>WARS01000134.1:0-442500 GCA_008933995.1 Datnioides undecimradiatus | reverse complement strand
CAGACGGCCCTGCGGCGCTGCGATGAGAGGAAGCTGGGTGTCCTGCAGCAGAGGTTGTCCGTCCTGCTGGACGAGCGGCAGCAGCTGCAGGCCGAGAGTCGCAGCAACATTGCAGCTCGCAGCAAACTGGAGACTCTGTGCAGAGAGCTGCAGGGGCACTACAACACACTGAGGGTATGAGGGCACAGCAGGGGGGGCAGGGGGGCAACAGAGTTCATTAGTTCTGCTCTTTTACCATCCTGCCTCGCGGTCCTCAGGAGGAGACCCTGAAGCGCTGCAGGGAGGACGAGGAGAAGAGGACGGAGATGACCGGACACTTCCAGATGATGCTGACGGAGATCCAGGCTCAGATCGAGCAGCACAGCTCCCGAAACGACAAGCTGTGCCGCGAAAACACCAACCTGACCGACAAACTGGAGAGTCTGATGAAACAGTGCGAGCTGAGGGAGGAGGTGAGGCTGGGGGGGAGGAGTGGGTGAGGAGGGGATGTGGATGTGGATGACTGCTGGTTTCTGTGATAATTAACTGATTTTGACTGAAAAGCAACATGCTAGCTTCAGGAAGCTGTGACGAGTATTTATTTTGCTGAAACTCAAAGATTCAGGTCTAACTGAGCGCTGTTTGAACAGAGCGACTGGATGGTCTGAGATTCTTCTTCTCTACACAGAGTTTGGAGAAGATCAACAAGCACCGCGACCTGCAGCACAAACTGACCGAGGCCAAACTGCAGCAGGCCAACGCTCTGCTGAGCGAAGCCGAGGAGAAACACAAGCGAGAGAAAGAATACGTGAGTTTAAAACAAACCGAAGACGCACCTCGTTTGGAGAAAGTGACTGTTAGCCGAGAAACGTCAGCTAAAGATGCACCAGGTCAAACATCCTGTGAAAAAGTTATCAAAGGTTATATAAAAAGAGATTAATCAGCTTAGTTTGCTTTTCATCAGATAATATTCTGCACATTTTAGCGTAAATACAGAACAGTCACATAAACGCTGTTATCGTCTGCGTATAAGGAGTACGTCAGTACAAACAGACAGGAGAGCTTCTCATTTATAAGCAACACAGGATCAGTTTTACATAAACTTCTCAGTGAAATACAAAGTGCAATTACTGATTAATATGACATTAATATGACGTTATTTCATATCTCTCACTCGGTTAATTCATTATTAATTATTTAACTGTTTCTTTCACATTGTTTTGCAAATATTAGATTTCTGATCTCGGCTTGTGTTGATGTTTTCTGTTTCTGTTGCAGTTTAAAGTCATTTAATATTTGTTTACTGCATTTAATGAAACGTTAATTGATAATTGTTAAAAAGCAGAGACATTTTAAAGTTAATGAACATCCTGACTGGAGCCCGACCGAGTCGTCAGTCAGCTGATATCATCAAATGACACAGAAGCTCAGTGTATCTGCTGCTGTGTGAGTCAGAGTCAGTGTGTGGTGATGTGCTGCTGTGACTCCAGAGTCTCTGCAGAGCATTGAAGGTGAGTCTCTGACACACTGATCAGCACACACACTGATCAGCTGACACACTGACCAGCTGACACACTGATCAGCACACACACTGATCAGCACACACACTGATCAGCTGACACACTGACCAGCTGACACACACTGATCAGCACACACACTGACCAGCTGACAGGTTACAGCCTCTAAAACCATCTAAACGTTCGGTCGGGCTCGGTCTCTCCCTGCAGACAACAGTTTGATTGTTGTTACGCGTCTCTGTCTGTGTTAAACTCTTCTGTCAGCAGCTGTAGTTTTATTGTTTTTTAATGAACACATCAGTCCTGGTTAATGTCTGCCGGCCTCCCAGACTGACTGTGTGTTGTCTCTGTCGTCGTAGTTGCTTAGGGAGGCTATTGACAAAACAAAGAAATGCTTCGCTATGAAGGAGCAGGAGCTGGCCATGAAGAAGAAGGTAAAGAACCGTCTGTAATGTGTCTCCATCTGTTCTCTTCTAACCAGTTACTGGTTCAGGCTGCTGAGTGGAAACTGCAGGCTCAGACACTCAGAGAGCAGGGGACTGTCATGCAGACACAGGTGAATATTACCTGACAGAGCTAACACGCTGACATGGATGACGGCTCGCAGCAGCAGCAGCAGCAGCAGCAGCAGCAGCAGGGACGAGATCAAACATGGACCCACAGAGCAGGAACATCAGCTCCTGATGACACAAACACAAACAACACAGCAAAGATTCACATTTTCACACATTTCATGCTTTAAATTACATTTTCTGTAAAACAGTGTCTCTACAATACTTAATAAGAGTTACAATAATAATTATAATATTAAAAACACATGAAGTCAACAGCCTTGTTTTTAGCCTTGTGACACTTTGCGATCACGACATATTTGGTTGTTACTGAACAGGAAAGATCAGAAAAACGCGTCGTCTGAAAAGTAACTTGTAACTAAAGCTGTTGGATAAATGTAATGGAGTAAAAAGTACAACATTTGCATTAGAGGGTTGCATAAAAACAGAAATACATCAGGTGAATTTGTATTTTATTACAGTGTTTAAGGAACTGACACTGAACATGTGATTTTATTGTTTTCACTGGTTAAAGTGCTCAAATATTGTGCCATATCAATACTCAGATGTGTGAATAACATTTTTAAAAGCAGCCTGATAAACAGTCTGAACTGATCAAACGTTCGATCTGCAGCCCAGGTTCAACAACACGTGACCTGTGTTTGTTCTCCTCTGTGACAAACGTGAACCGGACTGAACTTTCATTCATCAGGCATCAATTTTCCTCCTTTTCTTCCTGTGAATAAGTTCATTGTTGTGACAACAGCAGAGTCTGAAAGTCTGAAAGTGAATATGAGGTTGGACGCCCCTCATTTAGAAAGCTAAATGTGAAAATTGTGCATGTATGAATGATTAATGGGCACCGGCACCGTGTACGGCCCATAATTAATGACTGGTGCTGCTCGTAATTCATCACTTAGAGACCCTGTAATTACCCCATACCTGCTGTTTCCCCCAATTAAGAGCAAAAATCAGCTTCTTTAAACATATAATTATGTTCCTGCGCTGGGCTGTCGTTCAGGGTCTCGTGGTTTTGTCTCCTTTGATGACGTTTCCTCATCCAAAAGCAAAATGACCACATTTCATGGAAAGAATGAGTCAGCAGAGGTCGAATGTTTTTTCGTAAAAGTTGTGAAACCCCAGTGCAGAATTACTTCTCTGACATTGCAGTAATCATGCAGACTGTACAAATTCAGAATAACACATATTTTATTGCATTATTTTGAACATAACTTCAATGTTGCAGCTAGCGAAGGTGGCACTGTTTAATCTATTCTGCAGGGCAGCTTGTCTAAAGTCTTAAATGCATCAAAATTAATGTGTTTGTTTGTTTTATTAATGTGGATCTGAGCAAAGTAGCTTATAATTAGAGGGATCAAATAAATATGGTGAAGTAAAAAGTCCTTTTTCACCAAATATACCAGTATTACTGCTCCAGAGCGATCAAAGTGTTGGTTCTGCTGCTGGTTTTTGGTCTCCGGTCCAGATAAACAGTAAAACATTTCAACAGTTTCCACCTTAAATCATGAGTTAAAGAGGAACGTGGGTATTTTTCAACCTGTTTGCTATTTTATCTTGTTTCTGTGTCCAAATATCTGATGGTGTCGCTCAAACCCACCAGACTCCAGTCAAAATAATATCATCACACTTAAATTCAAACTGTGAAACCAAGGAAACCTCTCTTGTTTAGTCTTTGCACTGTTCAAACACTCACTAACTCTGGTTTGGTTACAATAAATGTTAAATCACTGTTATTTTGACTGAAATCTGGTTGGTTTGGACCGAGCGATTGGATGTTTCTTGCGATGTCTAACCTGATCTGAATGCTTCGTGGTTCGGCCTGACTCTCTCGTCTCTCCCTCGTCCGTCCACAGCTCACTCTCTACGCTCAGAAGTTCGACGAGTTTCAGGAGACGCTGGCCAAAAGCAACCAAATCTATGTCCGGTTCAAGAAGGAGATGGATAATGTAGGTGGTGACTTATACAGAAGACCAACTGGTCTCATTTAGATCTTTATATTTATGGTGACGTGGTTAATTACCCTGAATTAGTGAAATCGTAGCCAGAATTACATGTGAAGTTTGTATTTTTGGGTCTTACCAAAGGGATTCTCCAGTGCTGGGCCTCATTCTGGGCTCGTCCATGTCTCTGTTTCCTTCAGCTCACGTGTCTGTCTAAACTCAAACTGTTTCCCTATTTAGATGTCGGATAAGATGAAGAAAATGGAGAAGGAGTCCAACCTGTGGAAGACGAGGTTTGAGAACTGCAACAAGGCTCTGACGGACATGATCGAAGAGGTTTGTAGCCTGATGAGACCCGAGTTACCAGAGACAAATGAGGAAGTGTCTGCTTGTTAATTGGTTGATGGATCAGCCTCAACTGGGTTGTTGTTGTCCACATGATGAAACCTGCTCCTCTGTGTCCTGCTGCAGCTCAGCACAGTAGCTTTAGCTAACAGCATTAGCTGCAGCCTGTCTGCAGCAGCTCTCTCCAGTCTTGAGCAGCATGTTTCTTCAGGAAGTTGTGCTTTGGTTCAGGGTTTCTTCTCTTCTCTGGCTGCCAGTAGTCATCCCGGTTACACTGCTCCCTGCAGAGCCGATGGGCAGCAGCGACAGCTTGTGGACGGGAGCGTTAGCATCCGTTTGGAGCAACAGATCCGACAGAGGCGGCCTGTGTTTGCTTCTCAGATTCTCAACCTTTCCTCTTTCTTCTGCAGAGAACAGAGAAAGGCAAAGAGTACGACCTGTTCGTCCTGAAGATCCAGAAGCTGGAGAAGTTGTGTCGTGCTCTGCAGGATGAGAGGGTGGTCCTCTATACCAAGATCAAAGAAGTCCGCCATGCCAACTCCAACCTGCCATCAAAGGTCTTCGGCAGCTCTAATGACGATAACGTCCTCGACACCGACGGCGCTGACAAATCGGCCTTGCTGACCCCTGTGGAGTGTCAGGAGATGCAGGAGGAGGACCTAGTCTTAACAGAGAACATGAGCCGCCTGAAGGAGGAGCAGGCAAAGCTGCAGGAGTTTGCCGCCTCCTTGTTGGCAACGCCCAGCGACAACGAAGAAGAGAACGATGCAGAGTTAGACCTGGAGGAAGACATGATGGTTTCTGCATTTGGCCAGTTCAAAACCAAAACTCAGGTCAAAGAGGAGGCGGGTTCAGTCCCAGAACAGGTGCCAGAAGTCAAATTGGATAAAGCTGAGGAGGTTCAAAAGGCAGAAGAAGCAGCCGTGCAGGACTCCTCTGAAATGACACCAGCAGATACAAATACAGAAGAAGTGAAAGATCAAACTCAGGTTGAGGTGCAACCAGTTAAACCCGATGAGGAGATCCAGCAGCAACCTGCTGAACCAGAACCTGAGAAGGTCGAGATGAACCCACCAACAGACCTGAAGCCAGAAACTCAGGTTGAGGTGCAGCCAGTTAAACCAGATGAGGAGATCCAGCAGCAACCTGCTGAACCAGAACCTGAGAAGGTCGAGGTGAACCCACCAACAGACCTGAAACCAGAAGCAGCAGAGGCAGCGAGCATGGTCGAGGCCATTGAGGTCAAACCTGTGGAGGAAGAGCAGGTCCAGGCTGAAGCGCCAGAACCAGAAGAAGCACCAACCAAGTTGGAGTCAGCTCCACCCTCTGAAAGCTCGCCCAAAATGGCTGCGTCCTCCAACTCTGACTCCTCGAAGAAGCAAACGCCAAAGAAAAAGAAGAAGAGGAACAGCAAGAGCGCCAGCTAAACGTTGTGCTGTGCAGACGGTGTGTGTGTGTGTGGTTTTGTTTGGGAAACGTGTGTGTTTAGCTGAGATAATAATCGCCTTTTATTAAAATCTGTGGTTTGTCCCAACTGGTGTCGCTCAGTGAAGAGTCAGCGTCGCCTGCTGACGGACAAATGAAGCAAACGACTGTATTTCACAGTTTGAACCGTTAGTCTGTTGGAGGCAATTAAAGCCTTTCAGTTTGACAAATTAACTAATTTAACTGAACAAAAGTGCAAATAAAATAAAAAAATCAACCAATAAAAGAACCAGTTGCATCTTTGTCTGTAAAGAACATCACTTATAAACCAGAAACAACTACATACAACTACGCTGTGTTTTCAGATGGGGTGTCAGATGAGCAGCGGCAACAACCATGGTGAAGCGTTTTAAAGGGAAACTACAACATCAGCAACTTCCTGCATATAAGAGACGTTACCGCGATGCACGCCAGTTGGCACAAGGTCACTAACCTTTCACAAGTTGTGAGGGAAACCTCCAAAAGTGAGTGGACAGGTCAAAGCATGGTGGAAAATGCTTAAAAGAAGGATAAAAATGAATAAAACAAAACAAAATAATGCATAAACATCAGTCTGGAGCAGAATTTAATGGAACAGAGTCAGAAATCAAGTTGTGTCGAAGCTGCTCAGGGACATTAATTATTAAATTCATCATAAAGTGCAATAAATGTAAGCTGTGACGCAGCAGAGTTGAATGCAAGTTAGCAAAAAAAGATGAAACGCAGGTGTCCTCACTTTTCCAAAATTTCCTCAGGTGCCAGGTCTAAAACCCGGGTGTGGTCCTCACAAAGACAGGACAGGCTCAATAACCTGCAGTTTAACACTGTAACATAGAAACAAAGTGTGAAATAAAGAGTGTATTAAAACATGGAATCACCTCCATGTGCTGTCAAACATCAGCAGGTTTGCTCCGGATGATGCAGTACAACATTATCTCCACTAGATGGAGCCGTTTGCTCCACAGGTGAGCCGGCGTCACACCTGTTATCGATGCCCAGGGTGCAGTGCAGCCTTACAGACACTAGATGGAGCCAGAACTCTTCACCTCACATCATGTCACATGACTGAGGTGATGTTCAGGGCTTCTCCAGACACTTTCATGGTTTCAGACACTTCCTGTTTATCTCTGAGCTGCAGGAGACGCTGAACCTCAAACAGCCGCAGTGTGTTTGTGCCTCATGTCTGTTTAACAGTGTGTTGCCTCCAAACACACCCACAGCCTCCGCGATGTGGGGAACTAATGTGAAACTTTGATCTGACGTGAACCTGAAACAGTTGTTTAAACAGAAAAACAGTCAAAATGCAGACGCTCAGTGTGAAAAACAAACTTACATCAGCCGTCCTCGTGCTTTTGACCGTTTATGCATGATCTTCATCAGCAGACGTCTCCTGTTGTTTCGTGAATGAAACTGCCTTTTCCCTCTCTTGACTCCCTCCATCAGCTGATGAAGATCACACGATATGATCAAAAGCTCCAAAGCAGCTTCTGAACGGACCTTCAGCTGAGATGTCTTTAATGTTTTCTGGCTCAATAATAAACGTTAAACCATAACGCCTACCCAGAATGCACCTTGAGTCTTTACAATGGTCAGAAAAATGAAAAACTAATACTAATAATATTAATTATTATTATTATTATTAATTCTTATTAACATTTTGATTCATTTGTTTGATAAAACCTGTATTATTCTGACATTTAATGGTGATTTTCATCATCATTTGGAGCAAAACACTGAATAATTGTCATATTTAACATCTTAACTGTATTTAGTAATGAATGGGCTCTCATATTGTCAACAAAAGCAATATCTTATGCATAATCCAGCTTTTAAAGCATTAATCTACAGATATATGGAAGATTATTGCATTTGTGAATGAAGACGAGAGCGACTGAGGTTTATTTTATGTGTTAATGTGAGATAAGACGAGGAGGAGGTGATGGAGGAGGAGGACAGAGGACAGAGACGTCACTCTGAGTTTGTACAGACCGGATTCATCACTGAACTCCTGCAGCACCGATGCTGCAGAAACACGCGCCATTAACGGAGAACAAGCACAGAGAGACGGGCCAACGCGTTCACGAGACGCGTTCAGTGTAAAGATGGATGCACTGCAGATCTTATTTGACCTGTTAAACAGCACATGACCTCAGCCTCTGTCCAGACGCCTGATCGCGCTCAGGTGAACCGCCGCCGAGTCCTGCAGCCGCTGCAGCCGCTGCTCAGCTCACAGGGCTCAGATCCTGTGAGTGCTCACTGAGAAACTGCAGGTAGAAACTGTAAAACAGCCCCAAGGCGCTCTCTCTCTCTCTCTGTCTCACACACACACACACACACACACACACACACACACTCTCCTGCCTATCTGCAGGAAACATGCATGGCGCCTGCCTCCACTGTGTGATTAAACTAAGCTGAGCTGCGTTTTAACTGTGGTGAGCCTGAAACATGTGGACGTGGGGAAATTACACACACACACACACACACACACACACACACACACACTCACACACTCACACACAGCTCTTGGAGGCCAAACCAACATCCAGACCTGCTAACCAGCTTCACCACAGTCGACGCGTCCAGAAGGTGCTGGATTAAGTGTTTTAGCTGCAACAACACAATGGTCGCTCTCCACCTGCCTCTTCATCTTCTTCTTCTCCTCTAACATGACAGTGAGGCTGACAGGCCTCTGCTTTGACAGGAGGTAATGAACCTGCTGCAAACCTCCATGGACAAAGAGTTGGACCCACAGTTAGAGGAGGCAGCGGTGCATCTGCGACGTTTGACCCTTCACACTCGTCTGCAGGCGCCGGGGTTCAGGGTTAAACAGAAGGACGGGATCCTGCAGCCGTGAGTCAGGAGCTCGTGGGTGAGTCCGACGTCAGAGCTCAGACATGAACAGACTGCAGGGCGATTCTCTCACTGCTGCTTTTGTTCATTACAGTGCCCCTGTGTGTGTGTGTGTGCGTGTGTGCGTGCTGCCGCCTGATAAAATCAACTCAAGCAGCCTTCTGAAGACGCACAAAAGTCCCAAAATATCCCAAACTGTCCAACACGATCCCACAGCATCTTACAGCCGAGTGTGTGTGTGTGTGTGTGTGTGTGTGTTTGAGGGAGAGATTAGCTGGTGTAACACACACACTCACCTCTGTCAGATCCCTGATTCTGCCTGACAGCTGCTGCACTTCAGAGGAAATCCATATCACACCGGGGGAGTGTGTGTGTGTGTGTGTGTGTGTGTGTGTGTGCGCGTGAGGGTTGTTTCTACCTTTGTGAGGACCGGGACGAGTTTGAAACTGAACGTGAGGACTGGGATCAGCGGCGGGGCGTCTCTGACAGCTCTGCTGTGGCGTGCAGCTCGCCGGGTCGACACCTCACTGCAGCTGCTGCAGGTGTGACAGCAGCAGGTCGCCCCTCTCACTCTGCAGCCGGCTGCTGTGGCCAATCAGGGTCCAAACCCCGCGTCACATGACTCTGCAGCAGTCCCGGGTGTCCGATCAGCAGCGATGTAAACACAAACACCCGGCGAGTGAACAGCTGATTAACAGGAACACGGCTCTGCGTGCTTCCTCTGATCCCCGCGCTGCCTGATCAAGACCAATCAAGAGTGAACAGAGCAGCCACAACACAACAAGACAACACAACAAGACAACAACACACAACACAACAAGTCACAACAAGACACAACACAACAAGACAACACAACAAGACAACAACACACAACACAACAAGTCACAACAAGACACAACACAACAAGACAACACAACAAGTCACAACAAGACACAACACAACAAGACACAACAGGTCACAACACAACAGGTCACAACAAGACACAACACAACACAACAGGTCACAACAAGACACAACACAACACAACAGGTCACAACACAACAGGTCACAACAAGACACAACACAACAGGTCACAACACAAGAGGCCACAACAAGACACAACACAACAGGTCACAACACAACAGGTCACAACAAGACACAACACAACAAGACACAACACAAGAGGCCACAACACGACAGGTCACAACACAACAAATCACAACACAACAAGTCAAAACACAACAGGTCACAACACAACAAGTCACAACACAACAGGTCACAACACAACAAATCACAACACAAATCACAACACAAGTCACAACACCGTCAGCGCCACAACAAAGTGCAGCTGGAGGCGGCTGTGGCTCGGTGACGTCAGGCCTGAGGTCATGGATCAGCCTGAATCAGTGAAGCCTCTCTGCCGACTGAGCCTGGTTTATTCAAGTCTCTGCTCTGACGTCTGAGCTGAGACTGACGCAGAGTCATTCAGTGAATTAACTCACATTAATAAATGATTAGTCTTAATTAAAGCAGACGACTGAAGCAATATAAGGATTAAAATAACAGAATAACTTCAGTCTGTTTCCGGTTCTCCTGTTTCCTGGACGCACTTTGCACGTCGTGTCTGTTGTGTAACGTGTTTTCGTTCCCGCCGCTTCACGTTAATTCGTCCATTACGGTTCTCCTGCGAGCCGCGGAGACCAACAGCTCAGGGCGGGTCTCCCGCTGCAGAGTC
The DNA here is from genome assembly GCA_008933995.1 of Datnioides undecimradiatus. Lineage (NCBI taxonomy): Eukaryota > Metazoa > Chordata > Actinopteri > Lobotiformes > Datnioididae > Datnioides > Datnioides undecimradiatus. The sequence goes on along the minus strand of WARS01000134.1, from coordinate 432,116 downwards.
ACGACACTTCTGTTTCCTCTGTTACCGTCTGAGCTTCCGGCCCGCCAGGATCAGCGGCGGCGGCGGTGACCGAGCAGCGGCTCACTGAGGAGATGAAGGCCCGGCGTCAGACCCGCGGCTTCCCTCTCTCATTTCACCTCACACACACACACACACACACACCTGAGCGCGCGCGCACACACCTGCCTCTCCTCTCCCGTTCAGACTCTTCCTCCTCTCCAACCCGACAAATGAGGTCCAGTCACTCCTCTCTCTGCAGACGGCTCGTTATCAGCAGGCAGACAACCTGCAAATTGTACCATTATGTGCAGGTGTGTGTGCGCGCGCGCTGAAGCGTCTGAAGGACAGTTCTCAGATGGAGCAGCAGTAAAGTGCTGAGTGGGACTGAGCAGCACAGTTTCCTCCTTATTCCTCACTTGTCTTTGATCCCCCTCCTCCCCCACACTCCTCTTCCTCCCCCTCCTCTTCCTCCTCCTTTGTCTTAAACCCAGCCTGACGGTGCACAGATGCTGTGGTGCCTCTGAGCAAGGCATGAACACCGTCAAAGCCGCTGCAGGGTGCATGACAGGAGGTGATGCGTTCAGGAACCGCCTGAACTTTCAGATCTGACCTAAGTTTGACTGAACTGAAACGAAGTACACTACTGTTACTGTGAATACTCTGATTACATCTGACTGCAGACACTACTGTTACTGTGAATACTCTGATTACATCTGACTGAAGCCTCTTTGTTTGGAGTCGTTTGATGAAACTCGGCCGTTTTGTTCTCCCCGGGGGACGATAACGATCTCTGCCATGATGATGAAACATTCAGCTTCAGAGAGCAAGAACACACACACACACACACACACACACACACACTCACACACGCTGCTTCAGACACAATGACCCATATCATAAAGATAATAATGTAATCACGTCCGTTTGCCTCCACAGTCAATCTCTCTGTCTGCGTCTGTGCAGTGAACCTCGTCCATCACTGCTGGAGACACCATCATCGCCGTGGAAACGAACGCCTCTGTAAACAGGGCCCCCCCCCCCATGCAAACACACAAACAAAACAACAATACACACTGCGCTGGACAGATTTCTTTATGTCTTTATAAAAAAGAAGATTGACTTTGCATTGAACATGCAAATGAGGAGCAGATGGTCCTTTAGCTCGTCTCCTCAGGAACAATGCACACTGAGGACGACAAGTTCACGTGCAAACAGAGACAAAGGAACATCGTCACACACGTAGGAATGAAAAATGAGCAGCCTGGGGAATAAACTCATGTCGGACACGTCCTGCCTCGGTGTGTGTGTGTGTGTGTGTGTGTGTGTGTGTTGTGCTGCACTTGTGAGGGCTTTCAGACCGTTACTGTGTTGGTCGCTCCTCCTAAACGCTGTCTGAGGGTCAGAAACCAGCCTGTTTCATTACATTTGGGGATTTTCCAAAGGGCTCGTAGCTCTGCTGCCGATGGGACGATCTGGTGTTTTATAAAAGACGTTACACTGCAGAGCCCCACCGTTTGTTGTGTGAACGGTTCTGCAGATTCTCCTGCACTGATCTCTGGCAGCTTCAGATGCTGCAGACAGTTTGCACCAGAGCACGTTTGGATGGATGTAAATGTGAATTCAGTCCTCTTTAAGGATCTAAACTCTGCTTTTAATGCATCAAAACAAAAGACAAAGAATAATTTAAAGTCTCTTTTTACTTGAATGAATAAAATAAACAGTTCACACACGAGACGTGACGTCCACTGTCACTGCCTGTCTTCAGTCTGGCATCTTGGTTTGATCAATAGGGAATGGATTAAATGAACGGTGGTCCTCACAAGTATGGCACCTACGAGTGTGTGTGTGTGTGTGTGTGTGTGTGTGTGTGTGTGTGGGTGTGTGTGTGGGTGGGTGCAGGTCTCGTTACACTCGTTGCACAGGGACCTGCTCTCACTGACCAGCGTGTCAATAGCTGCTGTCGATGTGACTGACGGCTCAATAGCAAACATTAACCTTTGTCTTGAACCAATTAGCGCATTAGCACATTAGCATCCCTGCAGGTTTCACTGCCGTGTTGATTTTAGCAGAAACTGTCCGTTCGTATGTTACATGAGAAGCTCTCTGTAGCCTGAAACTTCACCTTTCTTGGTTTTTGCAGGTGTCACAGTTTAAAAGATGCAAAACAGCCAGCGCAGCTAGCGGCTAACGCTAAAGCTAACTACACCTATGTGTGCATCAGCCATTAGGAATAAGATGCCCTCATCAATAACCTCCACAGAAACATGCACACACTTTAGAAAACACCTCTTCCATTTATTAGAACCTCTTTTCACTTCGCCTCTGGCCCCAACTCCTCAGGGTCCAAATCTCCGTGCATGCAGGAGCGCAGAGCTGATGCTAGCTGTGACCTAGCTTTAGCATTAGCATGGGTCACACATGAGGCCTGTTTTGAAACTTTAACAGTGACACGGTGCAACAACCACAAATCCAGATGTTCTCAACATGATCACAGCAACGTTACAGACATCTTTAACTGACAACGTGAACTCATTATTGCTTTTGTGCAAAGACGTTAAACAAAAACCTTAATCACTCATGAAATTATGCATTTTGGTTCTCAACAGCTTGGAGGGACTCTGTGAAATGAGCCTGACATTGAAAATAGACGAGAACCTGCAGCGGCGGCGTGTTGAGGGAACACGTCCGATATAAAAACAGTGGGCTGCAGATGTCTGAGACCTCCAGTCAAAGCACTTCTATTGTGCACATGCTTTAAACCTAAGACTAATGTCTGGGACCACGACCAGACCAGTCAGGACCACTCAGGAGCTTTGATCCAGACTCTGGCCCTCTGGGAACTGAACTGGTCTCCTGATGGTTTGGACTCTTCTGGTCCGTCTGCTTGTGATGTAGATGCAACTGATCTGGTTTTGCAGTTTCTTATAAACGTTCAGTTTTGATTTGACGCAGCGATGACTCCTGCAGACTGTGACGTCTCTGCAGTCTAATTAGTCCACTGCAGGTGCGGGTGAACCTGTGGCGGGCGTACGTAGACTGTGCAGTGATAAAACCTGCTGAGTGGGCGGCAGGTCAGCGTACGAGGAGAAACATGCTGAGTGGAGGTGGGAAACATTTGAGTTTGCATGTTTTAGATGCAGCTGAAGTGAGTTTGGCACCAGCATCGCATGGATCAGTGCATCATTTAATGCTGCATTCTGATTGGCTGGTGAGTTTATGTTACGCCTCATAACTTTCGGACCTCAGACCTTTGGGCTTCACTGCATGATTTAAGCTTTGTTTGTGGTCGTGTTGCATGAAAAGGCTTTGCCGTTTTCGAGCTGAACACAACGTCACAACAGGACGTTCAGCGGGGCTCAGATCATTTCTACAGACCGACAACAACACGACAGAACGACGAACAAACCTGCGGACGGAGGCGCAGTTCTGCGTTTTACCGCAGTGAACTTCTCCTGCACATGATTTCAATCGTTAAAGTCACGTTCGAGCAGGATTTCCAGAAAGAACAGCGTAATTTGTTATTAATCACAGGGAAATATCATCTGCAAAACCAGTTTAAACTCATTATTAACTGAATGTTGGAGACTTGAGTCTGCATACATCACTTTAAACTGTGAACTTGTCCTTGGAGCTGATTAACTGGAAGTTTTCTCTACAACTGACGCCAAATTAAAAGCCTTTCTGGGAAACAGAGGAAATTAGCAGGAAAGTTGTGGAAGTGGAGAGTAAAATCCGGATTTTCTCTGATTTGAAGTGTTTTGGATGATAATCTGATGCTAACGTAGAATAAAGGAGCGTCTGTGACCTGCAGGACGAGAGCAGGACGGTGCATTCACAGGAGGAACAGCTGAGGGACGACTGCATGTCCGCTGCTTTTTATTTAGTTTGCACTTGATTTCATTTTGTGCCTCGCCATCCGGGCTGCCTCAGCTGGGTTTGCACTGTGCAGTCCCTCAGATTTGGATGTAAGAGGAGAAACTAAATTAAATGAAATACATTCATGCACTTTCGGCATCTCGACTCACATTTACAAAAAAGAATCTAAAACTCAGAAATGAAACAAGAAACTCAGCTCAACGAGTCGTTTCGGCGAGGCGACCACAGTGAAACATCACATCAGTTCATCACGGCGGTGCCCACCGACTCGTTATCAGCCAAAAACACACCTGAACACCAAAACATCACTACATCATGCTTCAAACAACGATATTCATCTTTTTAGTGAAACCCCCGGTCGTCAGAGTAACGTGGAGGCCGGGCGTCTGCAGATGGTCCACGCCCTGTCTGCTGCAGCTCGAGGGGACATCAGATCTTTCGTAGCGTTAAATGAAGTTTGGGGACTGTGAGAAGAAAAATCAATGTCGATCGATATCAGCTGACAGCGTCTTCTCTCTATCTCAACACAACTCACCACGCCCGCAGCTTTGTCTTTGTGGGGAAAGAGGCGAAATGTGAGCGAGAGGAGATGAATGTTTCCTGCTGGGAGCCAGAGACCGAGGTGAAAACGTGATCGAAGCTGCTGAGTCTGTGACGCACCAAACCCAAACCATCAGACGGGTGAACAATCAGAGCAATAAGTGTTTTACAGCTGCAATCCTGTAAGAGACGTCTTGACAATGGTTGCCTGGCAACCGTGTTGTGATGTCAGGCTTCCAGGAAGTCACTGTCTGTTTCCAGGAAACATCCAGCAACTGCCCAAAAACCAAAGACACAACTCAGCGGTGAGCTCTGGTGCTGTTTCATGGTGTGTTTGTTAAGGCTAGCTGCTTCCCCTTGCTTCTAGCATCTATGCTAAGCTAGGCTAACAAACACCCTGACTCCAGCTCCATGCAGCTGTGAGCGCTCTGCTTGTGTTTAATGTCCTGTTTCATTGCATTTAGGGAGTAAAGACACGATTTCACCACCTTCAGATTAAAAAGGAAATGATTATTTTGAAGATTCATTGATCACAAAATGATCCAAATGATTCCACCTTTAAAATCAAGGATTACACACAATCTGTTACACGCTTGGTTTTGGGGAGTCAGTGTTGCCCTAATGCTGCCTTATTGACCTGTTAGCGACAAAGCTAACTTGCATTGTCAAGCAGGTTAGATGTTATTAACTGATGGCAGCTGAACTGGTTTGGACAGGTGATTTGAGTGACTAGCATGCTAAAGCTAAGCTAGTTAGCATTAGTTACGCAACCTGGTTCAACAGCACCCCCCCCCCACCCCCCCAGCTTTTCAAATAAAACACCAAAGTGATAAATGAGCAGTAAATGACAATAAAGCCCAACACGAGTATCACTTCCACTTCACACAACAAAACAAACTGACGTGGTTCGTGTCGAAGGTGCAGACGCACAAACAGTAAAACAACAGCAAACATCTGAGACAGAGGACCTGCAGGGATCAGACAGAAGTAATCGAACTCCAGTGTTCCAGTGTGAACACGCCGGTGTTAGTCATTTTGTGGGCGGGGCATGCTTTGACAGGTGGACCAACCGGATCTGATCCACGTGTGCAGAAGAAGTCACCCAGGTTTTCACGTAACAAAAGAAACTTTCAGTCGTCCGCTGCTTGTTTGCCGCTTCCCTGATTGGACGTGATATTTGAGTTTGCACAAGACCTGCTTTTGTTTGGCGAGCTGGCGAATCAGAGGGGGGCACAAACCAGACCTAAATCATGCTGCACCGTGGTCAGCCCAGTCCCCGGCAGACGCCACAGAGCTGACAGGCAGAACTTATCGCTGGCAGGCAGCTCATCCACTTCTCTCCACCAGGAACCTCTTTTCATCCCCGTCCCTCCTGCTTCAAACAAAACTGCTGCTGCTGCATTCAAAGACTCGTGTGATGAAACTGAACTTTTGGCACAGAAGCGTTGGCTTTCATCACGGCAGGAGCAGCAAACATGGCCGGTGTTCCCAACAAGCATTCGCTCAGCTCCGCTAACGCTAACGAAAGAGGTTCCTGGTGGTCTGAGCATATTTCTTCTTCTATGGTTTTTATCCCCTAATTCATTCCCAGTTTTCTTTCCTAGAGTCTGTCCAGGTCTTTGTCCTGCCCTTACGGACTCTGCTGCTCCATGTTTTCAATCAAAGGGTCTTTCTTCATAAACTGCAGATGTCGGATGGACCTCCACACCCCGACATAGCTGTCACTAACCGACTGACCGGGGGTGGCGTTCTCCCTTTGGAGGTGCTCCCTCTGCATCTCCAGCGCCTCCTTTTCTGTCATGACCTGGGACTTCAAGCCTGCTTCTCCGTCTCCTGTCCACACCTCTCCGTTAGCCAATCCAGCCGGCGCTGCCTCCTCCTTCCCGTCGCTGCTGAACACTCCCTCTATCTCCGGGTTTCCTGGATCAGATCCGGTTCCAGCAGCAGGTCCGTCACCGTTCAGCGGTGGCTTCTCTTGGTACGGCTCTCCAGGGAGCCCTCCGTCCTTCCCAGCCTCCTCCAGGTCCTCGTACAAGCTCTTCTTCTTCGTCTCAAAGTATTTGACCACGCAGTAGGTGATGGAGCCGACGGTGTTGACCACCACGCCGCCGATGAACAGCCCAGTTGGAGCAACGTCGTTGAACGCCAGCATGCCCACGGTGATGGTGGCAATGCTCTTGACCACGCCAACGAAGCTGGTGGTGACGGCGGAGTTGATGTAGGTGCAGTGCAGCGTGGTGAAGTTCATGGCGCAGCCGATGAAGATGCAGAAGACGAAGATGACCGTGATGTGAGGATCCTTCCAGCCCTCGTACGACCACATGTTGATGGTGTCCATGGAGATGAAGGAGCACACCAGGAGCACCTGAGAGAACGCCAAACACGTGACGATGGTCAGACAGAGAAGAAGCAGCAGGAGAATCAAAGCATAAAGAAAAGAGCTCTTACTGGTGACGCCATGATGGCGATGGCGTACTGCGCCGTGAGGGGTCCGTACTCGCTGTCCAGGCTGGTCTTCTGGATCAGGACCAGGTAGGAGGCGTGGATGATGACCGCCAACACGCCGGTGACATAACCAAAGGGATCGCCCGTGAGATCACCAGCACCTGAGGAGCAAAACGATGAAGATTCACATGGTAAGAACACAAATAAATCTAAATAAATAAATAAAAGTCTTTTTCCACTCGTGTAAATTTCCATTATTTTGTTGTTTTCTGATTATTCCTCCTCCGTTTAGTGATTTGTTGTATTTGTGGAGTCTGTTTGGAGCCAAGAGCTGCAGATGATCCATCGCTAACCTGCTGCGCCTGTATTTTCAGACTGCAGGGCTAACGAGGGCGTTTAAATTCACATTATTACATAAAACAATGAATCACTCATGGCACATGCAGAATGTTCTTGAGCTAATGCTAACAAGAAAACCACCTGAAACACGTAAAATGGTCAATAACGTGCACTCAGTGGCTTCATTCATGCTAATAAGCTAGCTAGAGGCTAAAGCTAACCTGAGCTGATGCATGTGCAGGATGGGAAAACAAAGATTAGCTGTAGCATTATTGTACACTAGCCTGGCTTAGCTTAGCCACATTAAAACAGATTCTGAATATTCATTTTGGATGTTCACTTTATAAAATAATCAGGTGCAGGTGTGTGTGTGCACAAACTTATGTGCATGCTAACATTAGCAGCTAACGTTAGAGGAGCATTAAGCACATTGTTTGATCCGTCTCGTAGACTTCTCCTCATGTGTTCAGCCTCCAAACTCTCTGCAGAGTGATGTGCCTGTTTCCTGTTGGCGAGACGGACCAGATGACTGCGAACAGCCTCAACGGTCCTGCAGCCAGACCAGGTGAGCTGCATCCGCCCAAACGACCCGACCGCGCCCTCCGTCCTGCAGGGAGGAACCTCACAGCAGGTGTTCCCTGCTCGGCTTCATCTCCTCTGAGATGTGCTTTGTCAAACATTCGTCTTTATTAAAAACCAGAGTCCCTCTTTCTACTGATTCATTCTCCTGCAGCACATCAGTCTCCATAAAACAGGGAATGATAAAAATAGAAAAGAAATTAGGGGGGGGGGAGAGAGGGGAGAGAGGGGGAGAGAGGGAGCGAGAGAGAGGGAGAGAGAGAGAGAGAGAGAGAGGACTGTGGGAGTTAAAGGTGGGAAAGACGAGGAATCAGGAGAGATGATGAACTAAGTCGTAAAAGATGGAGAGTTAATCCTGCACCGAGTCGGCATGTAGGCTGGAAACTTGCTGCACACACACACACACGTTATTACTACTACTACTACCAAATAACAATACCCACACACACACACACACACACACACAGCCTCTGAAGCTGGATTCAACTGTTCGCTGAAATCAAAGGCAGTAAAAAAGTCACGTTCAGATCGAAACGCTGCAGGGAATCAATCAATAATCAATCACTTTAATGGCTTCTTCATTATTACGAGCAGAGCCGATCGGGCCGTCATCTAACAACATCAACAATTGAGGTCAAAGACGCCACCACATGCTGTGTTTACGCCATCGGCGATCTGCAAAGAAAGGATATGATATTCATTTTCATGCAAACAACCAGAAAACAGGATTTCTCAGAAACAAATCCTGGAGAAATCCTTTAATCTGAGGCCGAATGCACGAACTGTAACGTCTGTCTGCGTCTCATTACACTGTTTTACTGTAACACCGTTACGGTTGAAATGAAGCCTGTGATTGGCTGATCTGTGTGATCGTGACACACCGCATTGGCCACCAGAGAACAAGATGTGGAGTCATCCGCCGCTGGAACTAGTCCCAAACCCTTTTTGTTGTGATTCTAAAACAGTTTGACCTGTTTTCAGTTGGAACCAGGCAGGAAGTCAGGCAGTGCTGGTGTTTGCTCTGTGGATTAAAGATTAGATTCGTTTTCATTTTAATGGATTAATTGAAATGTTATAGTTTATTGCGGATATTTTCCCTCGCTGCGGATGAAACAATACCAGCTTCAATCATCGCATCAAAGTCATTAGAGCGTCATCGGCGGCGTTAATGACGCAGGGAAACATTTTCAGTCCCTGAAAGCACGAAAATCACTTTTTATCCACAAACGTAGGAAATGATGTCATCGCCTGATTAAACCATGGAGTGCAGAAGATCTCACGGAGAAAAGATTTAATATCGCCCAGATTTAAGGAAATCTGCACATTACACTCATATGCCTGCACGCTTTCTACACACACACACACACAAAGCAGCGCAGAGCTGGAAGAGACTGATGCAGGAAATGAATACCTGTGTTTTTGTTTATGACCGGGTCGTTAGTAATGGAGGAGGCAGATGATTAACGGTCTTTATCGGCAGCGGCCGACGTAAACGGTTAAACGGCTTCACACACGTGTGAGAGGAGAAGCTGCTCCTTCACGGGGAAACGCTAAACGCCGCCACAGGTCAGAGTCCGACGAGCCGCCAGTGAACATGAGAGCGTTCAGGTGCAGGTGTGGAGCTCTGAGTTTAGATCACATCAGCATGAAATACTCGAGTCTGCAAACTGCCAATCAGAGAATCAATGCAAACAACCAATCAGTGTGAAGCCTGTCAGATCCTGCAGCGCCCAGCGAGGAGCCACCGCTGCTGATCCAGAGTCTGTGTGTAAAGCTGCTGCACCGACACACGACACGGTTTAACAGCCAATCATCTGCCTTATAACAGCAAACCAGGAACACATCCACGACGGCCACGCCTACAGAAGCAGGCTGCTGTCATGAAAGCTTGTGCACGGTAGGGAAGTTTACCCTGCAGCTCACTCAAACATTTAGCAGCATTAGCTCGCGGCTCTGAGGCTGAAAAAAAGAAAACTAATTCAATTAAACTGAGATGCTGGGTATTTTTATCATTACTACGGCAAGCCGGAGGAAAGTCCCAGATCTGGCCACATCAAAGTTAGTCTGCAGTCCTCAGGTGACACTCGAAACACAATAAACTGTTGCTTTGGAGCTGAGCAGACCTTCTAGCTGCTCCTCTGTCTGCAGCGGAGTTAAATAAGGTAATGTATTTTTTAATAAGGATGTGAATGGTTCTGACTTTTCAGAACGCATGTGTGTGATGTGTGACGTTTGTTTTACCAGCCAGCGCCGCTCCAGCGGTGGTGATGATCACAGCGGTCACCACGCCGATGGACGGCACGCCGTTCCTCAGCACGCACACACCGGCGTTGAAAGCGTGAAGAGCTGCAGGCAGCGCTTTGAACACGGCCGCATATGGGCAGGCTGAGTCAGCAGAGGGACCATACAGGGGTGAGAGGACTGCAGCGTGAGGATACACACCGAGGCAAACTCCTGCACACACACACACACACAGTTAGGTTGAGTTTGTATTACACCTGTAAAATGGAGGCTCGTTAGCTTAGCAGGCTAACGATAGCACCTGCAGAGCACTCAGCTGCTCACACACCTTCATTATTCAAAGACGAGGCGTGTTAGCGCGTTAGCTGCTGCTGTGATTGAAAATGGCCTCGTTGTTCTGTGCAGGTTAAACCACTGCTACTTGCACACGGCCTTGATGGTGGCGTTTCCATGGAAGCGACAGCGGCTGGAATATCTCAGTTTGGGACAAGGAATTTGATAAATTAACAGTTCATAAAAGCACAAATGAGGTCAGGTGGTGTGCTGACGTGTTCTCTGGAGAAGCTGCTGAGCCAATCTGCTTAAATGGCTAATGCCATGTTGTTAGTGTTACTTTAGCAACATGTGAAGCTCTGTCCATCAGCAAACTCGTGGGTGGGTCTGGTCGTCCTGTAACGTAACGAGCATGCAGCAGCTGTCAGTGCAGAGCTCTGCTGCACCGCTCTGAGGCGCCTGAGGGAGGAGACTCAGCACCAACCACCTGAGCTGGGACAGGTGAGTTTCTGGTGTTCCACAGTGACGCAGTGAAGGGTCTCTGCTCTGACACAGTGGAGGAGGTCCAGAGGACGTCACAGATGGAGCTGCACAAGCTCCATGAGCAGGACTTCAGGAGAGATCAGAGCGTGGCAGGAGCTCTGGGGAAGGGTATACATCACTGCACAAGGTCACTACTCTGCACAAGGTCACTACTCTGAGAGCTTTGTGATTGCATCAGAGGAAACTGAGCAATGTGTAAACTCATCTTGCTCTAACACACTAATGCAGGAGGAGCTGCTGCTGCAGGGAAATGAAGAAAATCCAATTTCTTCTATTTAGTAACTAGAGTTTTGACTTCATCGAGTGAAAGCTGAATAAACATCAGTGTTCTTTTCACCCTGTCAAACCTCTTTCCCCCGTCCTGTTGTTGCCAGAGACGCTTCTTCGTTGGTCCTGCGCTGCTTCAGACTCCTGATTTCCAATAAACAGCGCTGCCGATAAAGTTAATGAATCGTATCAAATAATCAGCTGCTCGGTCAATCTCTGTCGCCCGGTCAATTATCCGGTCAGTCAATCATCTGCGTCAGTCATCAGCCGCGAACACCAGCAGGCGGCGGTCTGACCACAGTGTTGAGCAGGACGTGTCAGTCTTCTGGGACATGACTTTGCAGTGTGAAATCAGGAAGCGGTGAAGACGATTTCATCACTTTTTCACTCAGTCTGCGCTGCATTTCCTAAACCTGCTCTCGCTATTTTGTCCCTTTTAAACAAACCTGAGTGCATTAAGTGCACATTTTAAGTAGATTTCTTTTTGACAGAAAAAGTCAAATTATTTATAACATTTGTGTCATTTCGCTTCACTCTTGAATCCCACCTCCTGTGACATGACATGAGATTCCTGTGTGTTGCGTAGAAGTTCAGAGATAGACGCGCTGCAGCCCCTGGAGGTCTCCGCGTGCCTGTTGGAGAACAGCATCTTCGGACCGGGCGCGTTCGTGTTTTACCTTGGAGAGCTGGAAGCTGAACGGCGGGATCTTGATCATCCCCAGCCGCCGGAGCGTCTCCAGAGTGAGCGCCGCGGTGCTGCTGGTCAGCAGCTGGATGAGCGTCAGGAAGCCGAAGTGATAATTAGTGATGAGGAACTTGAGCAAGATGTTCAGAGAACCGGAGAAAACGCCGTGCGCCACGGCCACGGAGATCCCCAGCAGCCTGCTCTTCAGCACATCCATGGCTCAGGGTTTGCTGGCGGCTTTACGGGAAGTCAGAGAGGGGGCAGAAAGCGCCGGTTAGCGCCGGTCTGGTGCGCAGTTTGGAGAGGTTCAGCCTCGGAGATGAGGTTTGGTTTTACGCACAGCCGCGACGCACAGCTGCCGGAGCGAGGAGCGAGACGACGTCTGCGGAGACGAGAACTGCATTCAGGAGCTCTGAGTGAGTCAAAGTGAGCTGTGGAGGTGCAGAGAGAGGGTGAGGGCGAGATCCTGAGTTTAACCTGCAGCTCAGTGCACTCTGGCTTTGCAAGCCGCATTTAACGCAAAATGAGAACTCGGTCATTTCTGTGTGGTTTTAGTTTCACTCAGGCCTCAATGCAGCAGCAGTGGGAGAGGAGTGGAGGCTCCCATGGTCAGCTGGTGACTTTCTCTTTGCGCTTCTGATCAAAAAAGAAAAACCCTGGTAATCTAGAAAAACAGGAGAAGAAGAATGTCCTGGGAAACAGAAGCTGCAAAGGGAGTTCAGGAGCGCAGCATGCGCAGGAGGCGGACGGTGGAGAGGAGGTCGTCCTCTGAGAGCGCTGCCAGTGAAATATGACATTTTGCCGCAGCGCCTGTTGGCTGGAGACCAGGGAGAGAGAGGGAGGGGGGGGAGGGAGGGGAGGAGAGGGGGGGGCAGAGGGGGAGGGGAGGGGAGGGGGAGGAGAGGGGCAGAGGGGGGAGGAGAGGGAGGGGGGACTCAAACGCGATTATATGTTGTTTCTGTATCCATCAAACGTCCAATACGTTTTTGTCTACAGAAATGAATAAAAATAACCACAAACAGAAACGTATTAATTTATTTCACAACTTTATTGAATCGTCCAGCAGCCGTAACGCGAGCGCTGAGCCCAGAATTCATCCGTAAACTACTGTAGAAAAGTCACCAAAGCATCGATACCCAAGTGTTTGTACAGATGTGGGTCCGCCAGACGCGATGATGACCACGGTTTCACACAGAAACACCTTCTAAGTTCATAGAACTTGTGATAACAGAGCAGGTTCTACAGACACCATCAGGCTCACTCTGCTGTAAGACCAGACGGGTTCATCCTCTGAGGAGCACTCTAACGATGCAGCTGGCTTCCTCCAGGCTGCGCCAAACCTGCTCATCTGGAAGCCGAGAACAGTCACCTTCTCTGTTATCTCGGTTCACTCCAGTTCAGCCCAAATCTTCTTCGCTGGTGTGACGGCTGGAGCGTCTATCTCTCAGCAGAGTCTTTGCGGCGATGGAATAAATCGGCACATTAACAGAGACCGGATTAAATAACCAACGCAGCCTGCGGAGGAGCGCAACGCTCCGCAGGAAGGCGCTAGCAGACGCTATCGCGTCAGCGCTAAAAAGTAAAGTCAAACGCTTTTTGGCCTGAGACCACGGCTCGGCTTATTCAGGCACAACACCTGAAAAATCTGTTTCCAGCCAGTGAAAACAGGAAAACAGCAACGTTAAAATCAGATCCCTGTTTCCTGAGGGTCATCAGGTCAAACCGGGAGCAGGTTCAAACACGCCAGGTCACCGGCCAACACGCCGGAGCTGAGGATAAACACTCTTCAGGCTGCAAAGTATGTGGACGGCCGCTCATCCCAGAAGAGCTGTGTATGCTCAGGTGCAGCCGGGTGAAGATGTGTTTTGTTTAACGGGCATTTTTCAGATCAGGCACAGAGCCTGAGCGGTCTGTCGTCAGTGAAACCACATCGAGCTCTTCTTCTTCTCTGGACGTTTCTCCATCGAAGCCTGGCTTTTTTCGCCTTATCCAGAACGGGAGACATCGCTATCGCTATAACAGCGTGAAATGACTTGGACAATATTTTAATTGAAATTCTTCATCAGAAAATCAGTTTCCAGGCCGCGAGGGAGGAAGATCCGCCCTTATCGAGCTCAGACCATTAGCTTCAATTAACACACGGAGACAGAGGAGGATGCGTTCACACGGAGGAGATTAAGCCGGGCCGGGGATTTAGACCAGGACTCTGCTGCTCTGCAGGGAGGGAATATTAAAAAGACGTGTGCATCAATTATTGCACAAACTGCAGGTAAAGCAGATTAGACTGAGTCCGGTTCAAAGTCCAAACAGGAAACAGTCACAGTGGGCGATGATCATCTCTTGCAGATTCAAACGGGAGCATGAGGCAGATCTGAGCGTTCGTCTGCAGACGCCTTGGCGGTTCTTGTGGCTTGTGCATTTTGTCTCATTTTTAATCCCCTGACGCTATTGACGAGGCGAAGCCACTGCCCGCTGCTGCAGCGGCTGTGAGTCGCAGCCGTCATCACAGACGCTCAGTGAACTGTTAACGAGTGTCAGAAAGCGCCTCGATGCAGCCGTGAGCTTGCTGCTCCTGTGTTTTACCGATGCTGCCCACTGTCACCGTCGCTTGTTGTTATTTCTGATTGCATGATGTCATAATGTGGTGAACTGTTGCATCTGAAGCAAAACTACATTTAATCATCAGCTGAGGAACATTTAAGACTCAGACAACAAACTGATCCCAGAACACCTTTAATTCAAACTCACTTCCTGTTTGCTCTGTGACCTCATGTCAACAGGAAGTGACCTCGGTCTCAGAAACAACAACAACAACAACAAATCTTCTTACCTGGTTTGTCGGTAAACATTCAAGGCCATTTGGACCAACAGCTAAACGTTTCTGGCAAAGAAGAGAAAGGAAAGAAACAAAAGGGCATGCACAGGAGATGAGAGGAGAGGAAAGGAAACAAGTGGCATGCACAGCAGATGAGAGGAGAGGAAAGGGAAGAACAGTAAAAAAAGGAAAGGAAAGGAGGAGTGAAGGAAAAGGAAAGGAGGAATAATGATTTTAAAGAGGAAAAAGGAAAGGAAAGGAAAAAGGAGGCGAAGGAAGATGAAGAGGACGACTGGAGACGAGAGCAGCAGGAAAGGAAGTAAGGAAGGAAACGAGAGGAGGGGGTGGGGAGGAGGAGAGCAGGAGGAGGGGGGGGAATGAAGAGGAGGAGGAGGAAGGAGGAGGGGGAATGAAGAGGGGGAGGGGAGGAGGGAATGAAGAGGGGAGGAGGAGGAGAAGGAGGAGGGGGAATGAAGAGGGGGGAGGAGGAGGAGGACTGGGGAATGAAGGGGAGGAGGAGAGCAGTGGGGGAAATGAAGGGGGGAGGAGGAGGGAGTGGAGAATGAAGAGGGGAGGGGAGGAGGAGGAGGAGGGGGAATGAAGAGGGGGGTGGGAGCAGGAGTGGTTTCTGAACCCTGGCTGGTTTCCACCCTGCAGACAGAGGAATCCTTCACGCATCATCAGCAGGAGAGCTCTGATTGGCTGCAGCCATGACGAGTGGGGGGGACACGCACGCTCTTCATCATCATCATCATCGTCGCAGTCAGTGGTATTTACAGCCGGCACGTGTGTGCCTGCTGGAGGCAGCAGCCGGGGCGTCACCGTGTCGCTCTCATGTTTTATTCTCACTTTGATTTTTAGCCCGTTTTAGCTCCTGGTTTTGGTTCCTCCACGCTCAGCCAGTTAAAGTATTCTTAGATACTTGTACTCGAGTATTTCCTGTTCGCCCTCCCCGCTGCCTCTGCAGAGACAAACTGCATCAGGTTTCAATTCTCATTCACACAACCTCTGCCTCATCCTCACAGACTTGATCAGGTTAGCTACTCCACCTTCAGCAGCTGCGATGCTCAATAATCACGATTATTAATCAATAATCATGATCTGACCCAGTCTCCCACTCACAGTTCATGCTTTATTTTGAATTTAAAGCTTTTGCACTTTTATATTTTTGTGTTTCACCTGCTTTAATCAGACTGAAGACCGGGGTGTTAGCTCTTTGCTAACAGTTCGCTAACAGTCTTTGCTAACAATAAACAATTAAATCTAGCTGTAACGAGTTACTATCGATCGGTCAGTTCCTCCTGCCCTCTGCTCCCTCCCTGCTCCTCTTCTCCCCCTCCCTGCTCCCTCTCTCTGCTCCCTCTCTTCTCCCTCCCTGCTCCCTCTCCCTCTTCTCCTCCCCTGTCCCTCTCTGCTCCCTCTTCCTCCTCCCTGTCCCTCTCTGCTCCCTCCCCGCTCCTCTGCTCCTCTTCTCCTCTCCTCCCTGCTCCCCTCTTTCTCCTCTTCTCCTCCCCCTGTCCCTCTCTTTCTCTCCGTCTCCCTCTTCTCCTCTTCTCCCTTTCCTCCCCGTCCCCTTTCTCCTCCCTGCTCCCTTCCTTTCTCCTCTCTTCTCCTCCTCCGTCCCTCTCTCCTGTTCCCCGTCCTCTCTTCTCCCTCCCCTGTCCCTCTCTTCTCCCTCTCTTCTCCCTCCCTGCTCCTCTCTTCTCCCTCCCCGTCCCTCTCTCCTCCCCTGCTCCTCTCTCTTCCTCCGTCCCTCTCTTTCTCCTCTCTTCCTCTCTCTCTTCTCCCTCCCTGTCCCTCTCTCTCCCTCTCTCCCTTCCCTCCTCCTCTCTTCCTCCCTCTGTTCCTCCCTCTCTCATCTTTCACTGCTCCCTCTCTCTTCCCCCTGTCCCTCTGCTCCCTCTTCCTCTTCTCCTCCCTGTCCTCTCTCTTCTCCTCCTCTCCTCCCTCAGTCTCTTCTCCTCTCTCTTCTCCTCCTCTCCTCTTTCAGTCTCCTCCCTGCTCCCTCTCTTTCTCCCTCTCTCTTCTCCTCCCCAGTCTCTCTTTCTCCTCCCTGCTCCTCTCTTCTCCCTCTCTTCTCTCCCTGTCCCTCTCTCTTCTCCCTCCCTGCTCCCTCTTCTCCCTCTTCTCCTCCCTGTCCCCTCCTTTCTCCTTCCTCCGGCCCCTCTTCTCCCTCTCCTCTTTCTCCTCCCCCCTGTCCCTCTCTTCTCCTCCCCTGTCCTCCTCTCTTTCTCCTCCCTGCCCTCTCTTTCTCCCTCCCTGTCCCTCTTTCTCCCTCCCTGCTCCCTCTCCCTCTTCCTCCTCCCTGCTCCCTCTTCTCCTCCCTCCCCTGTCCCTCTCTCCTCCCTGCTCCTCTCTTCTCCCCTCTCTCTTCTCCTCCGCCCTCTCTCCTTCTCCTCTTCTCCTCCCTGTCCCTCTCTCTTCTCCTCTCTGCTCCTCCCTGCTCCCTCTCTGCTCCCTCTCTCTCCTCCCTGCCCTTCCTGCTCCTCTCTTCTCCCTCCCCTGTCCTCTCTGCTGTCTTCCTTCTCCCCCCCTCCTCCTCCCTGTCCCCCTTCTCCCCTGCTCCTCCCTTCCCTCCCCTTCTCCTCCCCGTCCCTCTCTTTCTCCCCTCCCCCTGCCCCTCTCTTCTCCTTCTCCTCCCTGTCCCTCTCTTCTCCTCCCTGCTCCTCTCTTCTCCTCTCTTCTCCTCCCTGCTCCTCCCTGCTCCTCTCTGCTCCTCCAACCCGTCACCTCTCACCTAAGCTTTCAGCCTGAACTCACCCAGCGCCCGGACCCAAAACGTGGATCTTCATCATTTCCTGAATCACACCGGCCTTTAAAAACATGCAGACTCAGTGTTTTTACACTGTTTTCAGTGAAAACCGTCGGACTTGGATGCAGATGAATGGACACGCTGAAGCGTCGGCGTGCTCCGTGTGGTATTTGCGTCTTTATTGAAGGCACTTTACAGGCAGGTCACCGGCAGCGGCCGCCGATGGCGTTTCCGTGGTGAAAGTAGTCTCAGCTGACATTAGTTTCCCTCCTGAACGTCAGCGAGACAAAGCCGGAGCAGACTGATTAACATTTACAGTAACAAACACAAGTTATTCATGAAAAGTGAGACATTAAACGCCGCCGCACAGACGCAGCGACGTTCACACCGCGATCATAAACACACAAACACACAAACATTAACGTTCTGAGCTGAAGCTCAACGTGTTTCCTGTTTCACAGCTCATCTTCTGCTGACACGTGTTTGTTCTCACTGCATCAGATCAAACATCTTGAGTTGTCTCAGTGTGAAATCAATGGAAATTGCATGTGTGTGTGTGTAGGTTGTGTGTGTGTGTGTGTGTGTGTGTGTGTGTGTGTGTGTGTGTGTGTGTGTCCTATGGCGCTGTACTGTGTGATCCGGCGCTCAGACAGGCAGGTGTGTAGATCTTCACCGTCTCGTCCCAGGAGCAGTCGACCACCTGCAGCCAAACACATACACAGTGAGTCAGTTGATGGCGGGAGCGACACAGGAAACGGGCGAGCTCTTCGCTTCCACGGCCACAGAGCACAGCTACATCGCTGCTGTTAAATCAGCAAATTAGCTTAATCAAACTACAGGTAACCATGGCAACAACACTGGCGCTCAGTCACTGACACCACAGCTTCACATCAAAGCTGCAGACTGCTGCTGAGCTGCACGTCAAAGTTACAGCTCAGGTAAACTGAAAATGATGATCCTGCAGAAACAATCACCTGCATTCACATTCTGCAGAGGATGCTAATTAGCCTTTAGCACGCTAACATGCAAAGCTAAGATGGAGAACCTGGAAAACATCAGTTCTGTGCATGTTAGCATTTAGCTCTTAGCACGTCTGTGAACCTGTGGCCTTGTTTTTATTTAGCGGATAATGAAATTAAAACCCAGAATAATGAAGTTTGTCTTTATCGTTCTGATGCAGAGCCGCTGCTCTGAGGCTGGAGAATTAAAATGAAAACACAGCAGGATCTGCTGGAAGCTGCTCTCTGAGCGCAGGGGCTGAATGTTGTCCGACGGTGCAGAGCTCAGACGGCACTCGAGCCCCCGGCTGAAATCGAGCTGACCTCCTCCACCTGTGCAGCAGGTGAAGTGTGGACACTCAGAGTGGACTGACGTCCAGCTCGCTGTCTCCTCTGGAAAAACACTTACATCAAAGCGTTTCACCTAAATTACTCTCCATTACCAGGTCGGGGACAGAGGCAACAGACTTCCCCCTCCTCACCTCCCTGCCATTCGTCCCTTTCCTGCTGCAAGAAGCAAAGGACGAACTGTGCAGCCACGACTCAGACGTCCTCATTTGGTGTAATTCAACCTCTTGCTTTCATCATTCACTGCTAATGTGCTCCTCCTGTCTCCAGGTACAGAAGATGTGGACTGTAACCTTTAATCAAGCTCCTCCTGCGGGGGATGAACAGGACGACGCAGAACAAACTTCTGATTTGTTGTTTTTACGATTAAAAATCTTTTTTATTTCGCAGCTCCACGTTCGTGATCCGACACAAGCGTCCAAACTTCCTCTGCACCATGAACCGTGATTACGCTGGTAATTACCAGCTGAGAACATCCAGTTCTCAGCCTTTTCTCTCAGTAATGGTGTGTTTTTGCCCGTAATTGCGGAGCAGAACGGTTCTGAGTGCAGGGAGAGCGGGTGGGGGTTTGCATCGCCTGTTGGTTTGGCTTCAGGGGCAGTCGGTGTCTGTTTGTTCTCCCGAGTGCGTGAAAACATATGAACTGAAACTCCGTGGTGACGGTGGAAGTCAGGTGCTCCTCTGAGCCGCTGTATCTGAAACTCTGACAAAACACATCCAGCGACAACTTTATTCACCTAACGACGACAACAACAGCATTTCCGCACAGTGGCAATGGCATCACTTGGTCTGAATCATCGTCTTTAACACCAGCTGCAACCAACAGCTGCAGGAGCTCGACTGAAGTGAGGCGCCGAGAGCGAGCGAGCGTGCAAACCGTTGAGCTCCTCTGAGGTTCCTCTGCTGAACCCCCCAAAAATGAACCTCAGCTCATCAGAATAACATATTCAGAGGGTGTCCCAGGTAAAAACGACCTTCATTCCATAAAATCAGCTCAGGTGTATCCTCAGGTGTACCAACAGGTGTACCCTCAGGTGTACCAACAGGTGTATCCTCAGGTGTATCCTCAGGTATACCAACAGGTGTATCCTCAGGTATACCAACAGGTGTATCCTCAGGTGTACCAACAGGTGTACCCTCAGGTGTACCAACAGGTGTACCAACAGGTGTACCTTCAGGTGTACCAACAGGTGTACCAACAGGTGTACCCTCAGGTGTACCAACAGGTGTACCAACAGGCGTATCCTCAGGTGTACCAACAGGTGTACCCTGAGGTGTACCCTCAGGTGTATCCTCAGGTGTACCAACAGGTGTACCAACAGGTGTACCAACAGGTGTACCCTCAGGTGTGCCAACAGGTGTACCAACAGGTGTACCCTCAGGTGTACCAACAGGTGTACCCTCAGGTGTACCAACAGGTGTATCCTCAGGTGTACCAACAGGTGTACCAACAGGTGTACCCTGAGGTGTACCCTCAGGTGTATCCTCAGGTGTACCAACAGGTGTACCCTCAGGTGTGCCAACAGGTGTACCCTGAGGTGTACCCTCAGGTGTACCAACAAGTGTACCCTCAGGTGTGCCAACAGGTGTACCAACAGGTGTACCAACAGGTGTACCAACAGGTGTACCCTGAGGTGTACCCTCAGGTGTACCAACAGGTGTACCAACAGGTGTACCAACAGGTGTATCCTCAGGTGTGCCAACAGGTGTACCAACAGGTGTACCCTGAGGTGTACCCTCAGGTGTGCCAACAGGTGTACCCTGAGGTGTACCCTCAGGTGCCTCGTCCAGTATGCACAGACCAGCAGTCCCCACCTCCAACACTCGCCTTCAACTCCAGCCAGCAAACACATAAAACACAGAGTCTTTAGTAATCAAATATGAAGGTATTGTTGGTCGCCTCCACGATGTGTCACATGATCTTCATCGATAACATGAACCCTCAGCTTGATGACATCATCAAACGGCCGATGATGTGAAGCTGAGGTGGTTTCACCGCAGCTGCTTGTTTTCTTGTTTGTGTTACATCAGCAACTATTGATCTGATCACGAAGTCAAACTGCTTCTCACAAGCGGCGCTGCAACAATCAGTTCAACAGGAAATGGATGAATTATGGAAAAAGACAAATATTTGAAATGTTTCTGGACATTTTTCGTTATTTTCTGACGCTTTATGGATGAAAGTGATCGATTAATGGATATAAAACATGATCTGGAGCGAAGGTGATTGTCAGTCACAGCCGTGTTCACACAGACGACACAAATACAAACCAATTATAATATTTTAATTAACATCTTAATCGATTTCCTGAGCAGAAGAGACTCACGATGCATGAACTGTTTGTTCACGTCAGCATCTGAGCTGTTTCAGTGGAGGAGAGGATACAGCTGCGTCTCCACCTTCTGTCTTTGCTCTGTAATCAAGACGTGGACGTGTCTATCAGCTGGCGGGCTCTCCACCGTCGGTCTTGGCTGCAGAACACACAGCAGCCGATAAGACTGAAGGCTTTCAGCGCAGAAACACTGGTTCTGCTTCACTTTCACCTCTAAAGGCCGTGACGGCGCTTCATCGCCCCGACCGCCACAGAAGTGAGGACTCGCTTTGTGTTTGCTGTGAAGCAGAAGCTGCAGCTCGCCGGTGCAGGAAGCAGGATTATCCGTGCATGATGGATGGTTTGAGTCCAACCTGAGCTAAAGCCTGGTGCTCGCCGTCGTTCTGCTGCTCGGTTTTCAGACTTAGGTGGTTGCAATTTTGGCTGCAGGCAGCTCAGCCAATCAGAAAGCAGCCTCAGTCAGGGGAGACGTGTTAACGTGTCAGCAGGGGTGTGCTATAATTAATTATGATTCGCCGCAGCGACGGACAGGGGTCGTTTAAAATCTGCCACAGGTTATTTGCACCTGTCATATTTGTCACCCAGTGCGATGCAGACCTGTTCACTGCTGCGCTGCCTTGGTGTGAATTAGAAAAGGCTTAATGTCGCAGCGATAAGGCCTGAATCAAAACGCACCGACACCTCGTCACAGCCGGATGCTTGGCTGGGACAGTTTTTAACCTTTTAGCAGCAGTTTTGGATTCGCAGGGTCGTCGGATGGAGTTTCGTGACACTAACTCAGTGCTGAAATACAGACATGAGACGTTAAGACGCCAAAACTACTTGGACAGCATTTAGAAGATCCATGGTTTGGGTTTAAATCAGCATTACCCAAGTGGAAACAGGTAAACGTTGACTTTTGCTTCTTTGGCCCATCAGACTCATGCTAACACTCCCTGTGTGGACGTTTATCGCTCTTCATGCAATTTGGACCGAGCGTCCACATGTGACGAGCTGGATGTTGTCCACAAAAACGTTCACAAAGATTAAGGGATTAAGAAAACATAACCTGTCCAGCAGCTGTGTCACGGCTTTAAACCCGACACCCCGTCTCCTAGAAATTCAGTTTAAGTCGTGAGAGGCGCGCTGCTGCAGCAGGATTATGATTTCTATGAATCAGAATAAGGAAACGTTTCAGATAAACCTCCTCAGCAGGAAGCAGGTACGTCCGTCCTGCACTGAAGTTCAATTGGTTTCCACAACACGAGGTGGTGAGGCTTCACCGCAGCAGCTCTTTCACCCAAATGCTAATGTTAGCATGCTAGCATACTCACAGTGGAATCACTTTCACCATGTTTGTTTTGCATGATAGTGTGCTAAGATTTGCTAATTAGCCATAAGCAAAGTATGGAGAGAGCAGCTGATGGAGAGGTGATTAGATCTTTCAGGCACTGGACAAACGGAAATGTCGACCTGAAGACGGCGAATGAGAAGTCAGAGGAGCCACAGTTCATGGCGGTGCATTTAAAAGCTGTTCATTTCAGTCTGAGCCAGTGTTCGGGACTGGCAAACCATGTGACGATGCAACGACACAGCTGGTTTTCACAGCCACACAGCGACGAGCAGCAAAGGTCAAACTGCAGACACAGAAATCTGTGTTTGTTCATGCAGGACGCCTCCTCTGCTGCGGCACTTCTGGCATCTAGTCCCTCCTTTGGGTGGAGGGAATGCACGCAGGTCGAACCCAAATGCATCAGTTCTCTCCGGACCGTCGGGTTCGTTCTGCGCTCCTCATCAGATCTTTGAATCGGCCTTTCGGAGCATGAGTAAGCAGAGTATTGGAGCGGTGAGTCAGCGGCTGAGAAGAGGAATGCCCTTCTTTAATTAACTTTAACAGCCGGCCGTAATGGAAAGACACACACAGCGGCCAAGACTGCAGCACAGCACAAAGACCGTGAGGGGGAAATACACAAAGAGAGAGCAAGGAGTGATGGGAAACGAGGGCGAAAAGGAGGAGGAACATTAGGAACAAGACGCAGAACGGACGGGAATATAAAAGCAAGACAAAGTTCAAAGTCTGACTAACAAAAGTCTTTTAATTTCAAATTCCGAGAAAAAGATGAATGAAGAATTAATAATTAAAACACCGGTAAGCCTGTGGCAGATATGTCTCTTAGGGACAGCGGTCACACAGTACAATACGCTCATTATCACTGTTGGATTGTCATGGTAACGGTGCTTTGAGTGACGGCTCCCGCGGTAACAACATGAATAAGGAGTCGTCAGCCGCTCAGATTAACAGCAAAAACTATATAAAAAGTATTTCAGTGCTTTTGTTTTGAAAAGCAAATAACACACAGTCCCAGAAAACAATGCAGTTCTTCTCATTATCGATTAATCTGACAAATATTTACTGGATTATTGATTAAGTTTGAACCAATTTGTCTATAAATTGCATAAAAGTGTAAAATGTCCATCACAGAAGAGTCCAAAGGTGAAAGAAATTAAGTCTGCAATGAAATGAAACAGAGAGAAGCAACAAAACATCACACTGGAGCAGCTGGAGCCACAGTAATCTGCATCCTGCTGCCACAAACATGGATCAATCCGCCGCTGAAAATAGTCCGAGTAGGAACCAATGAGCCCGAAGCTGAGCTCAGTCATGTGATCATGTTTTTTGACCTCTTGCAGGTGCATATTTGTGCATTTTACCTCAAACATGAACCGAGAGCAAACTCTTCATCAAACCCAAAGCTGCATGTGGAGGATCATTACCAGCCGGGACCCTGAGACCAAACAACCGTCTTCGAGCACGAAGAAGGCTCATCATCTTGTGTTGTTGCACCTTGAATTCATCCCCCAAGCGTCAAACTGCCCATGCAGAACCTCTACCTGCTCCAGCTCTAATGCACCGTTCTCCACGTTGACACAAAGTCGCAGCTGGTGCTTTACACGCTTCCAGGTCGCAACCCACCGCTCCACCTGGGACCACTTCACATGGGTTTGCTGACGGTTTTGGAAAAGGATGTTTATAATATTCTAATACTACTACTACTAATGCACTGACGCTGTGGGAGCACTGTGCACTAGAATTTGTAGAAAATGACCATCTTACAGACCTGTGAATGGCTGTCATCCTGCGTTTCTTTATGATCTATCACCATCCTATCTCTTCCTCACACACACACTCACAAAGCAGAAGCACTGTATGCCAGATTTGTGTGTAAGTGTGTGTGGTTTGGCCTGCAGTGGTGTAAAGAGGGTGATCCATCAGACACATGTGGCTACGCTTGGATAAGACCAGAGACCACACCAACAAGGGAGTGTGTGAGAGAGACAGAGATAGAGAGAGGGGGGAAATAGTGATCAGGGCAAGAAGTAATTAGGAGGAGAGACACAGGATAAGAACAAGTTTGCAGAGATACCGGAGGAAGACATTGAAATGCAAGAACAGAAAAGAGTCTGAGGGGAAGGACGAGCGCAGAGCAGAAGCTGGCAGAATATGAGGAAATGAGTGGTGAGTTCAATGTCTCACAGTTGATGTAGCGTCGAGTTTCCAGCAGATTAGCCTGATGTCAGGATTACTAGACCAGGCGGCCATGTTTATGGAAATGATGCACGAGTTCACTGCGAGTTCCTGCAGGCAAAATGCTAATGCAGCACAACAATTCACTCTAAGTATCCAACTGCAGCCCAGCTCAGTGCAGCCGGATGCTCGTCACGCCTTTCTGTGCTTTGTCTGGAAGAGATGAGTCGGGTCAGAGTGAAGAAGCTACCTGCTTCAGCTTTAACGCACAATATCAAAGGCTTGTAAACAGTGAACAGTGTGCAGAAGCAACATTTAACGTGCTATAAATATCTGTTTTGTCTTTAATTAAAGCAGTTTGGACAATCCTAATTAACTCGTTTGAGTCTTGACTTTGTTTGACCACAACTCGTCTGATCGTCTAAATACTTCATGTCTTTGACCTTCAGTTTGACCTTTAAAAGTGATGTCATCGTGGTCTCAGATGTCAGACATGATGTTTGTGTGTTTAACATTTTAGTGCTTGAACAAATAATAAACAAAAGCTACAAAGATGAGACCAAAACTGGAATAATCAGGAATCATCCAGTCAGAAAAGGCTCTGGCATCAACACGTACGCCGACGACGCCCTACTTTATTTCATAAAACTCTTGTCGCTTTAAACAACTTTAAACTGATCGTCCAGTTTAAACTGACTTTACCCAAAGCTTTAAAGCTCTGTATGATACGGCACATGGCGCTAACCCTGTATGACGTGTTCATTAACTCACTGCTGGTCCACGTGTCGACGAAGGGTTTCAGCAACTTTTCAATCAATTCGTCCAAAAGCAAAACTATTTTCAAAAAGCAACATCATTAAAACAGTTTGATTTAACATTTTTATATTCTGATTACATTTCAGTTAGCATTATTATGCTACCATGATAGCATGCTAACAAGGGGTTGGTTGATGTTTAGATGTATAGATCAATGCTAACGTGAGTTTTCTTTATCTTTCTATCTTTGTGAGGATGTTTTGTCTTCGTGATCGTAAAGAGAAGATGATTTTGACACTTTGGTTCTTCGTATAAAACAATATTTTGGTTCATTTGACTCTAAATAACTCAGAAGTGTCATGTGACGTCTCGCTGCAGTCAGGAGGGCTAATGTTCCTCCTGCAGACCTGCTTAGAACAGAAGGTGTGCAGAGGCTTTTACAGACTTGTCTTCACAAGGATGAAGAGAAACAGACACACGCACACACACGTGCATCGACACACACACACACACACACACACACACACACACACAGACGCATGTGTCCACCCACTGAGACATGGCAGCTCTGGTCAGTGGTCTCCATGGAGAACAAAGTGCTGACTCAACCAATTACAGTGATGAGGAGGGAACAGTAGATCACAGCTGTCAATGTGTCTCTGACGCACACACACACACACACACACACACACACACACACACACATAAAGGACCATATGTGATCATTCATATTTTATGTCTGTATTCACTTTTAACACATTAATGGTGTCTCCTGGTTTTATTTATTTGTGTACTGTGAATGCAACATCTGTGGCGCTGTGCTGTAGGAGCTGATCTGGGGGCAGATGAGGATTAATGAAGTCGTCTAGTCGAACGTGGTTGATCACATGTTGGTGTCACAGCGGCGTCGGAGGAGTTAAAGTAAAGCAAACATGAATAATCAATGAAAAGCAGATACGTTTCATTCTGAGTGAGCATTTTTTGCAAACATGCACTTGAACTAAACAAAGGTTTACATTTCGACATGCACTGCGCAGGTTAGTGACAGATATACGTGAATCTGCAGCAGCACCATGATTCGCTCATGTTCATCTGTGGTAAACAACCAAATTTCGATGTTAATGCATAAATTAATTTTAAAAAATAGACAGCTACAAGCCAAATAAGGACAGAAAAGGGAATTATTTCATATTTATTTAAGCTTTTTCTGAGTTTTTCATTGTTTATTCTCCCTGTTGCTTCAAACTGAACAGTGCTGCGTTAAACTACTGCGCAGGAAGTTTTGGATGTGGGCTCCATTAAATGATGCAACCATGCAAAATACAACATTTACTTTTAAATTACAATAGCTGAAATGTTGAGTTCATTGTTTCTGTTTGTTTTAAACTGTCACATAAAGACAGACACTATGTGAGTAAAATCATTTAAAGTCAATAAACTCGTAAAATGACAAAACCTGGCGCTTCCATTAAATGTTAATCGTTCCTTTTGTTATTAATTATTATTCGTACAACACACTTTGCACCAACTTATGTAAATATTTTAGTTCTATATTTTATTTATATTTTTGATATTTTATCGTATTTTGTTTTATTTTTGTGTTTTAATTATTTATATTTCCTTCTTTTGCTGCTGTAATATCACTGTTTCCCTCGGGATTAATAAGGTACTTCTGTTCTGTTAGAACTATAATTATAATTAATGATGATAAAACGTTTGTCATCACATCTGATGAATCCAAACGAACAGAGGTGGAAACTCGACAGTCGAGCAGAGGACGAGCGGAGGCGGACAGTGGGACGGGAGCGATGGCGGCGGAGGGGAGATCTGCTCGGTGACGTCACCGCCGTCCACGCTGTCTGTGGTGACGTGTCTGATAACGACGTACACGAACAATGCAGCTCATTACCGTTGTCTCTCACGCACACACACACACACACACACACTGACAGTGCAGCTCATTACTGTCTCTCTGTTACAGACACAAACACGTATTCGCCGCTCGAACACTGCGTCAGGCTGAAAAGGGGAACTCGGCGCCCGCGGTCGGGACGGCCTGACCTCTGCAAACGGTTGCCGTGGGAAACTGATTGTTTCCTGATTGTTCCACCTCAGTCTTTCACAAAGGTCCTGGAAGAAGAGCTCAGTCTGATTTCCAGCGAGTTGTTTTTGGCTCCGAGTGAAACGACTCAATAAAAAGTGCAGGTCGCGGGAGCAAAGCGGCGAAAGTTTGAAGCTGAAGAAGAAAATCAATGCAACTCTGCTGCAGCGGTGCATCCTGCTCTTCTTCTTCTTCTGCACAAACCATGAAAAGACCGACAGCACAGTGACTTCCTGTCTGTGGCTCTCAGCGGCTTCTTTAAAGCTTCATCAACTCCATTAAACAGCCGCTCACTGTGGGTTTTAACCAGACAAACGAGGAAATGCAGCATTTGTCAGGGACTATTTTCAGCGACGGAAGAATCCACGTTTTAAACTGATTTCAGACTTGATGTTTTAAAATCATTACAGCTGTTTATGTCAAATCCTTTCATGACAATTTAAATAAATCATTCATAATTCAAACAATCCACAGCATTTTAATCATTTATAAACAAGAGTTTAGTCGATTTTCGACTTTTATCCACTATTTTGGCTTTTTAACAATTCGTTTTCAACACTTTTTCAACTTTTTATGATGCTTTTTAATCTGTATTTTAACTTTATATTAATTACTTTTAACTACTTCCACTAATCTATCCAGTATTTTTACTTTTTCACAACTATCCATCTGTTAAGTTATTATTTTTTCACTTTTTAATTAACTTTAATATTAGATAAATATTTAAAATGAAGTAATAAGATAATTATCTCTCAATTTCAGCAAACTTTGAACCGTTTTCTCATAGTTTTTGACTTCTCTGAGGCTCATTCGCTGTTTGTTTGGGTCTTTTCTTTCAATATTTGTTGAGAATAATATTAAAAAGAATAAAACCAGACCGATCCGCTGATAAAAGAGCAGCTTCGGCACCGCAGCAGCTCCGCGTGGCGTCGGTTTGAGGACAAATTGCAGTAATTTCTACAACAACTTCAGCCTGAGGTAAAAGCAGTGAGGACTGTCCTGCTGTACTCTCCTGCTGCAGCTCAGTTTTAGCTCATTAGCTTCTCCTAACACACTGAACAGAAGAAGCAAAGTCAGGAAAACCAAGCAGGTCCTGTTGCACCAGGTCTTTCCCTCACTATGTTGCTGCAGACTGTGGGGACCTTTTTCTGCTAACTAGACGTCACATAATTGGTCCTAATGAATAATATCTTGCAGAAAACGAGTCAAACTGCCATGAAGTGTGACATTCACCGTCCCTGGAAGCAGCTTTGTCCTCATTCTGGAGTCCAGACACCTTTTCTTCATAACCTCCAACAATTAGCGCCGATTAGCTGCAGGACGGTGTGAGAAGGATCGTTTGAGTCTGTTTGTTTTGGTTCTGTGGTCGACTCACCGTCTGGGTTTCAAACTGAAATGGACTGAATCCGACAGCTGCCCCGAAGCTGAGCTGAAGCTCGGGTCTGATGGAGGTCTGGAAACGGTCAGCGGTGACGGACGGCCCGTTTCCGCCTAATGGGCTAAAACATACGAAGCCACTCTGGTTCTATTAGAGCTGCACGGTGACGCGGCTGGAGGACATTTCAGGGACGGTTTGAAGTTTAGCTAAACTTTCCCGGAAACAGCTCCAGGACCAGAGTTTGACCTCAGCTCACTCTCTCACTCGGCGGCGTTTCCTCCTGCACGACAGCGAGTCTGCAGCCGATTTCAACGCCCATCTCCCAATCACCACGCCCAACCCGGCACGGCCTCTGTCGCCGTTTCCCACGCACTCGTCCAGCGCCTTCGAGCTGAACCCCGTCTGAATTAACCAAAAAAACGAGTTGGACGCGAGTGGCCTTTTCAAACCGCGGCGGCTTTACCCCGACACACACTCCCTGACAGCCCTGTGCTGCTGCGTGTGTGTTGCTGCGTGTGTGTTGCTGCGTGCGGGTCATCCTCAGCCTTCCTCGTGTGCAGACAGATTGATGGATGGCCTCATTTGTAGAACTACAGCAAACACTCGCGCAGACAGAGAAGCGGATGTGGACATGGCGACTCGACGCCCACGCAGCCGACACAAAGAGGTGAGGACAGCGAGGAGGAGACGAGCCTGAAAACTGGGAAGACGCAACACCTCCCCGACCCAAACGCATTTTATTCAGTTCCAGATGCAAACACAGGATAAGCTGGAGAGCCCTGCAGTTGCTGTATGGACGGACTGTCCACGCGTTCCCAGGTCTGGGCGCCAGCGGCGGCGGTCTGGAGGTCCAAACCTCCCACGTTTCTTTTTTTTAATGTTCCAAGTCTAATTTGTTTTCTCCAACATGTTCAGTGAAGCGTAATCTCCGTAGGCAGCGAATCTCCTGCTGTCAACATGTTATGAACTTATTAACGACATCTGTGATGATGGACCGCGACCTCCCGGTGTCACCGTGGAGACGCTCAGAGCTGCAGGTCAGTCGACGGACGAACAGGAAGGAGGCGGGTTGAATCTTTGCTTTACAGACGATTCTTTTATGAAAACGGGATTAAAGCTGTTTTTGCTGCAGAGGATGTTTAACTTGCAGCATGTGGGCGTCAAACGTGCAGGAACGAGGTGGACGAAGGTGAAGACGCGGGCGCTTTTGCATAAATTCACAGACTGCGCGACAAACAGCTGCAAGTCATCGCTGCACAGTTTTACGTATTTTCAACAATTTATAAGCAGATTATTTGCTGTGTTGGTCAGCTGTCCCTGCAGAGTTGACTGGGAAACCCTGTGCTTTGTTAGCCGGTTCATGTCGCATCGTTAGCATGAACAGCTGATCTGGGATGAAACTGAGCGGAGCTGACTCCAGGAGTAACGTCTGCGGTGAGCAGCTTTGTCTCCTGTAGCTTAGTGAACGATGCTCTAACTGCTCATTGTTTTATTTTAAGTGGAGGTCAAACATCTCCTGCGCCGTGTGTTCTGTTGAACCATGAAGAAATAATGAGATTTTGTTTTTACAGCTGTTGAAGCGTTTCTCCACGACCTGATGTGACGACTGGTGAAAAGCATCAGTTGGAGATTTAATGAGATGCTCGTTCAGAACAAAATCGACACCCACGACATCCTAAACCAGTGAGAAGAGTTCGGTTCAACTGCGCCTTCGTAGAGTTCACGTTCTTTCAAAATCACAACATAAAAGCTCCTGAACACACCGCAGACCGACCGGGGAGCACCTGAACGCATCGGCAGTCTCAGCAGAAGCAGCAGCAGCCAAACACAGGGCAACACCCACCTGGTTTGGGACGTGCAGGTTAAAGTCGAGGCCGCAGACGAACTCTGAGTGATGCTCCACAGAGTCCAGGAGAGGCTGGGTCCTGCTGTAGTCCCAGAACCTGCACACACACGCACACACACACACACACACACACAGTGTCAGTCAAAACACCAGCAACTGAACAAAACATGATCGAATGAGCTGAACCTTGAACCTGTGCCAAAACTAAACTTAAAACCTATGTCTATTAAATTTACTGCGTCTGGAGCCTAAAACATTGTAATTTAAAACGTAATAAAGTTGTTTTTAATAAAAAGGTTCCTCTGACTCTGTGATTGAACCACGAACACTGAGGAAATGAGGAAAAGCTGAATTAAGGAGCACGTTCATGCTCCCCAGAGGATGATGACGTCCTCCTCTGGAGCAGCAGAAGCTAATTCACAACCACAGGCGTCTCAAGTTTAAACGTCTGCGAGTGACGGTGCAGCACGGTGTGTGTGTGTGTGGGGGGGGGGGGGGCAGGAAGCAAACACCTGCCTTTACCTGCTGCTGCAGAAACAACCACATCACTGCACATGATCACGAATCACATTAAAGAGCTGCAGAGGGGTTTGATCATTGAGAGCAGACAGGACGACGGGGCAGAGGAGAGGAAGGAGAGTTCAAACCACATGGAGAGGAAGAGATGGAGGAGCAGAGCAATCTGGAGAATGAGATTCTGAAACCTGAAGATGACACGTGAAAGAGAAGAGAGGGAGAGTGACGGAGAGAGATGAGGAGGACCAACGAGCCAATAAAACACTGCGTCCAGACCTCAGGCAGCAGCGGCCAATCAGACTAATTGAAAGACTGTTTCTCTTCCTGGTCTTGACAGAGAGGCGTGTGTGTGCGTGTGTGTGTGCGTGTGTGTGTGCGTGCGTGTGCGCGTTAAAGGCCTGACGCAGCAAACACTCCCTCCAGACTCATCCACTTTGCAAATGTAATTAAATCATTTTCAGAGGGAACACTGCAGCTCCCATTGGGCTCCATTAGGCCTGTATTAATACTGCAAAACACACACACACACACACACACACACTCACACACACACACTCACACACACTCACACACACACACTCACACACTCACACACACTCACACACACACACTCACACACACACACACACACACACACACACACTCACACACACTCACACACACACACTCACACACACTCACACACACACACACACACACACACACACTCACACACACACACACACACAATGAGCGATGGGTGTCTGGGGAGAGTCGTGCATTGAGAGATATTGTATATTGAGTGAGTTGTTAGTGTAAATCAACGCTCACACTCGCTCTCCCTGCGTGTGCGTGCGTGTGTGTGCGTGCGTGTGTGTGTGTGTGTGCGTGCGTGTCCAGGCCGGTTTACGGTCGCTCTTTATGAGCAGACCGGATTCGTTTTCTTGACTTTGGCGCTGACTGCTGAATACAAAGTAAAACTAAAGCAGCGTCGTGTCGGAGCTGAACGCGGCGCGTTGAACTTTATTTATACTCGACAGGAAGTCACGACCACGCAGACGGGATGAGAGCCGAGGAGCGTCGGGGGTTTACCAGAGCTGTAAATCGTGATGGGACACTGACAAAAGGAGAAATTTGCTTTTGTTTATCACAAAAACTCGTAAAACGTCTTAATCATGCGACTTGGCGCCCTGATTGCATGTCCACCAATCACCACTGCTGTATTTACAGATCAGCTCACCCCTGCTTCATTCACTCGTGTTTAACAAGGTTAAAACAATGACTGACCCGTTGTTTCTAACTGTTTTCTGGCCTGTTCTGGGGTGTCGACAGCAGCTCGCCGTTTGTTCAGTTCGCATCATGTGACTCAATCAGACACATGACTCAGACACAAGAAGGCAGTGAGATGTAGCTGAAAGCTCGGGTAAAACGCCTTTTCATCGTTTCTTATATCAAAAACCTTGCTGCTCGGGTGTTAATACAGCTCAGGGTGCAGCGAGTTATCGTCTAAACGCCTCCACCACCTCCTCCACCTCCACCACCTGCTCCTCCTGCTCCTCCACCTCCTCTACCTGCTCCTCCACCTCCACCACCTGCTCCTCCTGCTCCTCCACCTCCTCTACCTGCTCCTCCACCTGCTCCTCCACCTGCTCCTCTACCTGCTCCTCCAGCTCCTCCAGCTCCTCCACCTGCTCCTCTACCTGCTCCTCTACCTGCTCCTCCACCTGCTCCGCCTCACGACACGTTACAGTGTTTGCAGGTAAAGCTTTAAGTTTGTGTTTTTCCTGCAGGCTGACGTGTAAAAGGGTGAAAAGTTGCTGCTTTATAATCATTTTAATGTTTTGAGTTTGAGCCGACAGGTAAATATAATACCAACAGTAAAATTAGCACATTCCCCTCCCACAGAGCAGAGCCGTATGCCTGCAGCATAATGAAGTGAATGAATGTGTTTCTGTCAGCGCGCTGCCGTGCGGTGCATTAACAGGCAGGAGCAATAATCCTGCAGCTGCGAGCTGCTGTAGCTTTGATTAGCTTCATAAAAACCAGCGACTGAGGTGATTTACTGCCCACTGCAGCCGGCCGCTTTTCAGAGTTCAGCGCTGGGGATGAAATGCTGCAGCAGGGGTGGAAAGGTGCACGTTTAACCCTGGATACCGACTCACCGCTGCAGCTCGTGGAGGTGCAGAGCCTTGTGTTCAGAACCAGCGAAGCGTCTGCAGACCGCATCCAACTGAGTACACCTCTGTCTCCGAGACCGAGGACAATGCATCAGGTCAGGAGAGCAACCAGGTCCATGCTGGTCATCCCCCAGGGTCAGACTGTCAGTGGAGAGCTCTGCTGCACCGCTCTGAGGCGTCTGAGGGAGGAGACTCAGCACCAACCACCTGAACTGGGACAGGTGGAGCTCTGCTTCTCCATCAGGACACACAGCACTGAGAACACACACAGTGTTTTAGCTGCAGCAACACAATCGCTGCTCTGCACCGCCCTGCTGCTGCACCTGCACACACACACTTCTCCTTCTTCTTAGTTCCTTCAATCCTTCCTTCCAGCCTCCATCCTCCTTTCTTCCTTTTTCTTCCTTCCCTTCCTTCTGTGCTTCATTCCTTCACTTGTACCTTCCTTTCTCAGTTTCCCTTCTTCCTTCTTTCTTTTCCTTTCCTCCCTTCATCTTTCTGTTTTTCTAACATCTTCATTTATTTCTTCTTTCGTTCTCTCTTCCCTCTTTTCTCCACTTTCCTTCCTCTCTCCTTCCTAAGATCCTTCTTCCCTTCCTTGTTCTTGCAGCTTTTCCTTTTTTATTTAACTGTATCTTCATCTTGACCTATGTATCTCTTCTCCTCCTTCTTCTTCTCCTTCTCCTCCTTCTTCTCCACAGTGACGGTGCAGCTGAAGGGTCTCTGCTCTGACACAGTGGAGGAGGTCCAGAGGACGTCACAGATGGAGCTGCACAAGGTCACAGAGCAGGACTTCAGGGAGAGATCAGAGCGTGGCAGGAGCTCTGGGAGCAGAGCATCACTGCACAAGGTCACTACTCTGCACAAGGTCACTACTCTGAGGAGACGATGGGAGCTCTGGTTCCACTGTGTGCAGCTGGCATCAGGCTGCTGCTTTCACTGGCTGGACTGATAAATGTTGCCGGTGGCATCATCACTAATTAGCGTTGATTCTCTGTCAGAGGTCATTCGTGACGGGGCAGCGTCCGCCCTATGACGGCGTGCAACCTGCAAACCCAGAGACGCAGCCGCTCCTCAGCCAGTCGCATCACATCAGGCGTCGCTGTTTGGATCAAGCAGCTCATTAAAATAAAACGTTGGTAGATTAAAGCTTTTATTTCTGACACATTTAATCAGCGCTGTATGGATTCAGCTGCTGCTGAAATACAAGTGTTTCATAGATACTCGATGACGATCAACTGAATGACAGAGCAACAGATTAAACTGAGTTTCTTTGGGTTTTGGATGAACACGACATCCGAATGGACGCAGTGAATTAATCACAGAACAATAAAACCATGAGCTAACTGCTAACTGCTGTTAGCTGCTGTCTTTCAGCAGATTCTCAAACCGAGCGATTCAAAGGTACGACAGGTACATCAGCGCTGCAGGAGAGGAAGCGAATCTGTCTCACACACGTTTCTCATGTGTGATGCTGATTATAGGTTTAGATGACGTGTGTGTGTGTGCGTATAAGACCAGATGATTGTCCCGGTTAGACAAATACACCATGTTATTTGTATAAATGGAGCTTGCACTGTCTTTTGTCCAGAGTTTCCATGGTAGGTAATTATTTAGCTTCTATTGTGTTTCATTCTGCAGAACTGTCCATTCACCTGTCAGCTTAGTGTGTGTGTGTGTGTGTGTGTGTGTGTGTGTCACTACTACTCTGAAACTGATTAAGTCACAGCAGGCGCACAGAAAACGAGCAGTTGGGTGTTAGAGCACAAAATAAAAGCCTGAAACATTCAAAATAAAAGCCTGGAACATTCAAAATAAAAGCCTGAAACATTCAAAGTGGGCGAAGAAGAAGAAACATAAACTCTGAATGTTCCTGCTGTGATTTGATCCTTGTATGAGCTGATTTCATTCATGCTTTTCATCCAAACAGGAAATTAATGCTAAGAGTCCGACAAACACACAGACCGCCGTGAGTCAGAGCAGGGCACGTTATCTAAAGCAAACAGGAGTTGTCTGACCTGCTGTACAGAGAGAACAAGGCCCCGAGTCTCAGTTTCACTGTGAACACTGACCCGTCCACTTTAAACCACGAGAGAAGCACAAAGACGATTCTGCCACGAACACAACCGAAGGCCCGGGTCGAGTTTTTCTGATGACAGGCTCTTATTTTATTTTGACGCAGGAGAGTCAAGCTGCTGTAAAGCGAAAATGCTAACATGCTAATGTGCAGCAGGTGTCATGTTTACCACTTAAATTAGCACGCTAACAAATGCTAATCAGCACCAAAAGCAAGGTATAGGTGAGGCTGTCAGTGAAGGCCATTGGTTTTTGCAGGTGCATCATCATAAATCGGTGTTGACACAACCTGAAAAGTCAGAAGATCAATAAAGTCGTTAGCGTTCAGCCTCTGAGGAGCGCGAATATCTCTGCCAACGTTATGTAAATCCATCCAGGAGGTGCTGAGACGCAACAGACTCCTTCAGAGCATCACAGCCTGTACAGATGCTGCGCAGCCCGAGCAGATGTGTGTGTCCTCTGTGTTTTCTTGTTTTTTTGTGCCGCGGCGAGTTCATTAACGAGTTCATTAAATGTGAGTTTCTCTGGGAAAAACCGCAGCCCGCTGGTAATAACAGGACGAGGGGGAGCAGGACTCCTTTCATTCAGGGTTTCCCCACGATGCTTCACTGCGACTAAACACACAGAGCAGAGAGCGAGTGAGCAGCGAGCGGACGTGACAAAGGTATGAAAAAAGATTAATTGTGTGTGTGTGTGTGTGTGTGTACGTGTGTACGTGCGTGTGAGGCCTCAGTGGAGTGTGTGTGCAGATGTATTTGCAAATGAGTGTACTGTGTGTGCATTCAGGTCGTCCTCTTTGTGTGTGCAGGTGGATCAGATCAGTGTTTGTACGTGTTGCAACCAGCGTGTGAACAGGCCCGCAGAGGCAGGTGTTGTGTGTGTGTGTGTGTGTGTGTGTGTGTGTGTGTGTGTGTGTGTGTGCAGACTGAGTTTACACAGTGGAAGGTGCAACAAGCTGAATACACCAACAGGTGGATGTGGGCGCGCTCAGATTTAACACATGGATACGACGTGTTTCAGTCAGTGATCAGACGCTAACATCCAATTATTTGTCAGGTTTGCATCATTTGGTTGAGTCGTTTTATATCTAACTCTGTTTATCTGCAGCAAATACGAAGCTACAGACTGAGGACAGTTAGCTTAGCTTAGCACAAAGACTGGGAGCAGGTGGAAACAGCTAGCCACGGAGCAGCCCGTCTGAATCGCTCAGCAACTCGTTATTATCCAGTTTAACGTGGGCTGGGTTTCATCCATGGCTGCTGAGCGATTAGCTGAAAGAGGTTTTTATTAAAATCAAAACAAAACAATATTATTGTGGTTTCAGGGGAATCAGCTGGTGCAGCATCAGGATCAGTCTGAGACCTTCAAACTGTTTCAGCAACATGGACCTTCACTGGACGCTCGTCTCAACATCGTCTTCGTGGCGTCCGCGTTGTTTCGTCGTGACCACTCAGGGACCATCTGCGAACTATCTCACAAACCGGCTTTAAAGTATTTCTTAGGTTGAGTAACTTCCTGGAGTCTACGCCCATTGCCTAGCAACTAGAACTCAGTTGCCTAGAAACCGTCCACAACACAACAAGCTGATTTCTCTGATGAACAACATCCAGCGCGTTCTTCAGGAGGAGCTGGCAGGCGTTATCACTGGACAGAGCCATGCTAACTGTTTCCCTCTGTTTCCAGTCTTTATGCTAAGCTAAGTTAGCCAGCTGCTATCTGTAGCTTCGTAGTTACAGAAGTGTAATGATGTATTGCACAGAGGTGTGTTTTCATGCCACGTGTCTGCAGGAAAACTGAGTTACTGTATAAAATTAAAGTAAAAATCAATATTAAATATTAAAGTGATCAATTAAAACATGCACCATGATCAAAATGTTGTTTCATTAGATTTAAACGACGCAGGATCTCAGAGCGCCGCCACAGCCACCATCAGAGAGACGCTGCAGATCAACACACGAGACTAACGACTCCTGTTAATGATGTGATTAGAGCCCCCAGCAGTCAGTCATGATCGATGCTCAGAGGGTTTACACATACATGACCACACACACACGCACACACACGCACACACACGCACACACGCACGCACACACGCACAGGTGGAGAATAGGTGATAATTAGCTCTGTACCGTTTCTGCTCAGATTGTTTAACACAAAACAAAGCTACGTGTTGTTGCCAGGGAGGAAACACACACACACACACACACACGCGGCCTGGGCCCATTCACAGTGTTTTAATGAGATAAGATCAGATGGAGTGCAGCGGTGCTATCACAGCAGTAATGAATGGATTAGGGATTATCTCAGAGGACGGACAGCGGCCTAATGAAGCAGATCACAGATACTTTCAGCAGAACGATGCTCCGAAGGTTCCTCTGCACCGCCGCAGGCTCAGCGCTCAGCCTCCAGCTCCCGTCGGCTTAGTGAAGCTGAGGTGGCTAACGCGTTAGCACGCAGCTAATGCACCTGATGTCCAGGTGCATTAGCTGCGGTGTTAGCTGCCATCACTGTCACTGACAACCTGAGCTGCAGCCCTGCATCACACACTGACGCACAGACACACACTGACACACACTGACACACAGCGACACACACAGACACACAGACACACAGACACACACAGACACACACTGACACACAGCGACACACACTGACACACAGACACACAGACACACACTGACACACAGACACACACTGACACACACTGACACACACTGACACACAGACACACTGACACACAGACACACACTGACACACAGACACACAGCGACACACACTGACGCACAGACACACACTGACACACAGACACACAGCGACACACACTGACGCACAGACACACAACTGACACACACTGACACACACTGACACACTGACACACAGCGACACACACAGACACACACTGACACACAGACACACAGCGACACACACTGACTGGCACAGACACACACTGACACACGGACACACAGCGACACACACACTGGCCTTTGAACACACACTGACACACAGACACACAGCGACACACACTGACGCACAGACACACACTGACACACAGACACACAGCGACACACACTGACACACAGACACACACTGACACACACTGACACACTGACACACAGACACACATACACACACACATCCAGGTACACACTGACACACACACAGACACACACACTGACACACACAACACACACTGACACACACACACACAGACACACAGAGAGACACACACACACTGACACACAGACACACACACAGACACACACAGACACACACACACACACACAGACACAGACACACAGACACACACACACACACTGACACACAGACACACACAGACACACACATGACACACAGACACACACACACACACTGACACACAGACACACACACACACTGATTGAACCCCACACACACTGACACAGACACACACAGACACACACACAGACACACACAGACACACACCGACCTGACACACAGACACACACAGACACACACTGACACACACACACAGACACACAAGAGACACACACACACACTGACACAGACACACACAGACACACACACTGACACACACACCAGCACACACAGACACACACACAGACACAGACACAGACACAGACACACACACACACACACACTGACACACACAGACACACACACAGACACACACACAGTACAGACACACACACACACCGCACAGACACATGGCGTCTTCCCTCTGTGAGCTGGGCTGGTGTGGCGTCATGTCTGCACATGCAGCTCAGCAGCTAGTGCAAGCTAACTGGCAAACAAAAACAAAAGTTGTTTGGTCGTTTCATGTTTGTTTCTGCGGGTTTTAGCACGAGACGCTGCAACAGACTCTGACAGGATGTGACGTCACTCTGTGTGTGTGTGTCATCCGGAAAGCAACTATATTAAACCTCTCCCCCTCCCTCCCCTCTCTCTCTCTGCATCTCTCCCCCCCTCCCCCCCTCCCCCCTCTCTCTTCCCCCCCTCTCCCCCCCTCTCCCCCTCTCTCCCCTCTCTCTCTCTCCCCCTCCCCCCCTCTCTCTCCCCCCCCTCCTCTCTCTCTCCCCCTCCCCCCCCTACCCCTTCTCTCCTCCTCTCTCTCTCCCTTCCTCCTCCCCCCCTCTCTCTCTCTCTCCCCTCCCCTCTCCCCCTCTCTCTCTCCCTCTCTCTCTCCCCTCTCTCTCTCTCCCCTTCCTCTCCCCCTCTCTCTCTCTCCCTCCCTCTCCCCTCTCTCCCCCCCTCTCTCTCTCTCCCCTCTCTCTCTCCCCTCTCTCTCTCCTTCCCTCTCCCCTCCCTCCTCTCTCCCTCCTCCCTCTCTCTCTCCTCCCTCTCTCCCTCTCTCTCTCCCTCCCTCTCTCCCTCTCCTCTCCCCTCTCTCTCTCCCTCTCTCTCTGCATCTCTCTCTCCCTCTCTCTCTCCCCTCTCTCTCTCCCTCCCCTCTCCCCTCTCTCCCCTCTCTCTCCCTCTCTCTCTGCATCTCTCTCTCCCCCCTCTCTCTCTCTCCTTCCTCTCCCCTCTCTCTCTCCCCTCTCTCTCTCCCTCCCCTCTCTCCCTCTCTCTCCCCTCTCTCTCCCTCTCTCTCTGCATCTCTCTCTCCCCTCTCTCTCTCCCTTCCTCTCCCTCCTCCCTCTCCCCTCCCTCCTCTCTCTCTCCCCTCCCTCTCTCCCTCTCTCTCTCCTCCCTCTCTCCTCTCTCTCCCCCCTCTCTCTCCTCCCTCTCTCTGCATCTCTCTCCCCTCTCTCTCTCTCCCCCTCTCTCTCTCCCTCTCTCTCTGCATCTCTCTCTCCCCCCTCTCTCTCTCCTTCCTCCCCCTCTCTCTCTCCCTCCTCTCTCCTCTCTCTCCCCTCTCTCTCCCCTCTCTCCCTCTCTCTCTGCATCTCTCTCTCTCCCTCTCTCTCTCCCCTCTCTCTCTTCCTCCCTCTCTCCCCCCCTCCTCTCCCCTCTCCCTCTCTCCCTTCCCCTCTCCCTCCTCCCCTCTCCCTCCCTCCCTCTCTCTCTCCTCCTCTCTCCCCTCTCCTCCCTCTCTCCCCTCTCTCTCCCCCTCTCTCTCTCCCTCTCTCTCTGCTGTCTCTCTCTACCCTCCCTCCACCTCTCCCCTCT
Organism: Datnioides undecimradiatus; assembly: GCA_008933995.1. Classification (NCBI taxonomy): domain Eukaryota; kingdom Metazoa; phylum Chordata; class Actinopteri; order Lobotiformes; family Datnioididae; genus Datnioides; species Datnioides undecimradiatus. The sequence continues at coordinate 391,639 of WARS01000134.1, read as the reverse complement.
CCCTCCCTCTCTCCCTCTCTCTCCCCTCTCTCTCTCCTCTCTCTCTGCATCTCTCTCTCCCTCTCTCTCCCCTCTCTCTCCCCTTCCTCTCCCCCCCCCTCTCTCTCCCTCCCTCTCTCCTCTCTCTCTCCCTCCCTCTCTCCCTCTCTCTCCCCTCTCTCTCTCCCTCTTTCTCTCTGCATCTCTCTCTCTCCCCTCTCTCTCTCCCCTCTCTCTCTCCCCTCCCTCTCCCCCCTCTCTCCCCTCTCTCTCCCCTCCCCTCCCTCTCCCTCCTCCCTCTCTCTCTCCCTCTCCCTCCCTCTCTCTCTCCCTCCCTCTCTCCCTCTCTCCCCTCTCCTCTCTCCCTCTCTCTCTCTGCATCTCTCTCTCCCCTCTCTCTCCCCTCTCTCTCTCCCTCTCTCTCTGCATCTCTCTCCCTCTCCCTCTCTCTCTCCCCTCTCTCTCCCTTCCTCTCCCCCCCTCTCTCTCTCCCTCCCCTCTCTCCCTCTCTCTCCCTCCTCTCTCCCCTCTCTCTCCCTCTCTCTCTGCATCTCTCTCTCTCCCTCTCTCTCCCCCTCTCTCTCTCCCTCTCTCCTCTGCATCTCTCCTCTCCCTCTCTCTCTCTCCCCTCCCCCCCTCCCTCCCTCCCTCTCTCTCTCCCCCTCTCTCTCTCCCTCCCTCTCTCCTTGCTGTGTCTGTTCAGGTTGATCCGTTTTGACTTTTTAATGAAAAGCTGCTCCTCACGCTGCCCTGCTCCGTTTAAACACGTCTCTGATTCATGTGCAACACAGAAACAACTGACTTGTTTGTGTTTTTGTTTAACCCAGCCTGACTGCTGTCACATCAATGTTTAAACACTTCTTACTATTCATTACTTTAATTGCCCATGAAATAGAGGAAAATGCTCAAAATGACGTCTTTAAACTGTTTAAATATTAAAGTTATGACGATCCAAGCCTGAGCAGGGAGACTCAGGTCTGAGAATCTGATCCAGAGACTGATTTCAGTTCGTAGTTTTTGACCATACAGACTCATGGAAGTGGTTAAATAATAATACATCTTATGAAAAGCTAAATAAATTGGAATATGAATTATTATTACTGTAATGTATTATTTGAATCCATCAGTGAGTCAGAGCCCGTCACAGGTCCGGAGCTCGGAGGCACCGAGCGTCTGTCCTCTGAGACGCAGCCGCGGGGGAGGAACGGGCCGATCGGCTCCATCACAGGCTTTATAGACTGAACCGATGCAGCTCATCTCATCTGCGCCCGTTCTCACGCACCACTTCCCGCCCCCATCACGCATTATCCGCCACCGCTCGTTACCTGCGGGGCGACACCATCCATCCTCTGCAGGCGATGGTGAAGAAAAAAAGGCGTAAGCAGAAATCCGACAATCGATTGCACCGCCGCCGCCTCTCACCTCCAGAAAAGTTGCTTTCACACAGTCGAGCGTGTCTCTTCTCTCACAGGGAAATGCCATTAAGGGTCTCATATGGATACTTTCGAACTCGGGTGCAGGAGGTGGAGGTCGCAGCTCCGCGCAGCCCGGCTCTCCCACTTTAAACTGGGAGAACTGGGTTTGCCTCGCGCAGCTGGTTCAGTGCAGGAGCGCTGCAGAACATCAGCGTCTGCCGCTTTTCTCTTTTTACTTTATTTATGTTGTTGCATGAAAAGGAGAAGCCGTGTGTTCTGGTCCAACAGGAGGACGTGAAACATCGCCTTCAGCTGCAGACCCAGCTCTAACCCCAGTCTGCCCAGCTCAAAGTGAGGAGGACAGTGGGATGGCAGGTGCACATTAACTGGGTTTTCATATTTTTATGTGTGTTGCATTAGAAAAGTTCGAATAAAACAGCAAAACTTACCTATTCTCACAAAATAGTTTTTTCATCTCACTTTGATTTATGGGTTTTGATGGTTTCTACACAGAGTTAATGCTCATAATGAGAGACAGAAACCACTTTTGCAAGAAAGATTCAGTGCAGACCGATTTGAAAAGCAAATTTAAGTTTTTAAGTTCGGGTTTGATGAATTAAACTCAATTAAACCGACAGAGTTTCCCGAAATCAGCAGATGATTCCACCGTTTTGCAGAAACAAAGACCAACAGATTGAAACGGCAGCAGACAGGATGCAGCTGCTGTGCTGCAGCGTGAGGAGGCTGGTGGTGAACGGTCTGAAACACGTATTATTGCCGCCCGTCGCGGACGCGCCAAGACACAGGCTCAGAGCCGTGACGCTGATTCTGCAGCAGGAAGTTAATCTGAGCATCACTTCCTCCTCACCCTGCAGAGGAACAGTGACGTCCCCCTGACGGACCGCTGAATGAGCCCGGGGGTGGATGGTGTGTGTGTGTGTGTGTGTGTGTGTGTGTGTGTGTTTAAACTCAAACCTGGAGGAGGGTTTACCTCCTTCGCTCTGACACAAGAAGAAGGAGGCGGCGTTGATCTTACCTGACGGTGAAGTCGTAGGAGCAGGGCGTATGCGGATCTCTGCTGAGCTGGAAAACTGTATGGAAAAGCAAAGACTCAGAGCTTCAGCTGAATCCCGTCTGTTTCCAGGGTCAGGCGCCGTTAGCACGCCCGCGTTTGTCCGGTGGGAGGAGGCAGAGATGCAGTGGCCATCTTGATTCACTTGAACTGACACAAACTGAACAACAAGGACAGAAACCAGTTTATTTACTTGTTTACTGCTTTGTTTGTTTGTTTTCCTCTCCCAGTTTCCTGTCATGTGACTGTTTTTGGCAGTGGCGTCCAACATGTTCGATGCTGGTCCTGTTTCTGCCTTCAGACCAGCTCCAGTCATGGATATGGACTTTTCCGGAGCAGGCTGAGGCGTGAGCCTGCTCTGGCTCCTCGGGGAAACCGCTGATCTCTGCTGGCGTCTGTCTCACAGAGCTGCAACTGCAGGGTTTCCTCCAAGTCTCATTTTAAACAAAGAGCGGAGACTTTTATTTTAACTTCATCTGAGTGAGGGAGCGGCTGCGGAGCGGCCTGGCTGACTACTCAGCAGTTCCTGGATTTATTGTGGCAGAATACGGGAGGTAATTTCACCGACTGTCTGAAATGAATAGAAATTTCCTTCATTTGTCCCCTCTACAATATGCAGAGGCTCCACCTCTCTCCTCTCATCTCCGTGAGCGCCTCCTCCTGCACTAAATCTCACCGTCAGCTGCTTTTCGTGTTGACTCCGTTTGGGTCAAGCAAGAACTTTAGCTGATTAGTGGAGCTCACAGCAAGGAGAAAAATCAAGTTTCAACGATTTCCTGACACGGCCTTGCCAGGCGCACGTCTCTCTCCCGGCTGCTGAGCGTGAATCTCTCCGCCGCTCTGCACTCTCCCGGGAAGATCCAACTCTGAGCAGGGAGATTTACAAACACCCTGACAAAACACACACACCACACACACACACCTCAGCTTTACAGTGAGGTGTATGCGATCGATTAGTGACACACCTGTCTGAAAAACACAACAGGCAGGACAGTTACCGTTGACTGGGTGAACTCAGGTGAGTGTGTGTGTGTGTGTGTGTGTGTGTGTGTGTGTGTGTGTGTGTGTGGTGGCAGAGGCATGTGATCTGGCAAAAAACACCCACTTAAAATGGGCTATGGGAGGCGGCGCACACACACACACACACACACAGGCGTCTTGAAAAGGAGATCCCCGAACATCCCCACTTACTCCAGATTAGACCGTCCGTCACACACACACACACACACACACACACACACACACACAGCCTGGTTTGGGGCTCTGCCAAACTCTGTCCTGCGTTACACCTGTGTTTCCCAGGAATTCCACTGCAAACAGTGTGTGTGTGTGTGTGTGTGTGTATATGTGTGTGTGTGTGTGTGCCTTGACTCTGCGGATGGGCGTGGCGTGGCCTCTCCAGTTGATTGACAGGCTGCCGGACGTTCCTCAGGTCCCACACACACACGCTGCAGTCCACTGAGCCCGTGGCCACGATGTTCTGCACGCGCACACACACACAGTAATCAATAACGATCCAGTCAATACTTGATCAGTTATCTGCATAATCAACCTGAACATCCTTGCTTTAACATTAAAAGGTTATTTATTTTATTTAAAAGATTGAACAAAGCAGATAAAACACATTAAGCAGCAGTCAGTTTGTTACTTGGGTGGTTGACTTTAAAATTGAACTGTTCAACTAAAACCTGCTGTAGCGTCCGGACAGAACCAATAACTGAATAACGATTGGTCACCTGGTCATATTTGCCAATCACAGCTGAGGATCTCCAGCGCCCGTAAGCTAGACTGACCAGTAAATATGGCCGGGCGCCCTTCACGTCCCAAACTCTGGCGTGCCGTCACCTGGAGGTAGGGAAAACAAACACACACAGCAGAGATTTGCAGAATGCCGGTTCAACCACAACCAGGAGCATGTGACCGCAATAGCGCCACAGAGGAGGAGCCGACGACCAATCAGCTGCGGCGCAACGTTCAGGTCCTGCTCCACCTCCTGCTCCTCCTCCTGCTCCACCTCCTCCTCCTCACCAAACTCGGAGGCCTGTTTAGACCGGTTTAGGCCGAGTGAGTCGCGATGGCGGCGGTGGGAAACATGTGACACCTGCGTCATGAAACATCAGACATGTGGCTGAGCGTCAGGTGGGCGAACCGAGCTTTAACCTTCATCGAATGTTTGCCTCCTGCCTTTCGTCTCTCAGGGGTTTTTTTAGGATCTGCTGTTTCACAGAAACTCATTTAGTTATAGTTTGTTATTTAATGACTGAGGGGAACACAAACGATGGCAACACCAACAAGTTTATCATGATAGGATACGAAGGAGGAGGAGGAGGAGAAGGAGGGGAAGAGGGAGGAGGAGAAGAAGGAGGAGGAGAATTGAAGATCAGAAGGTAAAGAAGAAAATGAAAGGGAGGAAGAGGAGCATGAAAGAAAGAAGAAGAAGGTGAAAGAAGAAGGTGATGGAAGATGAAGAAGAAGAGGTGAAGAAGAAGGTGATGGAGAAGATGAAGAAGAAGAAGGTGAAGAAGAAGGTGATGGAGAAGATATGAAGAAAGAAGGTGATGGAGAAGATATGAAAGAAGAAGATGAAGAAGAAGAAGAAGAAGGTGATGGAGAAGAAGATGAAGAAGAAGAAGAAGAAGAAGGTGATACGGGAGAAGATGAAGAAGAAGGTGATGTGAGAAGATGAAGAGAAGAAGGTAGAAGAAGAAGATGAAGAAGAAGGTGATGGAGAAGATGAAGAAGAAGAAGGTGATGGAGAAGATGAAGAAGAAGAAGGTGATGGAGAAGATGAAGAAGGTGATGGAGAAGATGAAGAAGAAGAAGGTGATGGAGAAGATGAAGAAGGTGATGGAGAAGATGAAGAGAAGAAGGTGAAGAAGAGGTGATGGAGAGATGAAGAAAGAAGGTGATGGAGGAAGGTGATGAAGAAGGTGATGGAGAAGGTGATGGAGAAGCTGAAGAAGAAGAAGGTGAAGAAGAAGGTGATGGAAGATGAAGAAGAAGAAGGTGAAGAAGAAGGTGATGGAGAAGCTGAAGAAGAAGAAGAAGAAGGTGATGGAGAAGATGAAGAAGGTGAAGAGAAGGTGATGGAGAAGCTGAAGAAGAAGAAGGTGAAGAAGAAGGTGATGGAGAAGATGAAGAAGAAGGTGATGGAGAAGCTGAAGAAGAAGGTGATGGAGAAGCTGAAGAAGAAGAAGGTGAAGAAGAAGGTGATGGAGAAGATGAAGAAAGAAAGAAGAAGGTGAAAGAAAGAAGGTGATGGAGAAGCTGAAGAAGAAGAAGGTGAAGAAGAAGGTGATGGAGAACAGGATTTAGGGACCAGAATGATTTCCCCTGAACCGTCTGCAGATCCTGGCTCCAGGACACTCGTCACCACGCTGACTCAAACACGTCGGGGCCCAAAGAACAAAACAAAGTTCGAGTTGAATCAACAAAGTGTTTAATCGGATTAAGTGAGGTTGAAACGGCGCCACCTGCAGCCCGTGTGGAGGAATGGCGTGAGGCGAAACTGGCCTGAATGCTGCGGCGCCGGGCTCGGCTGGCGTGGAGACGTCAGAGGAACTGCTTTCCGGAGCAAAGGGGAGCCGAGGGAGCTACAGCCTCCTGTTCCTGACCAGCAGATTAGTCCGCCTCCCGGCTGACCTCCTCCGGCTCCTCTGTAGTCCCAGAGATGGAGAAGCCCCTACCACCCTCCTCCCCTCCTCCCGCTCTTCATTGATTCCTTCGCGCTCTTTTTAACCCTTCACTTCCATCTTTGCTTCACTCCTCCTCCTCCTCCTCCTCCTCCTCTCCTCACTCACACACTCTGAGTCGCCAGCCATGCGTGGGCGCCGCTCTGGCATCAGCAAGTGGCTTGCGCCAGCTCCACTGTGTGTGTGTGGCATAATAATGTGTGTGTGTGTGTGTGTGTGTGTGTGAGTGTGTGTGTGTCCATTGCTTATTAAAAACAGTTTTTACATTGTGTTTCTTTTGCAGCAACAGCAACTTAAACAGGGGCCAGCGCTCTTTTCAATGTGTGTGTGTGTGTGTGTGTGTGTGTGTGTAGGTGTCTGTGTGTGCCAATGTGTGTGTGTGTGCAGTCTGCAGCGCATTAGAGGCTGACTTCTGTAAAAGGGTCTCAATCTATTATACCTGCTATCTGTGCTGTATCAGCATGTTAAGTCCTAACACACACACACACACACACACACACACACACACACACACAGTGAATTTATCAGTCTATTCTGAAAAGAACATGAATCCAGACGTCCGACGACTGAAACCCTTCATCTGCTTCAGATACAGAGTTAAAAACAAGCAGCGGCTGAAAAGAGGAGAAATGTTTCGCTACCATCAAACGTGATTTGTCTCTGGTTCCTGCATCTGAAACAGTTTCCTCTCGTCAGTCGAGGGTGAATGCGATCACAGCGGCCGTGTGGGTGACTGCAGCACAGAGGGTTCAAACAAAAAGCCACCGAGCTGCATTTAAACAGATTTACATGATTGTTTTCATTGGCTGATGAAGCAGAGATCAGACACCTCCAGAGCTCATCTATCACAGCAGCGCAGGCCTGAAAACAATCACACACACACACACACACACACACACACACAGCTGGCAGAGCAGCAGTGAACTGGAACATACACGCAGACCAAAGACATCTTTTATTCTGAGATTAGTCCTCAGAACATGAAAAAGAGAGCGACAGCAGACAAGCGGCGGTCTTTCGCTGCTTTCGATGCTTAACCAGCAAACGCTTCATTTAAGCATAAGCGGTGAGATCAGCTGCAAATTCCAAAGCTGCAACAGCCCGGCATGTGTCACCCATCACAAGCCCGCCCTGGTGTCTGGCTGAGTACAGCTCTCGCCCGCCCCTGGTGTCTGGCTGCAGTACAACTCATAAGCCCCGCCCCTGGTATCTGGCTGCAGTACAGCTCATAAGCCCCGCCCCCTGGTGTCTGGCTGCAGTACAGCTCATAAGCCCCACCCCTGGTGTCTGGCTGCAGTACAGCTCATAAGCCCCGCCCCCTGGTGTCTGGCTGCAGTACAGCTCATAAGCCCCGCCCCTGGTGTCTGGCTGCAGGAGAGCTCATACGCCCCGCCCCCCGGTGTCTGGCTGCAGGAGAGCTCATAAGTTTGGTTTTAATCAGTTATTGACGGCTGGAGAGGGGCGTGGCATCATGATTGACAGCTAATGTGGGCGGGGCCAGGTGGCAGCACCTGTATCCAGGATATTTGAGTTTGTTTGCAGAGAGGAAGTGGTCGGCCATCTTTATTTACAGCCTGTGACTTAAAGCTGCTTCCCTCCAACTGTTATGAGCCTTTAACTTTCCTTCTTTTGTTTCCGATTCATATTTTATTTATTATTATTTAGTATTTATTATCATTTCGTGCTCATCTGTTGACGGATGCAGGATCCAACAATCACGATTTTGAGAACTGAAGAGCGATGAGTTGCGCTGTTTACTGAAGCTCTGATTGGTCACAGAGCCGAGGGCGGCTCAGGCTGACACCCTTGACGCTGGGGAGATCCTCACCCAGGGCAGACTGAGCTCAGCACACAGGCGCCCTCCACCCAGCTCCAGCTCCAGCTCCAGCTCCAGCAGGAGGTGGAGATCTCCTGTGGCACTGAAGCACGTCGGAGGGGGTGGACATGTGAGGAGGAGAGACGTGAGGAGATGTGCGGAGGAGGCAGCGAGGATCATGGGAAACCACGATAAGCTTATCGGAGTGAGACCCCATCCGCCCTCCTGCTGCAGCCCCACCCACACACACACACACACACACACATCTCCATCTCTCTCCATCTGGGGCTCTTCAAAGCCAGCTGTGGCAGCAGCTCCTCATGTTCTCTGCAAAATGCCACCAGAGGGGACGCCTCCACAGGGAGATAAGTCCGCCATTCTCCACCCCACGCTAGTGCTAGCTAGCAATGTTGACAACTCATTATCATCCATCCGCTCATCCGTCCACCCGTAACATCCACCAGAGGAGCCCGCGGAGCAGCTTCAACATTCAAACTGAACGTTTTGAGTCTGTTGGATGTTTCAGTGCTTCTGTGAAACAGCTGGAGGGTCCAACCCCTCCACCACCACCCGGAGGTAACGATGACAAATCTCGACATGTTGGAGCTCTTGGCAGGCAGAGTTCAAAACCCATGCAACACAGAAGAACAGATACAGGATGAAACAAACTCTATAAATGACTTTAATCTTGATCTCAAACGTGATCAGAGACGGTTTGATGAAGGAAACGTGAATATTCATATTAACAGTCCATGTGCCTTAACAGGGCGTTAAACATTCCTCTGAGTCCTGGAACTGGTCATTTTCAGCATCAGACACCAAAACACTGATGAAATGAGCAACGAAATGAAGCAAATCATCACGTCTGAGGAGCTGCAACACGTTTCCAGTGTGATAAATAAATAAATAAACAACTTATCTTCTTGTAGCCTGCACGTCCTGTTTCCTCAGAGAAAGCGACACAGTGCGGCTTAGTTTTCCAGCTTCTCTTAATTTCACCAACATTTGTGATGAAGGTTGAAGCCGAGCTCTGATTGGACGCAGACGTCATCAACACCACAACAAGCATCTGCGTTTGCAGCTTCAGGAACACGGAGCTTGGTTTCTGACCTTTATCGCATGCCGTCCTCTGAGCGAGCACCGAGCTTCCTGCGGCTCCGCTCGGCTTCACCTCGTTACAGAGCTGCTCCACCGAGACCCGCTCCGGTCCCCAGACATGAGACCAGGAAGTCCAGCTTTACAGCCCATAATTCAGCCGTCACACTGACATCTCTCCGGCTTCCCTCTGGATCCTGCGGTGTGTTTATGGCTCAGTGTGCTGGCTGAGAGCAGCACTTTGCAAAGCTGAGATGAAAAACCGAATGTATTACCTCACCGTAAAGACTTTTTACACTTCACAGCAGGAAAAACAAGGATGTAAATGAAGCTGCAGGCCCGTCGTGCTCATCTGTGGACGGGTAAAGACCATTTAAACTGCAGGAGCAGCACCTGTGCTTGTCTTGTTGTCACACGTTGAGCTGGCTGCAATGAAAAGCGTCTGTTGGCTGCACGAAATAGGTTTTCTTCATGTTATGAAACAGCTTTTTAAAAGCATATATGAAAGTTGCACCGGCCCGACGATAAGCGCACCGCTTCCTGGTGAAAAACACAGAACACAAAAGCACAGAACATCGGCACCCTGCACAGTGCTGCAAATCACCTGCACCTGAGAGAAAAGCACTGATGCAGCCTGATGCACCTGAACGCACCAGCTGTTGATCTCAGTTCAGCCTTTAACTCCGTTGTGTTTATCTGATGTTTTCCTGTAGTGTCTGACTCGTGCAGCACTTTTAGCTGCACCTTCACATGAAGCTCGCTCTGCAGAAACCTTTATTCTTTATTGTTGCCCACATCACAGCCGCTCACCTGCAGGTCAGCATCTGCTCTGAAGCATCGACCTGCTCAAACCAAAGCGCCTGGCTGTGGGCGGACTTTAGATTAGCGCCGTGATGCTAACGGAGTTAGCATTGCTGCTTTCTTGACAGAGCTGTGTTGGCCTGCGTCCCTACAGAGCCAGGGTCCGGTCTGACACTGAAACCACACAGCTACTTGATTCTGCATAAACTGGAAAGTTAGAAGAACCTGGTTTATCCTGGAACACGTGTGTGAACGGCGGTCGGCAGTGAGAGCACGCAGCAGTGTTAGTAACATTCATCATGTTTAATCAATGATGTAATGATAATTATGTGACATGACACATGGCCTTCCAGATACATTCAACGCGGCTCTCTCTCCCTGTCTCTCTCTCTCCCTCCTGTCGCTCTCTCTCCCTGTCTCTCGCTCTCTCTCCCTGTCTCGCTCTCTCTCTCTCTCTGCCTGTCTCTCTCTCTCTCTCTCTCTCTCCCTGTCTCTCTCTCTCTCTCTCTCTCCCTGTCTCTCTCTCTCTCTCTCTCTCTCTCCCTGTCTCTCTCTCTCTCTCTCTGTCTCTCTCTCTCTCTCTCTCTCCTGTCTCTGCTCTCTCTCCCCTGTCTCTCTCTCTCTCTCTCTCTCCCCTGTCTCTCTCTCTCTCTTTGCCTCCCTCTCTCTCTGCCTGTCTCTCTCTCTCTCCCTGTCTCTCTCTCTCTCCCTGTCTCCCTGTCTCTCTCTCCTGTCTCTCCTCTCTCTCTCTCCCTATCCTCCTCGCTCTGCATTGATCCCTGCACATCTTCTCCTCTCAGTTGGTCAGGCCTGCAGCTGCAGCTGCCTTGCGCCAATCCGATGTGAGACAGGAGCGCTCCATCAACACCGGCCCCACAGAGAAGATCCTGGCTCTGTGTGTGTGTGTGTGTGTGTGTGTGTGTGTGTGTGTGTGTGGGTTCATTTGCCATCATTTCATCTCACCCGCTCTGTAGTGCTCGGCTCCAGGGCCTCTGTGATTGGCTGAGTGACGGCGGTGATACTGTAAATAGTCTAATATCCCGAGGAGACGCTTGCGTGATGATCAACAGCAGGAGGCTGCGACTCATCGCTATCAGGCTGTCTCCAGCCGGATCATGTGACCCGTGGGGCTGTGACTGCTTTCAACCAGGGTCATGAGTTTGTGTCACTTGAGCTGTTAAAGTGGTGATTGGTGTGTTTTCAGACACACGGTGGACACTCGGCTGTTCCAAACACTCTCAACCAGAGCTTTTGATTTGGGCTCAGACTCATATGATTAACTAAAGCAACCTCACAGGTCTCCTGTCTTCTGCTCCTCTGGAGTTTCAGAGGTAATTGGACCTGTAGTGCGTTTGTGGCCACGGAGCTGTGATTCGTGGGCGGTGATTTCATTAGCTCCGTCTGCTGTTTTAGCCGTTTCCTCCTGTCTGTGAGCGCGCCATAGGTTGAACTGCAGCACAGACACTTTAGCAAGGAGGCAGAAGGCGCAGGCGGGCGCTGCTTCAGATTCACATAAGCTCACGGGACAAACAACATCTGCACACATCTGTCTGTGCAGAAACACGTGCCACCTCTGTTTGCAGCTGTATCGCTAACCAGGCGGGATTAACGACACCCGAGCCTAATTAGTGTGTTGCTGTTGTCATATTATTTACCCTTTCAGTCGATAGTGCCTTCAGTGTCAATCAAAAGAGACGTAAAACTCACCGCTCACAGACAAACCTGAGTTCATTCATGTGTCTCAGGACAAATCAGTGGTGTCTCATCACCTGCAGAGAAACCTGCGAGCATGCATTTCCTCTATTATAAACCAGTGTGTGTGTGTGTGTGTGTGTGTGTGTGTGTGTGTGTTTGTACATCGTCCTAATGCGTCTGAGTGCTGGCTGACCCGTTTGTACTCGGAGGCACAGTTACAGCTCATAATGTGCTCAAGTTTCCCTGAGGACACACACACACACACACACACACACACACACACAACAGTGAATAACAGTGTGTGTGTGTGTGTGTGTGTGTGTGTGTGTGTGTGTGTGTGTGCACCTTTGTCTCTGCTGGACACTTAGTATCAATTATTTAACCAGACACTACAAACAAACACACACACTTCATTAACTAACAGAAGGACTGTGTGTGTGTGTGTGTGTGTGCGTGTGTGTGTGTGTGCGTGCGTGTGTTTCAGTGTTCTGCAAAACATCATTTGGCTGATGAGCACTTCACTCTCTGTCAAAACACACACAGATGCTGAAACACACACACACACACACACACACACACACCTGATGCTGTTGGAGAGCAGGCACAGAGTCCGAGGTCAGTCTCACATAAAACAACAACAACAACAATAATAATGAATCTTGGCCGAAACCTTTAGCCGTTAAAACCCGTGTCACCTATAGTCACCTGAAACCTGCAGCTCAGCCTCCTTTCAGTGCTTCAGCTGAAGATCAGCAGCTAGTTAGCATACTGTTCATTAATGATCACGCTGCTGCTGCAGATCAATAAACCATCAGACTTTAACCTGCAGCGCTGAGCTCTTCCTGCTCACTGCTGGGAACAGGTTTGTGTGAGCAGGAGAGCTGACTCACTCTGAAGGTGTTAATCCCGAGTCTCATTCATCTGATTCGATCCGGCGACATGTTCCTTTAACTCCGCTGAGCTGAGCTCCCAAACCAACACACGAAGCCTGAGGAACACCTCAGCACAGCTGCTCTCACTGCCGACCGCCGTTCACACACGTGTTCCAGGATAAACCAGGTTCTTCTAACTTTCCAGTTTGCGTGTGAACTGGGCAGCTGTGTGGTTTCAGTGTCGGGCCGGACCTGGCTCTGCAGGGGCGCGGGCTAACTCCGTTAGCATCACTGCGCTAATCTAAAGTCCGCCCACAGCCAGGCGCTTTGGTTTGAGCAGGTCGATGCTTCAGAGCAGATGCTGACCTGCAGGTGAGCGGCTGTAAGGCGGGCGGCCAGTCCACAGTAATGGCTTCATTATGGAGGTCAGCGTTGGGTAAATCATTTAGCCGCAGAGCTGCAGAGCTGCAGAGCTCCAGCTGAGGACCCTTATCTGATCCGGTCTGATCTGATCTGCCTGGGTCTGCAGCCAACCTTGACCTCTGAGTTCTGCAGCTGGATGGTCCAAATCCAGCTTTATTTACATGTTAGCAGCCGCCACACTGAACCTGACCATTGCAAAAGTGAATAAAAATACTTGATCACTTTGTTTTCACTTTGAAACTGATTCAATCTAAACGCTTTACTGCTTCTCTCGGGTTTCTGGGTGTAAATCACTGAATTTTCACTGTTTTCTGACATTTAAAGACAAAAAAATGATGAATTAACATTTTTTGCAGCCTGATTGAGTGTTTTCATATTACTGTTGTTATGTGAAAATAGGGCCGCGGCTGCAATTTGACACCGGCCTCAGTGGATAGGCAGCTCGCCGTGTGAGCATGATGTGAGCGCCGTGTGAACACTGTGTGAAACGCCCGTGTGAACACTGCGTGAGCGTGTTTACTGTGTGAACATTTTTACTATTGAAACGCCGATGTGAGCGGCATGTGAGCGCCGTGTGAACGCTGCGTGAGCCATGGCAGACACTGTGTGAACACTTTCGCGTGAAGCGCCCGTGTGAGCGGCATGAAGCGTGTGAACACTGCGTGAGCGCCGTGTGAGCGGCATGCGGCGCCGTGTGAACTGCGTGGCGCCATGTGAGCGCCGTGTGAGCGCCGTGTGAACCGTGAGCCATATGGCCGCCATGTGAACTTACCCGTGTGAGCGCGTGAGCACTGTGTGAACTGCGTGGCAGCGTGTTTACTGCGTGAGCGCCATGTGAGCGCGTGGCCGTGGCGAACGCTGCGTGAGCGCCATGTGAGCCATGTGAACGCTACCGTGTGTGAGCGCCAGCGTGAACACTGTAGCGAACACTGCGTGGCGCGCGTGAACACTGCGTGAACGCCATGTGAACGCCGTGTGAACACTGCGTGAACGCCGTGTGAACACTGTGTGAACGCCGTGTGAACACTGCGTGAGCGCCGTGTGAGCGGCATGTGAGCGCTGTGAGCGGCGTAAGCGCGTGTGGGCGACGCGTGAAGCGCCATGTGAGCGCCGTGTGAACACTGCGTATTGAGCGCCATGTAGACGCCATGTAGACACCGTGTGAAAAACGCCGTGTGAGCGCCGTGTGGGCGCACTGTGTGAGCGCCGTGTAATTTGCGTGAAGCGCGCGTGCACTGTGTAGACACTGTGAAGCGCCCAGCGTGAACACTGTGGCTACTGTGTGAAACGCCCGTGTAAACGGCATGTGAGCGCCCGTGTGAGCACTTTCGTGAGCGCCATGTAATTTTGTGTGAACTGCGTAACGCCGTGTGAAGCGGCATGAGCGCCATGTAGTACTGACGCCATGTGAAACGCCCGTGTGAGCGCCGTGTGAACATTGAGCGCCGTGTGAACACTGCGTGAGCGCCATGTGAGCGCCATGTGAACACGATGTGACGCGCGTGAGAACACTGTGGCCCAGGCGTGAAACGCCCGGCGTGAACACTGCGTGGAAGCGCCATGTGAAACTTGCCGATGTGAGCGCCCGTGCCGAACGCGTGGCATATATGAAGCATGTGACACCGTGTGAGCGTGAACACTGTGTGAGAACTACTGCGTGAAACGCCCGGCGTGGTTTACTGCGTGAGCGCCATGTGAGCGCCGTGTGAACGCACCGCGAGCGCCGTATGAACACTGCGTGAGCGCCATGGTTACTGTCGCTGAACACTGTGTGAGCACCTGCGTGAGCGCCGTGTGAGCGGCATGTGGCTTGCCGTGTGAGCGGCCATGTGACGCCCGTGTGAAACGCCGTGTGAGCCATGTGAACTGTGTGAACACTGCGTGAGCGCCGTGTGAGCGGCATGTGAGCGCCCGTGTGAACCTGCGTGAGCATATGTGAACACTGTGTGGTGCGCCACTGCGTGAGCGCCGTGTGAGCGGCATGTGAGCGCGTGTGAACGCGTGAGCGCCATGAGACACTGTGAACGCATGTGAACGCCGTGTGAACGGCATGTGAACGCCGTGTGAACGCCGTGTGAACGCCATGTGAACACTGTGTGAACACTGCGTGAGCATGCATGTGTGAGCGCGTGTGAGCGTGCCAGGCACTGCGCCATGTGAACGCCATGTGAACACCGTGTGAACACTGCGTGAACGCCATGTGAACACTGTGTGAACACTGCGTGAACGCCATGTGAACGCCATGTGAACACCGTGTGAACACTGCGTGAGCGCCATGTGAACGCCGCGTGAACGCCGTGTGAACGCCAGCGCTGGTGTACTGCGTGAACACTGTGTGAACTGTGTAGTTACTGCGTGAAACGCCGTGTGAAGCGCGTGTGAAACACTGCGTGAGCGCCGTGAAACGCCCGTGTGAACGCTGCGTGAACTTACTGTGTGAACACTGCGTGAGCGCGTGTGAGCGCGATGTGAACTGCGTGAAAAAGCGCCATGAACGCCGTGTGAACACTGCGTGAACGCCGTGTGAACAGCCGTGTGAACGCCGTGTGAACACTGCGTGAACGCCATGTGAACGCCGTGTGAACACTGCGTGAACACTGTGTGAACGCCGTGTGAACGCCGTGTGAACACTGCGTGAACGCCATGTGAACGCCGTGTGGAACACTGCGTGAACACTGCGTGAACGCCGTGTGAACGCCGTGTGAACACCGTGTGAACGCCGTGTGAACACTGCGTGAACACTGCGTGAACGCCGTATGAACACCGTGTGAACGCCGTGTGAACACTGCGCCATGTGAACGCCGTGTGAACACTGCGTGAAACGCCATGGTACTGTGAACACTGCGTGAACTTACTGTGTAGACACTGCGTGAGCAGCCATGAACACTGTGAACTTTCGTGAACGCTGTGTGAACTTTCGTGACGCCAGCGTGAACACTGCGTGAACTTGCTGTGTGAACACTGCGTGAACGCCGTGTGAACGCCGTGTGAACACTGCGTGAACGCCATGTGAACGCCGTGTGAACAGGTGGATTTCAGCCAAAGCAAACAGAGTGTGTTGGACACGTGCAGCCGTCAGTCTGAGCTCCTGCAGCTGCTTCATCACATCCTGCGTGAACAGGCTGGTGATCGGGCCCGAACGGACTGTCTCCACTAAAGCTGGAGCTGACTGTGCGTGCATCTGCGTGAATCACACATTTCTATACGTGAATGTGTTTGGAGGAGGATTTAAAGGCGACACGGTCGACATTCAGGATGTTTTACCTCCATCTAGTGTCTCTGAGGAGAATCACAGCTGAGATCTGCTGCAGTGTGTTAATGAGTCGCCAGGTGACGTCATTCTACCTGTGGGCTGAGGTCACGTGACACGATGAAGCCATAAACTGATTTTACAGAGTTAAGTTCAGTGTTTTCTGTAGATCCGTCCCTTTTCACTTCACTGTGCGGCAGTAACACACACAGCAGCCACAGCGTCAGCCATGTTTACTCAGAGCAACAGTTTGACTCTGGCTGCTGTGGTGACGGACCAGCGGGACGGTTTAAGACAGCGGCACTGTTTTAACGCTGCTGCCGACTCCGCTCAGGCCGTTACAATCCTGATCAGACGGGATAAATGACATTTAACTGTTGCGACTGATGCTGCAGCAGCTGCGACCTCTGAAGTCTCTCAGATCAGAGCATGGGACCTAAAACCGGTTTTAAACTTGCAGAGCAGCTCCGGGCTCATCTCTCCTTGGATCACCAGGTCGGGCTGCGGAGCAGGAGCAGCAGCTCAACATAAAATCTGATCACTGGTTTCCGCTCGTTCTCGCAAACCAATTAACCCGAAGTCATCAGCCAACGCGTTCCAGCGCCGCGCGAGCTGACGCTGAGCTGAGAACAGCTGCTGCAGATCGGCTCCAGCAGGTCGACGATCTGAGCAGTGAGCTGACGAAACGCGGCTCCACCCTCTGATAAAGTTAGAGCGCTCCCTCGCTAACGGATAAGATAAATCCCAGCTCTCCCTCTGGGGACAAACCCACTTAATTGTCTTCTGAATGGAGCTAATTTCTAAAACTGACATCCTCGACGGAGCGAGGGGAGAGGAGGAGCTGCACCGTGACCGGCAGCAGACCTCCTGCATACAAATCCCCTTATTTCTGCAGACTCCATCACTGAGGGGCCGTCACTCACTGAACGAGGCCAGCTTTCACTTTGGTCTGATGAAAGCTGGATGTGTCCAACGTGACGAGCGCTTCAGCTACAGAGAACTAAATAATAATGATCATTCATGAATAATAAATACATAATACTTGTTCTTTCATCAATGAAAGAGCAGTTTAAATGTGACCTAGCTTAGCATTACCAGTTACTTTGAATAATACATTTACTTCACATGACTCAAACCTGTATTCACTGTGGTTTGACTCTAACGTTGAAAACCAACAAACAGCAGCTTCAGTTGTGCTGACTGGACTGAAGATCAACCCGAAGATCAACATGAAGATCAACATGAAGATCAGCGAAGATCAACATAAGAAGATCCCAACATGAAGATCCAGCCGAAGATCAACATGAGTCAACGCGAAGATCAACATGAAGATCAACCCGAAGATCAACATGAAGATCAACGCCGAATCAACGCGAAAGATCAGCATGAAAGATCAACCGAAGATCAACCGAAGATCAACCTGAAGATCAGCCGAAATTAACCTGAAGATCAACCGAAGATCAGCCCGAAGATCAACCTGAAGATCAACCCGAAGATCAACCGAAGATCAGCCTGAAGAATCGGCCGAAGATCAACCCGAAGATCAACCGAAGATCAACCCGAAGATCAACCTGAAGATCAACCCGAAGATCAACCCAAGATCAACCTGAAGATCAACCCGAAGATCAACATGAAGATCAACATGAAGATCAACCCGAAGATCAACATGAAGATCAACATGAAGATCAACCCGAAGATCAACCCGAAGATCAACATGAAGATCAACATGAAGATCAACCTGAAGATCAACCTGAAGATCAACCTGAAGATCAACATGAAGATCAACCCGAAGATCAACCTGAAGATCAACCTGAAGATCAACCATCTGGATGGTTCAACACCTCTGCTGAGGAGACAGACACCATGATACTGCGCTGTACTGCACCTCACTGCATTGTACCTCGTGCACTACACTGCCCTGTACAAACACTGATGTGGAGCTTTTGATTTGTCTGTTTGAGAAGAGAAGCAGTGAACTTCAGACTGAGCTTAAACTGAGATTAAATTAAGCAGAATGTGAAAACAGCTGAGCTGCACAGACGCAGCAGCACAGCTACGGCGCCCCCTTGTGACCACGTTCAGCAGTAATGGGGTCAAACATAAACAGGATGGAGATGCCGGGGACTGATCGCTCTGATCAGGGCGTCTGCAGTTTGTGCAGCGTCCTGCGGTCGTCACAGTCACGCT
Source organism: Datnioides undecimradiatus (assembly GCA_008933995.1). Classification (NCBI taxonomy): domain Eukaryota; kingdom Metazoa; phylum Chordata; class Actinopteri; order Lobotiformes; family Datnioididae; genus Datnioides; species Datnioides undecimradiatus. The sequence continues at coordinate 373,342 of WARS01000134.1, read as the reverse complement.
GTGTGAAACGTTGAAGCTGTTTTCACTGATCGCTGATTGGTCGACAGCTGTTCTCTGCTCAGCCTCACCTCAGTCCAACAAACAACAAACAACAACAACTCTCTGCAGCCTGTCCTGTGTGTGGGCTCACCTGAGGCTGAAGCAAAGCATCCTGGGATGTGAGGCGACCAAATGGTGCTGTAAATGACGCCTTCGTGACCCCTGAGAGTGGTCAGTGATTGGCTGAGAGCAGGGTCCCACTGTGGGGGGGCGGGGGGGCACAAAACAGAAACATGCTGATGTCAGAGGAAAGAAAACAAAAGACAACAAAGACAAAAACAAAGACAACTCACAACTTTAGCTGTTTGATCCCACGATCCAGAGACGACGAGGCTCTCTCCTCTGGTTTGGCTCCAGTCAACAGAATACACCTTCACAGACACACACACAGGCACACACAGGCACACACACAGACACACACACAGGCACACACACACACACAGACGCACACACAGACGCACACACAGACGCACACACAGGCACACACACAGGTGCACACACACAAAAGTCAAAATGCAGCATCTTAATGAAAGATAACTTAGTTTTACCCCTCTGTTGATGTGTATCTGTGTGTGTGTGTGTGTGTGTGTGTGTGTGTGTGTGTGTGTGTGTGTATCTGTGTGTGTGTGTGTGTGTGTGTGTGTGTGTGGGTGTGTGTTTTACCTCCTGTGTGTGTTCTTTGGCCACTCTCAGCGGAGCGTTGTGATTGGCTGTGTCCCACAGCTGCAGGCTGCCGTCCCCGCCCCCGGCGACCATGACGTGTTCGTTGGCTTCACTCCATGCTACGTCGAACAGACCGTCACCCCACTCCCAGCTGCCCCACACACACACACACACACACACACCTACATTATTATACTGACAGACTTGATCTTCTGCCTCATCTTCTTTCTCCATAAGTTAAGAAAAGTATTAAATGGACAATAAATGGAAACACGGCCGACATTCGAGACTAAACTAAGAAACTAAAAAGACATCACGACAGGATGAAACTTCACCGTCTCACGAGAGCAACGCCCGTGTCCGTCTCATCCAGGACCAGGAGGGTGCCGCAACCTGCAAACACACACAAAGAGACTTCATTTCAGTTTTTAAATTGATCGTATTTCTCAAAAATATAACTAAGAGAAACAGGTGACAGATGAAACAGGGAACACAGAGCAGGTTACAAGACCTGCAGAGGCTCTGCAGAAATGATCCCGCTGCCTCCAAACAAAGTTAACCACAGATTCATCCTTCTCTCTCAACACTTCCAGCTTATCAACTTGACAATATGCAGGGAAAGGTAGCTGAGGCGAGTGTCAGAGTCTGGTGTGTCAGGTGTATTCAGCCATCACTTCATATGTTCTGCAGCTCACCTCAGTGAGGCTGCAGCTCCGGGCTGTCAGCATTAATCATGCTGCATCTAAAACCTGCAGAGTTCCTGCAGCAGCTTCACCACATCTGAAGGTTTCCACTCTCGTTTATTCAGATTTGCCTTTTTTATCATTTCATACCCCTCATAGCCAAACCTGTCTGTGCTACAGTGTGCAGTGCTGACCAGCTATGCCGTAGTACTGCGAGGTGGCGCAGGCCACTCTGTTGGGGATGAACGGAGACACTTCCACAGCGTAGCCGTGACGGGCCGGACAGCGAAACACCTTCACCATGGTCAGAGGCTGCCGGCTGGAAACAGCAGGGACGGAGAGAAAAGAGGGGTTATTAAAGTTCAACGACACAAAATGTTTCAGATAAATGACGCTAATGTCAGACACACTGAGGTTTCCACTGTGTCACATATGAACAGCAGTAAACAGCAGGGCGAACAGGGCGAACTGGGATACTGCTGCTGATTCTGTGTGAAACAAAACCTTGACTTAACTCCATCATCTGGTTATCGTGTATGTGAGATCTACTGCTGGAGGTTATGACCTCACCGTGATCAGGTTACTGAGACAAGAGCTGACGCAGCAGAGAAAAGAATAAAAACAGTGTGAAACTAAATTCAACATTAGGCACTGGAGGCAATAAAGTTGTTTTAAAATCCAATTTAAGTCTAAATCCACCTCTAACTACACTTCAGCATTATCATTATTAGCGTCTGTGTTTCAAACTCAGTGGCTGGTAACTGAATTGGAAAAGGACTGAATTCGGGTTTAAGTATAAAATAAAATGTTAGTTCATTCATTGTTGTGTCTGAATTCAACCTCTCCTAACTGAGATATGCTCAAAGTCCACCTACAGCCAGATGTGCGCAGCATTAAAACCAGACGCAGACCAGCGTTAAAGCCTTGTCTCCGCACTCACAGGACGCAGACAAACGCTTTCAGACTTTATCGTCACGTCGAAACGTTAAAACATCTTGAAACCGCCTCGTTAATCCATAAAAACAAACGTTCCGTCGGGTCCAGCGGCTCTCCTCCTCGAGCCCGGTGACAGCGCCACAACTACAACTACTTCCGTGTTTTGATCAGCTGACCCAACGACCCGGATGAAAGCCTGGTTTGGTTGTAGGTCTCGCGAGGTTTCGGTAGGTGGCGATATTTCCTCTGAATACAAACAGCAGCGGTAATTTACGGATCTGCTCTATGATTATTTCATAAATATTCTGCTTTTTTGAGAAATTTAAAAGATTGAATATTTTAATATCCAGAAATTCTCCCTAAAGCAGGATTCTGTATATAATATGTCCAATAATACAAGGAGATATAGTTTTATTTAGTTCGTATTTCAGTTGACAATATTAGCCATCCCCCTGCTTTGCATGTCTTGTATTATGTTTTTCAAGTATGTTTAATCATAATGTAATGCAATTTACATTTAACTACTATACACACACACACACACACACACACACACACTAAATACACTTTAAATAATAGGACAGACGATGCTGCTGTGACTTATCCAGAGTTGAATTCCTACAGTTAACTAAAGCTCATCTGAGACAACATGATATAAAATAATACAGGAGTCACCCTGTCACACACACACGTCACACTCTGGATGGCGGCGTCACTGAATCAGGCAACAGGCTGAGCGGTAATTTGATTAAACACAAGTTTATTTAAAAAGATGCACCATGTCAGCACAAAGTAAACTGGAGTTATTAAGGCATCAAAAGACTACTATTCGATACAGAGGCACAAAACTGTGTCACACTGCAGGACGCAGCAGATACTGCGCCTCAGCGGTGCAGTTCACCAAATACCAGCTGACACACAGTGAACCTGGAGGTACAGGTGGTGAATGGGCCTCGACAGATGAGGAGAAACATTAATTATTAAGTGGAGTTTAGAGAAGTGCTGGTCTCTCATGCTGCACGCCGTCACAGCGCTCTCTGCTGGATAAACACCGTCAGGTTTCTACAGCTGAAATATCTGGAACACGTTGGCAGACGCTGATGTGACACCAGTCAGTGCAATCAGGATATGTCACTGTGTGATCTGCACAACAATCCTGATTCTGCTCGATGTGCTGATCTCCTCCAGCCTTCCTCTGACCTGCGTGAACATTAACGTCCAGTTTGCTGCAGAAATAATATCGTTTTTAACAAAAAACATAAGTTTTGGTTTCATCAAACAGCACAAAAACATAGAAGGAAGAAGCTCCACAACAGCGTCAGAAGAATGGAAATAAGAACAGTTCTGTATTAAATTATTAGTCCACTGGTGTAGGATCCACGGTATATTTGGAACATCACTGGAAACTGGTGGGACCGAACTCCGCCTCGTGTAGAAACTGTTGTATCTTGGTTCTGATCCATGACTGTTTCTCTGCAGGGAGTCTTCTCATGGCAGGAGCCAGGCTGAGTAAAAACAGCGTCACGTCATCTCTCTGGTCCATGTCCCGGTCTCTCTGGGCCTCCCGGGCCTCCATACGCCGCAGGTACTCCTCCAGCAGACTGTCTGTGCTCCTCCTGGCCCGGACCGGCCGGGGAGACACAGAGCGGCACTCCTCCGCTCCGTACGTTTGGTCCTGCAGCTCAGCCAGCACGGCGTCCTGCTCCTCGGTTTTCAGGGGGTTGAGCCCGGACGTCGTGCAGGACGGCTGCAGGCCTGCGGGGGACGACTGCGCAGCTGACATCAGCTGATCCGAGGGCTGCGAGGACGCGTGTGAAGACACTAATGATGTAACTAAAGACGTGACAGACTGCATCATCATCTCAAACAGTTCCCTCACGTCCACCTGTTGGACCGCCTGTATTTGTGCGCCGTCGTCGGTGGCTGCAGCCTCTGAGGTCGCCTCAACCTTCGCCTCTTTCAGCCTGACGGCGTCTGTGTTGGCGGAGGACGGCCGCTTCCTGTGAACGAACTCTGAGGACGATGACGATGATGTTGTTGTTGTCGCATCAGCTACAGCGAGACCTGCAGGAACAAACACAAGCACCACGTTTCAGCCTTTGTCCCACAGCTGAGACCAGCGGTTTAGAACTGGGAGAGAACAGGTTTATAAGCTGAGACAGCAACATGCTCTGAGAGTCACTGTTACTGTTGATCAGCTCATTAATCAACTCTTTGATGGATCAGTGGAGCTAAAGTCTGACTAAACCTCGTGTGTTTTGTTTTTATTGTAACACCCTCCTCAGGGACGGGTTTCTACACGTCTTCCCTCAACAAACCATAATTGTCGTCGTCGTCGCTGCGCGTCTCCGTGGTCGTGCTGCAGCCCACCATGTCGGGTGCATGCAACACCGGGGGCTGCGTGTCCAGAGCCCAGCCGTTGGTGCCCGCGGCTCTGGCGTCGATAAACGGGTTTAAAAACGACAAAATGGCCGAATATCTCCACGGCCGGTAGTTCAAGAGGCCCACGCCGCTCTCTCGTCGGTCTTTCTCCCGCTGCCGTTCCCTGCGGTGTTGGTCCCTCAGCATCTTCCACTTCCGCCTGCACTCAGCCTCTGATGAACACACACAGAAAACACACACTCTGCATTTAATTCAGCAGATCCCAGGTGCAGATCAGGGGTGCCCAGGCGTCAGCATGAGTGTGTGTGAATGCTGACGTGTAGCGGAGGCTAGAGGGGCCAAACCTGAATGTGGGCCGTGGGCCAAAGGCAAATCAGAGTGAGCATCAGCTTCATTTCACGTATGCTCAGGCGTGCAGGGAATATGTTTCCATCGCTCTCTGCACAATAACAAGACTTTTATTTACACATAACATGAATAAATAATGATATGAACACAAGTTCACTAGGAGCTTTGGAAATGGTGCAAGTGGTAGGAATAAATCTTGGTGCAGGAGCAGATGTGTGTATGTTGTCTACAGGAGCACACACACGTTTACAAATCTACACACAGTATTTGCAGATGTGATGATGTCGACTTGCTGCTCTGATGATAAAAGTTCATTTACATCTGCAAACGCCACAGCGTTCTCCTGCATGAGCAGCGAGTTACACCACACTGTTAGGTCTCATCACCTTCAACTTTAAGGCGAAAGGGACAAAGAGCATTTGAAGTACTCTGAATTTGGACGTTTCCATTTATACTCTCTAAGTGAAGGTTTGAAACAGGTTTTTTAAATAATTTTAAAGAAACCACAAAGACTGATTTTCAGATTATAAAACCCAACATGATTGGAGGTTAAGGTGTTGGGACATCATGAGTTTAGTGAGGAATAACGATGCTTCAGACCGTTTCCCTTTGATCGTGAATCTGCTGACCGTGTGTGTGCACAGATCCGAGCCTCTCACCGGGAACACCGACTATCTCAGACACTTGTCTCCACGCGATGCTCCTCATGTTCAGGTCCCTGTAGCTCAGCGAGCTCGTGTCGTACAGACTCGGGAAACCGGACACGGCCATGATCAGTTTGTACTCCATTTTGTTCCAAAGTGTCTGCGCCGGGAGGAGAAAACTGCCGAGAGCCTCCTCCCGAAGAGAAACCACAACAAACAGCTACCAAACACGAAAAGAAACAGCCCACTTCCGTTTCCGGTGCCTGGCTGGACTATTCGGAACGCTATTGGCTGTCGCTGCTGCGCGTCACAGTGACGTTCAGATCGTATTTGTATAAAACGAGGACTCCCGGATCGTTAAAGGTTCACGTGGGTGTTTCCGGTACCGAGGACACAGATAACGAGAGACCGGAGCCGTTTCCGGTGAGAAACAAAGTTGTTTCTTCCTCTTTTCCGCTTAAACATCCCGGGACTGTACCAGGAACCGGAAATACGATCTACAGTATAATGGACCAATCACAGCGCGCCTTTTTTGCATACTAATCCGGCCGAGTCAGCTGGTTTTAACGTACCAGTTCATGTTTTTCTGTTACTTTACAGCACAACTCCACTACTTTATTTACCAAAAATAATTTATTTTGCCTTATTTTGAATATGTAAAATAAAAAAACTGATATAAACAAAAACAGAACAGGAATAAATAAAAATAAACAACGTGTCAGAAAGTAGATCTTACATGTCTGAGTAAGAAGAAGCATATACTCATTCATTTCTACCAGTTCAATGCACAGTGCACTTTGCATATATACACGTATATCAGCTAATGTATACAGATGTATTGTTTAGCACCAAGCTAACCTGCAGTGTATGAAGCAGTTCTAATGAGCTGTAATGCTGCGTTGGTCCTGCAGGGGGCGACATCACCCTAAAAAGTATGTAGTGTGTGTACATGATAAATCTACATGCGTTTTCATTCTGTTGGGCTGTGTTGATATAATATAATATAATATAATATAAATCTTCTTTTTGCTGTTATCTTTATCTTATTTTATAATCACAGCATCTTATCCCTGTTTTATGTACCGTGGATCACTTGTAGCATGTAATGTCTTTGTTATAAAGCAGCTGTAAGTCTTATATGAAAGGTGCAATACATTTCTTTTCAAAACTGTTTTTTTTTTATTTTTAAAAACAATTTTTTAAAACATACGCAGCCAGTTGGGGAAATCCCTGCTAGTTTCTCAGACTGTTTTCTAGCCTAAATAAAGCAGCAGGGGTCAAAGGTCACAGGTCTAAAAGTAGAACATCCAGAGGTCAGAGAACTGAACTGTGCAGCAGCAGGAAATCCCCCAAAAACACCCAAACCACAGACTACACGATGGAGGCCGGAGGCTTCATGACGTCACTCTGAGGCCTGTGAGGAGACAAAGAAGATCAGGGTTTGTGCACAGAGGGCGGCCTTGTTTGTTAGAGGCTGTGACACCTGTCAATCAATCAATGAAACAAACCACCGAGCATGTTTCTGTGATCAAGCCTTCATATCAACATGTTTCCGAACCTCCACCAAAACACAAAAATGAAGGCAGTGGAGTTGATTTATAACGTCTTGATTTCTGCACAGGCTGCACAGCTCCATCCTCCTCCCCCACTGTGTGCACTGGCCACAGGCATCTCTCCACAGCACAGTGGGACGAGGCTGATCATCGCCTCACTCCTCTATTAACACCACAGCAGTGTGTTTCCCTGCTACATAAACAAATTACTAAACTGTTTCTGACAAACCTGTTGGATTCAACTGCGCTTGTTGTTACCAACAGCGACCACAGAGGGCGCCAACTCAAATCAAACTGGACAGAGATCTCAAATAACACAACTTCCAGTAGAAGATCGACATGTTTTATATCAGTTAATATATCATTTCAGCTCTGTGAACTGAGACAGATCCCTCATTTCACTTTGTTTCACTTTAATCTCTGTTCGTCTTTTCACACACTGTGTGTGTGTGTGTGTGTGTGTGTGTGTGCACGCGCCCTGGGGTGTTGGCAGCGTCTTGGGAATGGGGTGATCAGGACGTGGGAGCAGACGTATGTGCACACACACCCTCACACACACACAGAGTCCCAGACAAGGCTGAGAAATGGGTCAGTGTTGGGAGAGGAGATATAATTACACACACCCCTCTCTGCTATTTGGACACACACACATGCCCAAACACGCACACACACACACACACACACACTCACACAAAGACTCTTGCTTTTTGATTTGCAGAAAACACCGTCTGTAAGCTCATGACGCCAAAGTGATTCGTGCTCTTGTGTCTGAAAGCTAAAATATGTAGCTACCGAAAGCCGGTTAGCCTAGCTTAGCATAATGACTGGAAACAGGGGGAAACAGCTAGCCATGCACTGTCCAGCGATAACAAGATGCACTAGCCTGCACCTCCAAAGTTCACAAATTAACATCGCATCATATCTAGTTTAGGTAATCTGCACTGGTCACCCAGAGACGAGCTAGCTGCTACGCAGAAGAGCCAGAGCTGTCCAATCTATTCATTACAGATCTATAGAATGAAAATGACCATGAATCCATCAGAAACATTTCTGCAGACGTGCTCGCAGAGACACGGCTTAGTTTGCATGTTAATATGCACCTTTCTGCATCTGTCTGTGCACCTGTTTAGTGTTACAGCAACACACACACACACACACACACACACACACACACACACAGGTTGACATGTCCGCTGTAAACTGTCACCTGCCACATTCTCAGCGTTCCAGACGTTCTCTCATGTTAATCTATGAGATGTAGACACCTCACAGTGTGTGTGTGTTTGTGTGTGGTGTGTGTGTGTGTCACATGTGCATCATGTGGTCCAGATTGTCTGAATGTGCATGATTGTAGACCTGTGTGTGTGTGTGTGTGTGTGTGTGTGTGTGTGTGTGTCCCTGCTTGTCTTTTATGTCTTTTTCAATGTCTTACACTAAATGTGAAGCCTTTATTACATAACAGGATCACACACAGACACACACACACACACACACACACACACACAGCAGCTGATTGAGATCAGGTTCAGTTTTCTTGCCTCAAGCTGATTTGTTAGGAAATCAAAGGCGGTCCCTCGGCGCGGCCCGTCTGATCTGTATCTGCAGGAGAAAACGAGAAAGTTTCCTGTAATCTGTCCCGACCGGAGCAAACATGGCTGCAGACCGTCTCCATGGCGACCTGCATGCACTTTCTGACGCTGCGTTCAAGTCTTTGAAGGTAGAATCACTGTTTAATCATAGATACTGCTGCTGCGCGTATCGTCTTTAAACTGATCCATCCTCAGCGTTTCAGTCGTTATGAACTCACATTGTTAAAATCAATTTGTTTATCAAATCAATCAAAACAACAAAATCTGAATAATTAATTATAAAAAACATGGAGTCAGCACGAAAATCATCTTTTTGATTTGGATAAGGTAAAAACAAAATTGGTTGTGTGGTGGTGGATGATTCAGAGTTGTTTGTAGGCATATCAATCAATCAATCAATTACTCAATCAATCAATCAATCAATTACTCAATCAATCAATCAATCAATCAATCAATCAAACTTTCTTCATGAAGCTGCTTTCATGCAGTTGCAGTAATTCACTGACTAAACCACATATTAAAGAGAGGAGATTGGATTCAGAGCATGCTAAGCTAATGAGGTACGTGGTGTTCACAGGTTTTGTTGCCCTCAGTTCGTCTTGCAGGCTGGACGCTAAACACCGCCTGCCTGCAGCTGCAGGGCCGGAGTCAGAGGACCTGAGCGATCCAGAGGGAGGACACGCTAAAGACACGTCAGACAGGTATCAGGTCTACGTCTGACAGGGGACACGTGAGATGTGGTCTCGGTCGGCCCCCTTACAGGAGCCTGAGGTGACCATAAAGGAAGAGCTGCAGCAGTGAAGGATGCTTCTGATAAATGCGTCTCTCACTGGGAGAGAGGCAGTTTGACTCTATCAGTGATGTATCAATGTATGACGATCAATGCGTCTGATCAGTTTATCGATTGGGCTGACGGCAGAGGGGGGTGAAGGTTAAAGGGACGAGTCCTGTGATTCCCCCTTTGCCCCCTTTGATGACGCTGATGAGACCGAACAAAGGTCCCGGGACGGAGCCTTGAGGGACGCCACATGTTGACGCCGCTGTCCTTCAAAACCTTGAAACTGTCATTGATTTCAAGGAACCAGCCGGTCGGGGAGTATTTAAAGCTCAGCCTGGGAGTTTGACTCAAACCAAACAATCGCTGTCGTGCCGCTCGCCGCCTGAGTCAACAAACACACCGACACACACACACACACACACACACTCCGGCCGCCGTGCACCACTTCCTTGCTTTCTGCTTGTCCGACATCCTAACGCTGCCTCACTCACAGCTCTTTCTTCTTCTTCTTCTCTCTCTGTGATTAATTACCATTAAATCACCTGCAGTCACGAATCCATGGCAGCTTCTCGTTCTCTGAGTCCTTCACTCTCTTCCTCCTTTTCTCCGACTTCCCTCCTTCTCCTGTGGTGTTTCTGATGGTCGCCCCCTCCTCGCCTCAGCTCATTGTTCTGGAATAAAGTGGAGGATTGCTCATTCGCTGGCGCTCTGCTTGTTTTTCTCCACATTTTATTTATCCAGGGCGGGAACACCCCTCTCCACATCCATGCTGCTGCACACATTCACACCTGGTAGCTTCCCGGCACAAACAGGCCTCACACCGCCGGCTGCACGAAGACTGGCCAGAAAAGAATAAAGAATCAAAACATATAGAACAGTCTGAGGTGGACTGAGTCACATTTCTATAAAGATGACATGACAGCGCCTGAAAATGAAGCCACATCACCTGGAGCGCCCCCTGGTGTCTGGCTGCAGTACAGCTCATAAGCCCCGCCCCCTGGTGTCTGGCTGCAGTACAGCTCATAAGCCCCGCCCCCTCAGTGAAGTCATAGTTAGCATGCTAGCTTAGCGTGCTAGCTTAGCATTGCTTACATCCTAAATATTACCACATTTCTGCATGAGTGTGAGTTTTTGTTTAAGTGCAGTGTTGAATCAATAAGTAAATATACCTAATTACACTGGTCACTGGAGCACAGAGGGTGCTGCAGTGTGTCTGCACACTGTCGAGGATGTGTGTGTGTGTGTGTGTGTGTGTGTGTGCGGGAAACACAGCCGTGCTTCCTGATCTCAATAGTGCTTAACAAGGGTGGAGGGGTTAAACCATATCTGTGTGTGTGTGTGTGCAGGGGTCTGATATCACTGTGTCGATCAGTTTCAACAACAGAGGGAAGTGGTTCAGAGCAAAGGCCATTGTATCTCTAATGCTCTGTGTGTGTGTGTGAGTGTGTGTGTGTGTGTGTGTGTGTGTGTGGCTGAAGCTGCACATTTGGAGTCGATCTGTCACTTTTAAATAAAACTTTATTGCACACGCTGCAGTTTGTCGGTGAATCTGGTTCGAATCTGGTTCCTGCTGCAGCTCAGTCTCAGTGTCATCAGTCCTGATGATCTGCAGAACCTGTGAAGACCACAGACCTGCCATGAACTGCCAACTAGGAGTCGCTGTGAACTCTTTGTTCTGACCTTTTCTCCTCCAAGCGCCTCCGCCTCGTGAATTTGATTTAAGGTGGTCAGGTGTGCACAGGTGAGACCGTACGTCCCCCCCCATCCACCTGTCAAAGCCTCTGTGTAACACGCTGAGGATGCAGCAGTGCAGTCCTGCATGCTGGGGTGCAGCTGCTAAACCATGAGTCGTGTACAGGTTCAGGTGCACAGGATTATCCAGTTTCCTTCCTCTGTGCCAACATCTAAATAACATAAATGAGATTTCTTAATAAAACACAGGCTGTGTTTAAAGTCTCACTGCTCATGCTAACAACACGTTTCAATTCCCAGTCTTCCTCCAAATGAAAATCAAAATATGCAAAGACACTCCTGACACTTAACATCTAATCGTTGCAGTTTGCTGGTTCATTCATCTTAACGTGTTTTGTTGATGTGCATTGTTAACATGTATGTATGTGCATTGAATGAGCTGCTGTACGTGCACCCACATTTGAATTGGTTGTGCACATTTTTCGTGTGTGTGTGTGTTTGTGTGTGTGAGATGCAGTGACAGGCGTAGGCTCCGCTACAATAAGAGCCTGTGTAGCTGCAGCAGGGGGCAGGAAGCACCAAGAGGGGCAGAAAGAGGGCAGAGAGGGGCATGAAGTCGGGTCAAACACCCTGGGAGAGCAGGCCTGGGAAAACCACGGGAACAGAGGGGAGGGAGGGGGCGGGTGACGGAGCAGAGCTGAGGACCGTGAACAGACCAGTGTGGACGTTGCCATGTGCTCCAGGATGGACGATTGCATTCTTTCCCCCCTTCACACAAACACCTGAACACACCATCAGCAAACCACCCCTGTGTGCAGCAGTTTTAGCGCAGAGTGCTCGCTTTTAGCAGCTGATTTCTGACTTTTCATTGCAAGTTTCAGGCCTTTGCAGGGAAAATGGGACAGATGAAACCACTGGCTCTTTGGAAGTCGTGAAAATGACCTGAATGTGTGTTGAAAATGGGCATTTTTGCTATTTGAGACGTTAAAATTTGAGAAACGACCTTAAACGTGAACCTCAAACACGATGCTTAATGTGTCGTTTAACATGCAGGCAGTTTAAAATGGGACAGGAAGTGTAACCTGCTTTTCTGCTTTGTGACTGTTGATCTCATCACACACCTTTTACAGAAGTACTCACTACCTGAACGTGGCGATTTAAAACAATGTTCATCTGAATAAGAGAAACATTAGCTGCAAAGTCGTTTTGCATGCAGGTCCCCCCAGGGAGCCTGTGTTGTAGTTCATTTAAGGCGAAATGAAGCCTATGCACACACTTTGCATTAGCATTAGCACCAAAAGCATGTTTGCAAAGTTAACTAGCACCTTAATTTGTAATCTTACTGAACAACATTGCATATTTCAGTCAAGTCAAAAGTCTAAAAACCAAGTGAAGTCGCTGCTGTGGTGAAGTTTGTGTGATCCTGTCTGAAGAACCGGACTCATGAGTTTACAGCCAGGTAAAATCAGAGCAACACACTGTTGACTTCACAGAGCTGCTGATGCAGGCTTCACCGTTCCAGCTGTTTAAGATACTTTACTTCTAAATGATCCTTCATCCAGCCTCCAATCAGCATCCAGCTGTTAGCATCAGAGCTAAGCTTCATCAGTTAGCTAGCTAGCAGCAGCATGCTACATGGGTGTGTCTTCAGGTGTTGGTCTCCTCAAACCCTGTTGAGCTGGAAAACACCTGAACCTTGAGGCTCATCATCCAACTCTGAATCACTGGAGCTCTCCATGTTTGTTCTGACCCCGCCCACTTTTCAAACAGGCCAATCAGATTCCTCCAAACGTTACATCTTGCTTGCACTTGCAGGTACGTCAGTGTGCGGAGGATAAATGCTGTTTATCTGAACTTTGATGGAACAAGCTGCTCCAGTGAAGCTGAAACAATAAAACATGTAATCACCTGCAGCAGGTTTCTGCAGAACTAAAACATAAAGACTAAAACATGTTCGTCAGAAGTGATCCCAGTTTTTCTGCAAAACCACACACGATGCACAAACAAACAAACAAACAAACAGACAAACAGACGCGGCCGATCCCTCGGTTCTGTGTTGGATCGGGGAGATAATCTTGGGTAAGCCTCCTCCGGCGGCTCGTGGAGATCAGGTCTGAGGGCGACAATCAGGATGTGTGATCTCAGATGACCGGTCCCACTGGTAAACTCCACTCAACAATGACCGCCTCTCAGCGGCACCAAAGAATAACACTCTTTCACTGCAGAAACACACAATTATCCTTTTCTCTCCTCGTCCACCGGCCTCTCTCGCTACAACCAGCTCTGTCTTCCTTCCTCTCCTCCATCGGTCAAGATGTTAATTCACTTAAAGTGCGACTTAACACACAAAGAAACCCCCTTCTGTCTGTCGCTGTCAGACACCATCAAAGCTGTTCCCGTGCTCTGTATTTATAGACATCGATGGAAACAATGAAAACGGGGCTTTTCTGCCACCTGTAAAACTACATTTCAGTGTTTGTGCGGCTGGTAGCTGCTCTGCTCAGGCATGTTTGATGGCAGTCGCTGGACACACGTTTCCACACATTTTCCCACGAACAAACACATTTTTGAGGCGTTCGGCGTCATGAAAGCGCAGCCGCGGTTCATCTGTTTCTCAGGTCGAACACAGACTCTTCTGTTCAGCACGTCGAGTCGTTGTCTTTCCCAGAATGTCTCTTTTCCAAGAAGTGACAGCCAGGCCGGTGACTCAGAGACCGGGCCTGATCTGCAGCTGCAGGGGACGAAACGGGAAAACCACGACGGCACCAGTGTCGCCTAAAAGAGAAGCCAAACACACAAACCTTCAACACGAGCAGTCGACTGATTGTGTCGCTGGTTATCAGTCTCTGTCTCGTGTGAAACTCCGATCGCCCGCCGTCTCTGAGCCAAAGCAGCCGTTTCCCTGCAGCACATCGTAAACAGCTTTTCAGGTGTGACGTCAAGCGTCAAGTGAGTTCAGATGTTTAACTTCGACTCCTCGCCAGGGAAGCGGCTCCACAGGGCCGAGACGTTTAGCTGAGCTAGCATGCAGCTAGCATGCAGCTAGCATGCAGCAATGACACAAACTCAAACATCACGTTTTCACACTGAAGGGTATCGATCATCTCCTGGTCACAGGTTTACTCTGGATCCATCCCCGGACTGATGCACGAACACACGACTGTTCCTCTCTCAGTCGTCCTGAACAACAGCAAACACTTCCCTTCTGCTGTGGTCTGACGACAGCAGCAACAACAACAACACGTCGTCTGAACCAGGTCTTACAGAGGAACCTGGTTCTCCTCAGACAGAGAACAGATCCTGAAGGCCTCGCTCAGACCCCGTTCCTTGGAGATCCAGGTTGACAGTGAAAACGAAGCTGAAGGTTCATCTTAAATCATGCGTGTGCAGGAAAACACAGACAGGCGCTGTGACGAGGTCCGTCTGATTGTTGGTGAACCAGCCGGTGGCTCGTCTCTGACAAACGTTAGCAGCAATGAAAGCAGACAGCCTGTAGTTTCCTCGTTATCACGAGTTGATTATCTCGTCGTCTCCATCTAACGACGCCTCTGTCATTGAGACAACGAACTGAAACAGCTTTAAAACAGTGAACACAGCAGCGCCGCTCTCCAGCCTCTGAAACTGGTCGGAGTGCGATGCTCTTCACGCTCGAACTGGGATTCAAAGTGTGTTTGTGCAACGCTCGCTCAGCGGGAATGAGACGAGTTAATGCATTTAATTAATCCTGAGATTATGAATGAACATCGACGGCAGAGCAACATAAACAGAGACGTCTCTGCGGTGACTGATGTTTCTGAGAATCTGAAGTCACACTGAAATATTATTGAAGCTGAGGGGACTTTCCCAGCAGCCCTCAGACAACACACACACACACACACACACACACACAGATAAAGTGCTGGGAGAGTTGGGGGAGTTGCATATCAGCTGACCGTGTGTGTGTGTGAGAGAGTGTGTGTGTCGTGGAGAGTCTGAGATGGGCGAGCAGGTCTTTCCCACACCCACTTTCTCTCTTTAGAATGAGCCACAAATGTCAACACACACACACACACGGACTGCGGCCCCCCATCAGTGGAACGTGTGGGGTCAGGAGGCCTCAGAGACCAGGTCACGTTCCTGCAGAGGAGGCGACGGCGCTGATCTGAGGTCTGCAGCTTGGATCCGACGCTCTGGTGCTCTGACAGAACAAAACAACAAAAACAATCATCACCTGAGCGCTGCACAGGGACCAGGGACACCAGAGGACGGGTCCAGGTCCAGGACTCAGAGGAGGTCCGGACAGTTCAACAGCTGCACAGACACCGAAATACAAGAAGCACACACACACACACACACACACACAGCAGGGAGGGAAGGCTGGCAACACACACACACACACACACACACAGCAGGGAGGGAAGGCTGGCAACACACACACACACACACACACACACACACACACACAGCAGGGAGGGAAGGTTGGCAACACACACACACACACACACACACACACACAGCAGGGAGGGAAGGTTGGCAACACACACACACACACACACACACACACACAGCAGGGAGGGAAGGTTGGCAACACACACACACACACACACACACACACACACACACACACACAGCAGGGAGGGAAGGTTGGCAACAGGAAGTCAGGACATAAAAACACTGCAGAATAAAACAGGAAGTGGCCAGAAACACTGAGCTTAATGTGAACGTTTCACAGTAAGCTCAGTGTGTGTGTGTGCGTGTGTGTGTGTGTGTGTGTGTGTGTGAGGTGAAACGAACACTGACCAGCGGCGCTCCGGCTGCAGACAGCAGCTCTCACACATGCTGACATGAGGAGAGGCCATCAGCTGCTTCAGCGGCCAGGGGTGAAGATGACGAACAGCACGAAGGCTCGAGTCGAGTGTGTGTCGAGTGTGTGTCGAGTGTGTATCACAACATGAAAAACTCCAGAAGCCTCACGTCTGTCTGTGGAAACGAAGCCCAACAGCGTTAACGTGCTCCAGACACAGCTGCACAGAAACGATGTGAACCCTGAGACTGACGGCGGCCGTGAAGGAGCTGCAGGGGTCGGGACCAGACGTCCACGTCAGCACCGGACGCCTGCAGGTCGGCACGTTCCCTCAAACCTCAGCAGCTCCTTCCTGAGGCTGAACCTGGATCAGATCTCAACTTCAGCGCCATCTCATCAGAAACTTTAGGTTCAGTCTGAAAAACAGTTCCCAGATCTCAGAGTCCTGCAGACTCAGGGGCAGTTACTGTTACAGTGTGTGTGTGTGTGTGTGTGTGTGTTGGATGGACACACACACACACACACACACACTGGAGGATAACACAGCTCTTTAATGTGTGTGAATTTCCAGACTGGGTGTTTTCTCTGATAAACTGGGCGAGAGATAAGAAACTACAACACCTCTCTCTCTCACACACACACACACACACACACACACACACACACACTTCACAGTAACCAAACAACAACAATCTCAGTGTTTGAGTCTCAGACCCAGTGTGTGTGTGTGTGTGTGTGTGTGTGTGTGTGTGTGTGTGTGACTCAGGTGTCAGTGATGACAGGTATGTTCCACGCTCTGGACTCTTTCACACACACACACACACACACACACACACACACACACACACACACACACCAGTCTCCTGAGGGCTCCCGTACGCTGTCAAGTGTGTGTCGACGTGTTTGGAGATTAGAGCTTCAGGTCTCCGACTCTCCAGCACCTCCTTCACTGCTGGGAGCTCCTCCACCTCCTCCTCTTCTATACTCGTCTCCTGATATAATAAAGGGTTCCTCAGGGTTCCTCAGGGTTCCTCGAGGTTCCTCAGGGTTCCTCGAGGTTCCTCAGGGTTCCTCAGGGTTCCTCAGAGTCTCTTTAACACAGCTGAAGCTCAGAATGAGCAGGAAAGGAGCTGTTTCCCGACTGACGTTTAGAAAATCAGGAAAGAGTAAAAACAAACTTTTATTTTTCTGATTGTCTTTGGCGTGTTTTCAGAAACCGGGACCAGAAAAACAGGATTTATGTTCAGATCACGTTTTATTTCGGTGCTCACCAGCAGGAGCTCACAGCGAAGCCTGAGTCTGTGTGCTCTGCTTCAGGGTTTTCAGCCTTTGGATGAATTTGTTTCTCTTTCTCAGAGTCAGGAACTGATAAAAACCTTCAGACGCACGTCATGTGGCCGTGCTTCGCTCAGTTCCTCAGCAAAACAGCCTTTAAGCATCGAGGCGGGCCGGCGTTCCTCACAGCGTGTCCGTCCTCGCTCTGCGCCGGCTGAGAGCGGCGGGAAAGGTCAGAGGTCGGGTGAGCGGTGAAACGACTGTTGGCACTTAAAGCAACAACGAGAACCTTCACAACTACACACACACTCTGCTGCTTCCTCCACGCTGCGGCCTGATGGGAAACGCAGGGTCACATGACAGGAAGGAAGTGGAGTATAGTGCAGCACCTGCAGGTCGGTCGTACGTGGACGGTCCTGGAGGACGCGTCCGCACGTTTCCTTCATCGCAACAATGGACCATTATATGGACAAACAGCGGACATTCATACAGTCTGTGGGAGTGAATTAAAGGCTGCTGACACACACACACACACACACACACACACACACACACACACACTGACCTGCTGATTCAGCATTAATTGTTAATATATGATCCACATTATCACGGATCATCGTTGGTGACATCATCAGCTGAACCATTAAAACGTGATTTTCATGTTTGTTGCAGAAACATCTCGCCTGAACGCAGCAGCAGCCTCCTGCAAGATTACTTCAGGGACCATCGGGATCTTTCTGCGTCTGCTCGGCGGACGGTGCAAAGAGACGGAGACACAGCGGCGATGAGGCTTCTGCGCCACTGAGCAGCCACTTCAGTGACACCTGCATCAACTCGTTATTTCTGTACGTTGCGTTTGTGGTTCATGTTTTATTGTGTTTCACGCAGTCACACAGACTGATTACACTCAGTGATGAACTCATAAATACATTTTGCAGCATCTGTAATTGATTGACACTCAGCTCAGGTCGTTTTGGGCGGCGGCGTTTCAAAATTCCCAGCAGGAAGTGAAGGCAGCACAGTTTTGTTTTAAAAAAACTTCTTTCAAACATAAAAAGTCTCATAAAACCTTGAAAACATGGTGTTTCAATAAAGTTTCAATAAAGTTTGACTTATTTCAAACTGGAGTTGATCTAAGAGAGGTGTGTGTGTGTGTGTGTGTGTGTGTGTGTGAGTGTGTGTGTGTGTGTGTGTGTGTTGGACGTCCTGTGGGAACGAGGAGTTGAGCGGTGTGAGGTCTGAGGCGTCGTAGCGACGGACGGGCGGCGAGCAGCGTCTGACTGAGAATAATACACCACTTCCTCCCATTCTCTCTCTCCAAACACACACACACTCACACACACATACACACACTCACACACACACAATCAAACACACACACACAGCTTCCAGTCATGTTCTCTTGTTCAAAAAGGATTTCCGACTCACGGCGTGGCGATCCGGCCCAGCGTTCCCCGAGATATTAACCTCCTCACACACACACACACACACCTACACACACACACACACACACACACCTACACACACACACACACAGATATTCCTCCCTCGACACTCAGTGTTTCCTGCTATAGGATGGCCCTGCTTGTCCTCCATGACCCCTGACACCAATAAATGTCTGATATCATCTACACACACTCACACACACACACACACACACACACTCACTCACACTCACACACACACACACACACACACACACACACACTCACACTCAATCACACACACTCACACACACACACACACACACACACTCACTCACACTCACACACACACACACACACACACTCACTCACACTCACACACACACACACACACACACACACACACTCACACTCACTCACACTCACTCACACACACACACACACACACACACACACTCACACACTCACACTCACCCACTCAGCATATTAAACTATACTGAATGTGTTTTTTCAGGTCAGAGCCTCGGGTGCGTCTGCAGAGACACTCCAGCAGCAGGCTGACGTGGCAGCCGTGCAGACACAGGATGAAACGATCGTCGTGTTAAAACTCTGATTTCGCTCAGAGCCGCACTTCCTGCCGTGAGTCTCCTCGTCCCGACCAAACACAAAGCAAACCCCGTCAGAGTTAATCAGATAATCCTAATCTTAGATGTGCTGTTTAGATTGGAGGCGGTGCAGCAGCTGGAGGTGACGCCTGTGGACGTCTCCTGGTTTAAAGATCGCAGGTCGACCGTGCACCTGCAGGTTCGTCCTGTTGGTCCTGAAGCTGATGATGTTTCAGTGCCACGGTCACAGCAGTGCCACATTAACTTAACCTTATAAGCTAAGCTAAGCTAGGATAAGATAAGATAAGACGTGTGAACAGGTTGCACTGTATGAGTATTAATTAATTTGTATTAAAATGGTTTTAAGAGCAGATTAAAACAGATTTTAAGAGTGAACTGCTCCTTTAAGATGCAGTGTGGGATTATGGGAAATGGCTGGTCTCTCTGCAGACGTGTGTGTGTCAGATTTTGTTGGTGTTGTGGTTTTGATGATGAGTCACGTGTTTTGTGGTTTGTTATTAAAATAGTTTCGTTTCTTTGAAACAAAAGTTCAGTTTGACTCCGAGCAGCAACTGTTCTGCTCTGACGACGTGGAGACGAGGAGGAGCGCAGCCAATGAGAGGGTGTTGACAAGTTATGGTGTGTGTGAGTGTGTGTGCGTGAGTGTGTGTGCGTGAGTGTGTGTGTGTGTTTGCAGCTAAATCATGATTCCTGCATTAAATCCTCGTTGCATTGCGAAAAGATTAGCAGGTGTGAAAAGACAGACAACTCAGTGTGTGTGTGTGTGTGTGTGTGTGTGTGTGTGACCTCTCTCACACGATGATTGGGTTTCAGTGTGGGAACGCTTCTCACACACACACACACACACACACTTACACACACACAAACTTTGTCACTCTCTTTTTTCTATTTCTGTCTCTCTGCAAATGTGGGAACTTTTAGGATGTTAGCAATGCTAAGCTAACATGCTAAGTTATCATGCTAACCATGACTTGATAAACATAGACTGTAAAAAACAGATGGCCGACAGTAATCAACGGCAGGTATCGAGGTCCCACCAACCTGTCAATCATGAGGCCACGCCCCCTTTTCACGGCATGACAGGAACCATCTGCTGAAATGGAGGGGGCGGGGCTTATGAGCTTCACTGCAGCCAGACACCAGGGGGCGGGGCCTATGAGCTTCACTGCAGCCAGACACCAGGGGGCGATGCGGGTGTTGTAGCTTCACCAACATGTCGGCCATAATAACTTAATAACTTTTTATACTATTGTGCAGTTTAATCTATAGGTTCTTCTTTAATTAATATCTAATTCATATGTTATCATTTGAGTGTTTATTTACATGTAAAACCATGATAGTTCATTATTCTGGACTTGTGCGTCCTTGTTTGCACACACATGTATTTTATTTTAAAATGACGTCAGAACTGATTTGATTGGACGCTTATTGTGAAAACTGCATGAGGAACATCTGCTCTGCAGACACAAGTATTTCAGTTCAGGTGTGTTCAGCTGAATTAATCACGCGAGGGTGTGACGTCACCCCCGGGGTTAAAGAGGACTAATTAGTGTGTGTGTTAATGAAAGGTTACAGCAGGGCCCTGAAACCTGTTGCCTTATATAATCACCGCTATCAGAAGTGGCCTCATTCCCATGCGCCCACGCACACACACTCTCTGACACACACTCTCTGACACACACACTCTCTCACACACACACTCTCTCACACACACATTCTCTCTCACACACTCACACACACCGTCTGAACCAGACAGGCGGTATTATCAGGAGAGAAGGAGCAGCCCTGCCGAGACTGCTCAAATCTTCCATCTCAAATTTGTGTTTCAGTGCACGTGGGCGGGTCCTCTGCGCGCGCGTGCTTGCGTGTGTGTGTGTGTGTGTGTGTGTGTGGCTCCCAGGCTCCGTGGGAAAGCTCCAGCAGAGGAGGAGGAGGAGGACACACCGGTCACCAGTCCAGTCTGCAGCCGACACAGGGACCACCTGCCCCGGACCATTTACCGGACACACGCCGGTGATAAGCAGCTCCTGGAGGCTCCGCAGAGCAGATTCCACCCTGAACATGAACTTTCATCGACTTTAGAGAGTCACAGCAGAGAAGCTGGAGATCTGCATCATGTGGATGAGCTCCTGCTTCAGCTGAGGTCGTTTCCAGTTGTCGGGAGGATTGACTGATCCTGCAGGAGGGAACAGCTCACCTGGAAGTCCGTCCAGTCCCGGATTAAACAAGCAAACATCCGCGCAAAGCTGCGGTAAAATGCTCCTGTCAGATCACTCTTTCATGTGTTTATGGAAGTTTATCATATTTATCATTTCTCTCCGTCTTAATATCCCTGGAACATGTGGCGTTATTATCAGTATTACATGATTATATTAGTAATCTCTGTGCTTTAAACTGTTCCTTCATGCTCTGAACACGTGTCACATAAATGAATATATCACCGTTTATGTTTCAGAGGAAACAGAAACTTTATTTTGAACTTTAATAAACCTCCGCTCCTCCGCGGCTCCTCCCCGGAGACACACTCGCAGCCTTCCCCGGCGTCCAGGCACCATGAAGCGGCCGTGTGAGGACAGCAGCTCGGCGGAGAGCGACGTGGAGGAGCCCATCGATGTGGGCAGCGAGAGCGTGTATCCCGGGTCAGAGCTCACTTCTCCATCATGGTTCCAGTGAAAATGACTAATATAACTAATGAAACACGTCAGTGATCATGTTCAGTCTGAACAGAAATCTGCAGTCTGGCGTTATTTCAATATTTTCAACATTTCGCTTTATAATAATCAGGTTGTTTAAATGTTTAAAGATTAAAAAAATAAAAGTAACTTCGTCAAAATAAAAATGTTAAAAGACGTTTTTTAAAACCCTTTCAAAATAAAAGTTTCCACTCTTTATTTTTAAATTTGAATTAAACCTGAACTTTTAATGTGAAACATCCTCAGTGTGTGAAGTTCAGCTGGACTGAAGCTACGGTCAGTTTGTCCTGAAGTCAACCTGCTTTACTTACTGACCCCCTGCATGTCTCTGAAGCAGCTGTGGAGGAAGTATCCAGATACTGAAAATACTCCATTACATGTTAACGTCCTGCAGAATCATCAGCAAAGTACAGACTGATGATTCAGGTCATAACACAGGAGAACCTCCCTGTGAGCGCTAAACTGTTATTTATGATATTTTTATTTTTGTTATGATTATAGCGACTGAGAAATGAGTGAAAACCAACATTTTACTGTGGCGGCTCATCGAGGGGGAGCTGCTTTTAATTATTTGATACACTGCAAGACAGAAAAATACATATTTCATACAAAAAATATAAAAAACAGCAATTAAATAGACTGAATATAACAAAAGCACATTTTAGCACATTTTACAGATTAAAAAGAATAAAAAAACAATAAAATAGAACATGTATAATGATGCATCCTATTTCATACATAATGAATATGAAAAATAATATTTAAATACATTAAATATAACAAAACACATTTTACAGACTAAAAATATTTTAAAATGATTAAATTGACTAAATATAGCTACGCAACATATTTTATAGAGTAATCCTGTGTTTTATAAATAAATAAATGAGAAGCTGCTATATTGAATTTATATTATTTTAAATAAATCAAACAGTATCTGTCCCTTAAATATCATATAAAGTATAAACACATTAGATATTGGACTTTAATTCCACCTCTGCCGTGAAACTGAAGCTCAGCTCAGACAAACATCTGGAATCACATTAACGGACAGAGAAGTCCAACATTTTATCACTGAAACGCCACAAAGTCACATGATCACAGGAAGCGAGCGATCCTTTGTCTCACTGTTGTAAAAACTTTAGAATCAATAATCAATCAATACTGATCAGCTGTTGCTTCAGCTGTGTTATTAATGTATTGACTGATTAACTGTAATTGTTTCTGTCTCAGGCACACGAAGGCGTCCTTCATCAGATGTGGCTCACCAACCACGACCACCCAAGTGATGGCGAGGAAGAAGCGCAGAGGGGTAAAGTCATGACTCGTATTCATAAACAAGTGCTGACTCGGGATTAATTCATGATTAATTAATGATTAATTAATCATTAATGACTCAGAGCTGGTTTCTTTTCCCTCATCCGTCAGATCATCGAGAAGAGACGCAGAGACAGGATCAACAACAGCCTGCTGGAGTTACGGAGGCTCGTCCCCACGGCCTTCGAGAAGCAGGTGACGATCCGTTTGTTTCCATGGCAACGGGACAAACCTAAAACAGAGCCCCGTCGCTCCTCAGTACTGTGAGCTGAAACTGAAACAAAAAGGCTCAAAGGTGACTTTAAAGCAACAGAACACAGCTTTCAGACAGCTAAAGCTAACGATGAAGCTAACAAGCTAATTAGCTCGTTAGCTAACAGGACAACATGTGCAGATGAACTCGCTGGAGGAACGTCACCACTGATTCGTGCTGTTTTTGTCACGATTAACATTAAAACCATGTGCAAACGCTGGCCGAGCGACAGTGAAACACACAGACGCAGCTTTTCTCTGCTCTCCTGTCAGGGCTCGGCTAAACTGGAGAAGGCAGAGATCCTGCAGATGACGGTGGACCACCTGAAGCTGCTGCAGGCCAGCGGAGGGAAAGGTAACATGCAGCAGGAGCACAGGTGGAGGTGTGACTTCACTGTCCCTTTAAACTGTCTTTATGATGCGTTCAGGGACAGAGGACGTGTCCGTTCTTGTTGCGCTCGGGCTTTGAGGTCAGTTTCTGTTTGTCAGACCGTTGGTGTGGACGTGATGTCAGTCAGAAGTGTGTGTGTGTGTGTGTGTGTGTGTGTGTGTGGGAAAACGCTGCGGGGATAAAAGCACCACTTGACCCTGAGCTGCTCTCATAAAGCCGGCGGGGGGAGGAGGTGGGGGAGGCAGGGGGTGTGTGAGGGAGGGGTGGGGTGAGTGTGTGCTGCGTTCACAGGCCGTTTGTTTGGGTTTGCCAGCGGCGGGTCAGGTCAGACAGTCGCACAGGGTCAGCTGATCACTGCAGGACACTGCAACGGGTCGTGTGATCTGAACCTGCTAATGTTCAATTAAACGTCGACCAATCACGTTTGAGTTCGTTAGGCGTCTCATGCCAGCGTGACCGTCTGTCTCCGTCTGTGTGCAGGGTATTTCGACGCCCACGCTCTGGCGCTGGACTTCCTGTCTCTGGGTTTCAGGGAGTGTGTGACCGAGGTTTCCCGCTACCTGAGCGCCGTGGAGGGCCTGGACTCCGGCGACCCGCTGCGCTCCCGCCTCCTCTCCCACCTCACTTCCTGCGCCTCTCAGCGCGACGCCGCTGCCCTCGCCATGACCTCCCATTCGCTGCACCCCCACCACCAGCAGCCTCACCCTTTGCCTCACCCCTTCCACCCCCACCACTGGGCTGCTGCAGCCGCTGCCGTCGCCGCCGCGTTCCGGCCCCCGCCGTACGGACTGAGCGGGCTTCCTGTTTCTGCGGACGCCGCCGGAGGTGGAGCCCCCCAGCGGTTGGTGGAGCTGTCACAGCGTAGCGTCGCCGCCTCCTTTTCCTCCTACGCAGACTCCACCACCTCCTCCTCTCCTTCCTCCTCCTCCTCCCCCTCCTCGTCTCTCGTGCTCCCCTGCGCCCCGCCTCCTCTCTCCGCCTCCCTCCTCTCGTTTCCCATCACCCTCCATGGGGGTTTCCCCGTCATCCCTCCTTCCTCCTTCACCTCCACCGCCGCCACCACCTCCAGTCCTCCCATCTCCTCCTCCTCCTCCCAGACTCCTCACAGCAGCACTAAACCCTACAGACCGTGGGGAACCGAGGTGGGAGCTTTCTGACTAACCTCTGACCTGCCGACCAATCGGCAGCCTGGAAACCACCAGCCGACAAATAACTCACCAGCAGCTTCGCCGACTGGTTTTAACACTAACGTCGCCTGGGTAACGGCCCCGTTAACGCGTTGTTACGACTGCCTTCCTCCTGCCGAGCTCGCAGCTTTCATCAGTTCCTGCATCATCCAATGAAAAGCCTCCAAACCAGGTGTGTGTGTGTGTGTGTGTGTGTGTGTGTGTGTCACAGCCTGTTAATGTTAGAGCTCCAAACACTCGGCAGAGCCCTAAATGTGGATTCATCCGCCGCTGAAAGTAGTCCCAGCTGATGCACCGTTTCCTCCAGTTTGAGCAGCACGAACCTCACCGAGCTGCCGGTTTCAGAAACAACCGTTTTTGAATGAAACTATTTATTTGTGAGGTGTTTTTAAAGATTAACGTGGGAACCAATCAGCTCGGAGCTGAGAGCCACAGACAGGAAGTGACACGGCGTTGGGAGGCAGATCAACAGTTTGCTGGTTTGAATCCGTTTTATTGGACTTTTTTTTGACAAAAACAACCAAAATGTAGTTTTTCCTCCTTCCCACCTTGAGACTGAAGGCGATGAACCAAAGTTCGAACTCGTCGCCGACGTTTAACCGAAACTAACCAGAAAGAACATTTTCCTGGAGAGAGGCTGAGATCAGCTGCAGACCAGCGTCAGGCTGGTGCAACACGGTAACAGCTGACCGTAAACTGACTGAAACTCGATAACGTTTGATGCATTTCACACTTATTTGTTGTTTACGTGTAAACTGTCTACGCTCTCTCTGATTGGCTGCCTGCCCTTTGACAAATAAAGATGAAGTAACAGTATCACTGCTGTCCTGAAACATGAAGCTGGTCGCTGTGGTTTTATTTTTAATCAAAGCACAGACTCAGAGGAGAAGATTAGCTTAGCTTAGCATAAAGACTGGAAACAGGGCTAACAGTTAGCCTAGCTTTGCACAGACGTCCATTAATTGTTACAACACATAAAAACAGTTTGTGTTCAGACTCAAATCAAACATGTTAGGTACTGAGCTTCAGACGTGTTGCTCCGTGTATTTAACATGTTTTCATCCTGAAGCCACAGCAGACGCGGGGCTGGTTTCCATCTGATCATTTAACCACCGGTTCTTGTCATCACAGTCATTATTCTTTAGGTTACTGCTGTTTTTCTAATGTTTCTACAGATTCGGGTCATTTTCTGTCTCGTTTAAGTTCAAAATCATTGAAATCTCCAAAGAGAATCAATGAATCGACGGCTGGAGGACAGAAGCACAACAGGAAACAAATCAGAGATGCGAACGATTCAGGGATCTGGAACAAAACTGATGATGTTTGCAAAAATACATCATGTGACGTAACTGGCAGGAAGTTTGTAGTAAAACATTAACAAACACCAGGATGGTCCTTTAAAGGCCTTTACAGGTCTGTGCAGGCTGGAAACCATTACTGAGTTAGCTGAGGGTCCATTTAGCAGCTGCTGGAGCTCTTGACCCTTTCACATGATCTTCCTCTGCAGCTTTGAAGTTGCTGCTCTCTGCATGTAATCACTGCATGATAAAGTAATTAGTTACAACATAAAGTAACCTTTAAACGTCTCCTGCAGTCTTTTTGTTAATGCCCAGTTATATTATTTTGGTTTTTACACCAGAGGGCGGCAACAGCGACTTCCTACCTGTGAGCTGCACTTGTGTTGTCTTGGTTTGACACAGGGCTCGTTAAGGAAGAGTCATGTGATGCTGGACGGACGCGCTGTCCGAGCTTTGCTGCAGCGTTTAATGAAGTTTCTTCAGTTTAATATGAAAAACGATAAAATCTTTGTGTCGCAACAAGATTCAATTAAACTGCAAATAAAGGTGTTTTTAGTTCAAACCGATAAACTTAAAGGTGTGGATGAGTGACACACACACACACACACACACACACACACGTTAATCCACTGCTTCTTCGCCTTCATCTTGCAGTTGATTTACACACTGAGTCACTGCTGCGCCCGTTAAATCCCCCCACAGAAGAAAACGGCGTCACTTCCAGCTGAATGGAGGATTAAAGGCTGACAGGCCTGGGAACGACTCCGCCGGCCGTAAATCCGCCCCGGTCAGCCGACACGGTTCTCACGCCGGGACGCCACTTTGAAGTGACCGGCGGTAAATTGGGTGACATGAGCCGGTCAGAGCTTTACATACAGAGAGAGAGAGAGAGACAGAGAGAGAGACAGAGAGAGAGAAAGAGAGAGAGGGAGGGAGAGGAAACAGAAGCGCCGCCACCTTAAACATTTCCTGTTTCTGGTTCCTCCAGCTGCTCTGACAGGAAGTGCATCATCGTTTAGTGACTTTATTTCAACTTTTCCCCGTTAAAAGAAACTGTTCATGGATAATAACAACTGCAGCTGTTGCCTACATTACCCACAATGCAACACTTCTGCTGCTCACCAACTTAAACACACCTGAATCAGAGTTTCTGAGCTGTTGCTTCATCAAATCAGAGCGTAAAAGTCTGAAATCTGCCGACTTCAGTGAGCAGAAACCTAAATGTTCGGCTGATGGTTTGTAACTTTTTATTCATTTAAATAGTAAATAACAATAATTTGCTTTTAAAGTATTAATTAGCATGTTATAAGCAGGTCTTGGGTTGCTAAGCTCATGAACACACCCTTAAAACGGGACCTACAGAGGAGCACCTGAATGCAACATTAGCCTTCAACACTGCGACAGAAACCAGGAGCAGCGAGCTGCAGACGCATCGACAGGAGGCAGACGGAGGCCGGGGTGGAGCGCTTCTGGGTGTTTAGCTACATGTTTGGCTACCTACAGCTAGCTAGCTCGGTTAGCACTGCAGCTAGCAACAACAAGCTAACTCCCCAAGGCTCCTGTTCCAGCGATATGAGCAGTAACACTGACCCGGTGCATCAGCAAGGAGATTAGCTTCACCGCTAACTGAGCTAACTGAGCTAACTGAGCTAACGGCTGGACCGAATGTTTCATGTACCAGTCTCTGCTGCATTGTTTGTATCCAGGTTCTTATAAAAAAGAAAAACAGCAACCACTTCCTGTTTGTGTTTTTACTTTATCTAGAAACATCAGAGCAACAAAACAAGCTGAGCAAAACATAAACAAGTCTTCTTGTCCTCCGTCGGCGTCCTGAACACACCGCCAAGTGCCTCCGCCCTAAGGCGACATCAGGGAGACCATGTTGTTGGGACTTAAAATCTCGATCCAGTAGCCGTCAGGATCCTGAATGAAGGCCAGATCCTTCATTTTGCCTGTGAGAAATGATAAATCATCAGTTCACCGACCGACAGAAGATGAATGTGGAGCTTTCTGTGATGGTGTTGAGGTGATTTTGAGGTTGAAGCTTCAGATTTGCTGTTTTCCCTCTGAGTGTCTGTGATGATGCTGAGATTCGGTTCGTTCGGTCGCAGCAGACAGACTCTGGGCTCATCGTCGCCACGTTTCTCACTGTTTGAACCAGTTTTACAAAACAAAACCCCAAAACATCAGCATCAGTTTCAGCGTTCGCTGTATTTAGAGGATCTTTGCTGTTTTATCCTGCTGCCTGACAGGAAACTCCTCAAATGCACCAGACTCCATTCACAAAAACAGTAATTTAAGCCTCTCGGAGCAGCTGCTGCTTCTGTCACGTTCTCTTCTTGTGTGACGATAACACAAACGAACTGATCGATCAGGCAGCTGCAGACCTGCAGCTCCTGTTGTTCTCTGAGCCAAAATCACTGTTTTTATCAATGGAGTCTGGTGGATTTGAAGATTGCGACGTTAAAGCAGGAGTTTCCTGTCGTCTGACAGCGACGTGAAGCTGAAATGATGTTCGCAGGTTTTGTTGCTGCTGCTTCAACAAACCATCATCTGCTGCAGGCAACACGCCAACGGTTGTTTAGCTGCAGCACACACTCGACCTCAGCCTCCAGCCTCCAGCCTCCAGCCTCCTCACCTGAGTCCGGCTTCTTGACAAACTTCACTTTCTGCTTCTCGAATAATTTGCAGGCAGCAGAAACGTCAGGAACGGCGATGCCGATGTGACCTACAGCGACGCAGCGGGACACACACACACAGAAATCAGATCAGGAGCAGCAACAGCTGATCAGTGCGAAGCTGTGCTTTGAACTTAAACGTCTCACCGAATCCTCGCGGTTCGTTGTTCCCGTTGTGGTACGACAGGTTTTCATCTGACTCTGAGCCCCAGTTACTGACACACACAGAGACAACGGTCAATCTCTACAGTGAAGAGACAAATGTTTTCTGGGCGTGTGTGCTTGGTGTCGTGGTGATCGGACGCACTGTGTGAGCTCGATGGTGGCGTGACGAGAGAACGTCCACGCCGTCCTGTCCTTGATGTTGGCCGGGATGTCCGACTTCTCCTCGTAACCCAGGAAGTAGAGGGTGAAACGCATCGAGGGGAAGTCGATTTTCTGCAGCAGGCTGGAGACAAAAACACGGTTTACAGCTTCCCGACACGCACAAGCTCAAAGGTTTGAGGTGCTGCAGCCAGACTCACGTCATCCCCAGGATCCGGGTGTAGAAGTCGAGGGACCTTGCCGGATCCTTGACCCTGAGCATCGTCTGCTGTATCATGTAGTCCTGCAGAGACCAGAGTCAGCAACAGAAAGAGGAAAACACCTTAAAGCTGCAGCTTTAAGGAGCGTTTTAGCCTCTTATAGCTCTAGTTTTGGTTTTGTGGTGCGTTTGCTGTCCTGTTTCCAGCAGCAGGAAGCTGTTTGCATCTATCAGGTTCTGCAGCTCTGTGAAATAAACACTTTCACTTTTGGTGCTTTGCTGTTTTACTGGTGCTGAAGGTTTGAACCGGTTCAGACGTAACTGTGTACAGATGTCGCGCTGAGTCACGCTGCGTCATGAGGTTTCTGGAAAGACGAGTTGTGTAGTTTGTCAAATGTCACCCGAGTTCTCAGCACCTCACAGGAAACTGGATTCGCAGAGGAGGCAGAAAGCGTCTAATTTAAACTAAAAGCCCTTAAACTGCAGCTGAGTGAAGCTCTGCAGCGTCTGTGAGCCGCGAACACATCCTGCAACATGTCAGAGTGTGTGAACTGTCAGTCAGGCCTGCAGCCGTCTGCAGCTGCCAACAGGTTGGACTGCATTTCAGCCTCCCCGCACACAGTCTGGATCCCCCACCGCCACCGCCACCGCCGCCGCCACATCAGCAAACACACAAAGACAGAGTCCGTGTGACACAGAGTCAGACCCTCACCCTTGTGATGGGATCTCCTTCCTTGCAGGCGGCCAACACCGCCTTGTCCGACAGTCCTTGGTCCTCCATGGCTCCCAGATCAGACTGAATGAACCTGCGGGCTCCTACACACACTCCCGCTCTGCGCTGCCTTCAGGTGCAGCTCGTACAACTGTGCTTCTTGGACAAAGCTGCAGGGATCACAGAGTTAAATTGTGACAGTGTGAAAGTACAATCCTGTTCTTTGGTGCAGAGCTCTGAAACACCTTCATGTTGCTTATTGTGCAACTTATTATAAACTGTGACTTCATTATGCATGAGTGGATTACTGACAGGGACACAAAGGCAGCACGAAGAGACTTTAAATGTCTGCAGACAGACAAAAAAATCATGCAAAGGGACATGAAGACACAAAAATACCATAAAGAGACAGAAACTGATGAAAATGGAACAGGAAATAACTTTTAAAAGACATAAAATGAGTTCAGCTGAGCTGTCGAGGTCAGACACACGTCAGTTCAGTTATGCTGCTTTAAAAACATGGAGTTCAGATAAAAATCACTGATTCAGTCGATTCCTGAGAAAAACAACAAACTGTGACGCGAGCTCTGCTGATTTTAACCAGACACGCAGCTTCAGTCACCAGCACTCACCAACAGCTCCGTGCTGCCAAATGCTGTTTCACCTGCGCTTTAATGAGTTAAACCGATAACTGATATCTCAAGAAACACTTCCTGTTGTGAACAAAACGTCAACACAATCAGCAGCTGACCATTAGAACGGATTATAATCAAATTAAATATCATTAGAACGTCATGAGTCGTGTCATTAAAGCAGGGAAATGTCTCAGTTTGAAGAAAAACTGAATTATTATTTTTATTGGTGTTATGACAACATGTCCACGCAGGATAAACTGTGTAAACAGCGTCTGTGTGCGTCCTGCACTCCCATCACCTCATATCAAAAATATCTTTTTTGATCCAATTATTTGAAAAATGAGTGAATATCAGGATTGATCTTGTAGTTTAACGACAGAAGTTCGTTCTTTTTAATCTTTAGTTTAGTTTTTTGTAGAGTAAACTTACAAATAATTGAAAAAACAAGTTGTGCCCAGTCTGTGAGCCACTTTCATTCTTATATATTATTTAGTTTTATTAGAAACATGATTTTCTGACCTAATATAATCTAAACGTCCTGTTATTTGACTTGTAGCTGTAGTTTCCCAGTTTCCTGACAGCGCCTGAAGGCATCGTGGCTTCTGTTCCCTCAGCCAGGTGTTTTGTTGGTGGGAGTGGTCACGCTGCTGCTGCACACTCAGGTATTGTGAACGCGACGCCCACAGACTTCAGGAGAAGTGCCTCAGGCTGCAGCGGCGACAACAGGAACCGGCCTCTGATCATCAGACTGACCCAGTCGGACGTGGAGTAAAGACACTGAAGTCAAACTGGAGTCAGCTCCAACATCAGCATCAATGAAACGGAGTGTTCATCTTCCAGGAAGGCGGTTATGGTTAGTTACCGCGGAAACGCGACCGGCAGGCGCCTGGTTTCAGCTGTTTTGCAGCGAACCCTGAAGGAATCTGCGGATCTGAAACATCCAGAGAAACGCAGAGAGGCCGAGCTTCATGTCCGAACAGGCAGCGCAGACATAAACTCACACATTTCAGAGCTCACACACCCTCAGGCAGCAACGACACACACACACACACACACACACACACGACACATTCACATGAACACACAGGCTCCCAGCTCCCCCACTGCAGCAGAGTCTGGTGAAGCTGCTTCCTGCAAACCAACGAACACTTTGTTCAAAGAGCAAACCTCCACATCTCAACCACATAGAAACACGAGCTCCGGAGCGTCTCGTCTCAAAGTGACGCAGAACCTTTGCTCCTGCTCGGTTGCATCGCTGCAGCTCCTCGTCATCAGGCCCTGGAGCCGGCGCAGGATGCTGCAGCTCGTGTCCCGACAGGAGCAGAGATGGTATCTGTGCTACAGCTCCCGTCCTGCAGGCGACGTGCTCTGCTCGTTACAGTATAATCTTTATTTGCCTGTAATTTAATATCAGGTTGCTCCACGTGAACACTGTGTGACCTGCACTCTGCAAATAAATATATTATCAGCTTTACACCCAGAGCAACATGATCATCTGTCTCATGAAGCGTCAGTGTCTTGTAGCTCTGGTTTGGTCTCCACCAGCTCCTGACGGTCACTGCTCCGGCCTCTCGCTCTCATGTTCCCCAGCTGCCCGTACCGAACACACCGCTGCGTGATCCTGAGCTTTATAAATAAAGATTATTGTTAAATGCTTCATGTTCAACCTGCAGCTTGTTTGACACTAAACAGGAAACGAGCCTTGAAGCCAAAACCGGGAGCTGAAAGAGGCTAAAACGCTCCTGCAGAGCTGCAGTTTGGTGATTTAACAGGAGTTAAAGCAGCTTCTCAGAGACTGTCTGTGTGATTTACAGGCGATGACTGCGCTGCCCTCTGGTGGATGAGTCGAGGCGATGCAGCTGCACACCTGCTGCAGACGCTTGGTGCAGAAGAAAACAAGGAGTCAGGACGATCTGCTCAGTTTGCTCTTTATGGGAAGTGTTCACATAACACCAGTACGTTAAACACTGCGTGCATGTTCCGAAGGTTTAATGAGCAAACTAAAACTAAAAGTGTCTCTTCACAGAAACTCTGCAGAACAAACGAAGCCGACGCTGCTAAACTCAACTTTTATTCTTCACTAAAGGAAAAAGCTCGTCTGCCTCAGAGGAGCCGATAAAAACAAGTTGATAATGACACAGTTTCCTTTTTACAGGTACAGAACGGGACCAGCGCCGCCGCCGCCGCCGCCGTCATCTCCGCGACGCCTTCAGGCTCTCCAGCAGCAGAACCACCAGGCGGCTCTTGAGCGTCGGCAGTTTGCCGCCGTAGTTCTGCTGCAGCACCGACGACAGTTTGAGTCCCAGGCGGCGCAGGCTGGGCGGGGAGTCGCAGTCCGGCACGTTGAGCAGCGTGTGGAAGAACTCCTGCCACAGGTCGCTGTGGGGGTTTCTGTGGGAGACAGACAGGACGCCCCGTTACTGGACGCAGCAGCGATCAGAACTAAATGTATACATTCAAGCACTTTCAATGACCTGGGTCCACGTTCAACAAATTCTACGGTCTAAAACCTGCAATCAAGTCCAGAACTTTCAAGGATTTCAAGGACGCTAACAAATACACACAGTTCTTGAATATTGGACCTTGAATATTATAATGTGTCTTTTATTAAAGCGTCCATCTGAGCTGAGATCACAGAGGTGTCAGACTGCGTCACTACGGAAGCCCTGGAGCCCAAAACGCTGCTGTCAGTCACGGCACGAACCCGTGTCGGTCCCTGATTCTGATTCAAACGTCTGATGTTAGGATGGTCTCTTTGTTCTCGCTCCTTCAGCAGCAGCTGATCAGCTCAGCTGCAGAGACGTCGAGTGACTCATCTGATGAAACATGAAGACTCGCCTCCGAAAGACGCCGTTCGTCCTCCACACGCCGCCCTCGTTCGTCACCTGCATGTACGTCCCAAACAGCATGCAGTGCACGGTCCCCGCGATTCCAAAGTAATCCGTCTGCGCACACACACACACACACACACACACACACACACACACACACAGAAAGACAACACAAGACAGAGTGTTTTCATTGACCTGAACTGTGTCCTGTGTCAAGACAACAGCAAATAAATAAGGTCACATGACAGGTCGCCGGGCGCAGGCGGTCGCAGGTGCAGACTCACCTGGTAGTTCCAGGGTCTCCCGCTCAGCATCTCCGTGCACTGGAAGCCCGACGTCAGACACTTGCCGGTGAAAGCAGTGCCTTCTGGGAAAAGCTTCATATCGACGCTCTGCCCGAGGTCGATGAGGACGAGGCCGTGGTCCACGTTCTCCGCGTTGAAACACTTGTTCTCCAGGAACCTGGAACGCACCGAGCACCGCGTTGGCCACACCGGTTTTAAACGACGTGCGGTGATGTAAGCGTCGTGTGATTGGCTGTTACCTCTCCCCCAGCAGGAAGTTGTCGGGTTTGATGTCGGCGTGGATGACCTGGACGCTGTGCAGCTGCTCCACCATGTTTAGGATGCAGATGGCGAAGTACATGACGAGAGGCTGCGGCATCACCTTGTCGCTCAGGGTTCTGTAGATGTTCACGGCGTTCTGAAAGCGGAGCCACAGGTTCAGGAAACGACAGGCGACTGTAAACGTGCGCGCGGCGAGCGAGCGGTGGTCGTTACCAGCAGGGTGCCGTAGTTGTGGAGCTCA
Organism: Datnioides undecimradiatus; assembly: GCA_008933995.1. Classification (NCBI taxonomy): domain Eukaryota; kingdom Metazoa; phylum Chordata; class Actinopteri; order Lobotiformes; family Datnioididae; genus Datnioides; species Datnioides undecimradiatus. The sequence continues at coordinate 338,603 of WARS01000134.1, read as the reverse complement.
GCGAGCAGCACGCTCCCGTCGTGGAAGAGGTGAGCGGAGCGGATGCTGCTGTAAAGGTGACGCACGTCGGGCCGCAGCCGCTCGTCCAGCTGAGTGTTGATGTAAAACTCCCAGGGATTGGCCGGTTTCTGGACCTGCGGGGACGAGAGGACAGACGCTGAGAGGAGCTGGACTTTAAAGATGGCCGACAACATCACCACTTCTCAACAGGGGGCGGGGCTTATGAGCTGTACTGCGATGATGAAGCTGACGCGTCTTCATCAGGAGCCACCTCCGTCTCACCTTTAGCACCATCCGCTCTGAGGTCATGGGGTCGGTCGCCTGGTACACCGTAGCAAAGGCGCCTTCACCGAGGACGCGGTCGACGCGCAGGGAGGCGTTTCCTGTCGGGACACAAACGTTCAGGGCTCGGTCTGAGTCACAGTTAAAGCTGCTGTCTGATCTAACGTCACGTGAGCGTGTCTGTTCTGTTTCAGTGCAGATCTACGTTTAGCTTCAGTCCTGAGCACCGAGGGTCTCTGCAGCCTCACTGCCACTGTGTGTGTGTGTGTGTGTGTGTGTGTGTGTGCGTGCGTGTGACACTCGTTACCCATGCTGAGCGTCGTCTTCGGGCTGATGCTGGGCATGCTGCACTGCCAGGTGACACAGCGGGGGTGGGAGGTGAGGGGTGGGTGGAGTCTCGACAGCAGATCACAGATCAGTTTGTCGTCCCAGGGGTCCGACATCAGCGGGGCCGCGGCGGCTGCCGGTGGTGCGTTCATGGACACGTCGGCGCTCGGCCTCGGCGCTCTGTCCGGACTCGTCATGGGTTCGTCCGCGGAGCTCCACTGTGGCGGCGGCGCGGGGCTCATGGGCACGTCGGCACACGGCTGCAGCGGTGGCTCCGGGCTCATGGGGACGTCCAGGTTCTGGGCGGAGACGGCGTCCGCTCTGGTGCGGTGGCGGGGACTCAGGAAGGCGTCCAGGTCCGGCTCCGCCGTGGCCTCGGGGCTTCGGACGGCCAGCCAGTCTGGTTTCAGCGAACACTCGGGGCTCATGGGGACGTCGCAGACCTGTTTGCGGGCTCGCCGCGGGCTGGCCGCTTCCTCCAAATCCTCCATGATGGCGAACACTTCCCTCTCAGGACGCTGTGATGTCACAGGGGCCTGTTTGGGAGGCGGCTCGGGGCTGGTGTACACCCCCCAGCTGGGCGCTGCGGTGGTGGGGACGTAGGAGTCGGTGGGGGAGATGGTCTGGTCCCTGAAGGAGAGCACGGCGGGAGCAGGGGGCTGCACCATGGTGACGGAGGAGGCGGTCAGGCCCTCGCCGACGATGGTGCCGTGCCTCTCTCTCTCCGAGGCGGGGACGAGCCGAGAGACGGCCGTGTCAGAGAGGTGCTCGTTAGACGGACTCTGCTCCATGATGGGGCTGGAGGAGGGACGAGAGAAGACGGAGACGCCGTCACGTCGATGTTCAACACATTCAGACCCCGAACGACCACGACGAACGACCACGACGGCTCAGAAACACGTTACTTTCATGTTTTAACTGAAGGTTTCTCAGGACGCCGACGCTCCGAGCACCTGGCGGCGACTCGAGCGCTTACCTGAGTTTTTTCGTCTGGCGTCTGATGAAAGCGTCGCCGTCAGCGTCGCCTCCATCGTAGTTGTTCTCTGGACGGGAAAGATGAAACAGCTGTGAGCTGAAGAGTCTGACTGATCCTGAGTGTGTGTGTGTGTGTGTGTGTGTGTGTGTGTGTGTGTGTGTGTGTGTGTGTGTGTCGTACCCTGGTCCTGGTAGAAGTTGCCGTTGGACGGCGTCTTGTGTGTGAACGGCGTGGAGACGAACTGAGCCAACATGGCGAAGTCGGTGGTGCTGTTGGGACAGGCCGCCAGCGAGTGGAGGGAGTTGTAGCGAGCGCCCCACATGGTCTCATCCGGCGTCAGGTCGGGAGGCGTGTCCTGCTCAGCAGCAAACACCAATAATCAATAATCAGTGATCGATGGGTTTACGCAGCAGCTCCGTATGAGCGACACAGTTACAGTATGTTTGTCTCACGTTGGGCTTGTTGCACGCCGTGATCTCGGCCAGAGCTCTGACCGGTTTCAGCTTCTCCACCGCGGAGCGAGCAGCAACGCTGAGGAGAGTCGGACAAACACGAGACCGTTAGCAGCAGTTAGTGTGTGTGTGTGTGTGTGTGTGTGTGTGTGTGTGTGTGTGGTGTCGTATTCACCTGCCGTTTTCTTTGTCGTTGTCGTCCTGGAAGATGGCGAACGGGGCGGCGGCGCTCGGGGGTTTGGTCCCGGAGGAGGCGCCTCCTTCACGGGGAGACGAGCAGAGCTCAGTTTGACTCAGGAGCAGTTTGTCTTTTATCAAACTCTGAGACTAAATCAAAAGTCGGCGTTAACGCCCAGCGACGGCGGAGCTGCGACTCGGCACGGTGCAGGTTCCACACAGAGCCCACAGAAAGGAGCTGTCACACAAACCTGAGCGAGGACACGCGGCGCCGGTGTCACACAAACCTGAGCGAGGACACGCGGCGGCGGTGTCACACAAACCTGAGCGAGGACACGCGGCGGCGGTGTCACACAAACCTGAGCGAGGACACGCGGCGGCCGTGCTCGTGATAACAACGCTGCTCGTGTTTCAGAGGGCTCACCTTTATTACGGCGAAAACTCAAAATGATTGGTTCTGGCAGCATTCAGGTGTGATGTCAGACCGCAGCGGCGTGTTTACCGTGTGCTGTGTAGCCGTGGTCAGCCTCCCGCTCAGCGGCAGCGTGCAGCACTGACATGTTGCCGAACGGGTCGTCGAGCAGAGTCGGAGCCTGGAACATGTCCATTATCACGTCTGGACGACAGAAAACAGGAGGGGTGAGAAACGGGGCGGGGACAAAGACAGAGGTGGTGCTCGAAGGCGCGTCGCCGCAGCGAAGGCGTGGTCGTGCTCACCCAGCGCTTCCCGTGTGTTGACGGTGGGTGACGGCAGCACCCTGGATGGCGTGGCCTGAGCGAAGCCCAGCGAGGTGTTGGGCGTGACGTGAGACAGGTTTCCCGCGCCCCCCTGTGACGCTGACACACGCAGAGAGAAGGTGTGAGAACAGGAAGTCACCGTCAGACGCCGCATTCAGCAGCCACTCAGCTACTCACTGTTGAGTTTGTCCCCGGGCTCCGCTGCGTGTCCGACGTCCCTGAGGAAACAGAACAGTCGGTTCATGTGACCTGCACGAGGCGTTTAGGGACATCAGTAAATTCTAGTATTTACAGATAATCTGCGTGTGAGGCATTCAGGGAACACTTCAGCTCAGTTTACAGCAGTACTTATAATAAAGTGATTGAATAAAGAGGCGAGCAGGGTCTGAGCTCACTCACTCGTGTGTGCCGGTGCCGTTGTGATCCGGGGGCGGGCAGTTCTCCGAGCCGCCGGGCTGAACTCGGTCGTCATGGCAGGAGACGTCGGCGAGCCTGTGGAGCGACTGGTTCATCTGCCCGGAGCTCGCAGGCTGAACCATCGAGGCGTCAGTGGAGGCGGGGGTGGGCGGAGGGTCTGGTGAATGGATGCTCCTGTCAGTCAGCGCAGAGGGACGAAGGGACGCGGGCGAGCTCTGAGCGGCTGTGTCAGCGTTGCTCTGCTGTTGGGGGGCTTCAGGGGCAGCGGCGGCGGCTTCGTGGATGAAAGTCGGCTCGGTGTGTAACCTCAAGCCGAGGGAGCGTCTGCTGCTGAGGTGACTGGAGGGGTGAGGACGCCCAGAGGGCTGCTGGGTAGGATTGGAGTCCAGACTGGTTTGTGCTGCAGACAGCTGCAAAGGACAAGAGGTGGAGCTGCTGTGAGTGATCCTGTGAGACGGCGTTGGGGTGATACTCTGGTTCTGAAGGTGAATCTGAAGCTTTAATAAAGTGATGAGTGAGGGATTCGCCTCCTGGGTCTGACCCTCTGTGGCGGCGGCTGGCTGGTCAACGCTCCGCAGGCCTGCAGGTCCTGGTTCGCCTCCTCCAGCATACACTTGATGCTCAGGATTCCCCCGTCCTGCTCGCTCAGCATCTGCCTCTCTACGAACAAATCACGCGTCAGCATTAATAACTCGTTTCACAAAACGTGCCGTGCCAGCGGTTTCCCGTTTCTATGGCAACTTACGGAAGTACTTCTCAGCTCGGACCTCCTCGAAGCACAGCTCAGACCCTTCGCAGACAAGTTCGTCCTTCATGTACTCGGACACGGTCTGAACGGCGGAGCCTTGGCGAGCGGGAATTAACCCCGACGTCTCCGAGCGAGAGACTCTGCGGAGGAGAGAGGACGTGTTGCATTCAAGTGTAATCAAGTTATTGGAAAACTGACGACAAGAAACATCAAACCTTACAAATAAAATAGTTTTCTGTGCTGAAGTTACTCACGTTATGGTTGTTTTGTATACGGCTTGTTTGGGTAGACAGTCCCCAGAGGCCTGAAACAGACGACAAACAGCATCATATGACGTGAAAGCAGGCGCCGCTTGTTAAATGACCAATAACAGATTATTAGAGACACGCACCTTGTGTTGAGCTACAGGCTCTGTGTGGGATGACATCTGATTGGTTAAATGGGAGTTTTGCAAAGGGTTTCGACCTCCTGCTGTACAGTTAGTTGCTGACACGATATATAAAACACTTATAAGAAAATAAAATCATATTTATTCAAATTAAACACACAAGCAGGTAAAAACACACTCACCTGATACTGAGGTCTGGCTTCTGGTTCTTGCTTGAAACTGTCTGTAGATCAGATTTTGTTTTTGGTGCATTAAAGATGTGTGTTGGTGTTGCTGATACATTCTGTAACACACACTCACATGTTTTGCCCAGTGCCAGACGTAGACAAGATAAAGCTAGATAAACAACCCTTAGGCTGTGGCTGTGGACAAGCTCTGCTGTACTTTCTATGTCTTTGTCGTTACCTGTGTTCACTGAGAACAGCGTCAGCTGGCTGGGCTTGGTTCTCCATAGCTTTCTGATACACGGCAGCAGCCTGCTCGTTCATTCCCCTCTGTTCAAACTGCTGTGCCCAGGCCACATAGAAGGCAGCGGCCCTGATGCCGACGCCCTGACTGTACAGGTGACTATAGAGCGTGATGGGGTCGGAGTAAAAACTCGCCTGCAGGACAGAATGAAGTCATACTCTCATGAGGTCTGAGTCGTGAATAACAAGCCCTACTGTGTGACTGCTGCACTACAACCCAATGTTGCTGACTTACGCATCTGATGCAGTGCTTCACATATCTGCTGTCGTTCGCGTATTTCTCCACATTCACAAATCTATGCACGAGACTGTCGAACACCAGGGACATCCCGCTGCCGCCGTCCGCAGGTAATCTTTGCTCCAGGTAGTCCACAAACCTTGGAAATCATACAGAGGGGTGTGCATTCACTGCTGTGTCAGCTGTCCATCATGAAAAGGACATTCAGCAGCAATTACCTGACGCACTTTAGCGTAAAGCAAGCCGAGCAGAGCAGATCAGAATACTAATGAAAAGAAAAATAATGCAAATAAAGTAATGTGGCTGCACAAGACGGTTGGAGATCAGCTGTTGTGCATCACGGATCACTGTTATTAGCTCACTTCCCAAATATGTGTTAATAACTGAACAGGCGGTTTATTACGAGCAGCTCACGGCACAACTGTGCAACAGTCTCAATATCTGACCAGCATTGTTTTGACAAATGATAAACACAAACTAACACGAGTTCAAGACACTGAAAAACAAAACATTTTCCAACTCATCAACTGGAGAGTATCACATTTGTATTCATGCTGAGTGTAAATGACGTTTATGACATCAGAAACACTGGCGTGCTAACGTTAATGCTAACTCAGATCAGTCAAACTACTCACTTGTCCCATTGTTCCAGTGGGTCGTCTCCCGTATATGAGCTTAAATTGCTTTCAAAACACCTAAAGAGTAAATATAATCAGAATAAATGGAAGACAGTACAACACTCATATTACATTTGTTAGAATTTAGCGATACATCCGTACCGCCAGAGCTAACCGCTAACATTAAGCTAACGCCGTACGTTAAGCGATCAAGTAACGTTAGCTAGTGCTGACTTACTGTAGATACGTGGCAATATCCATTCCGCATGAAGTAAAAATAAATCGCCAGTGATAAACAGCCCAGTGTGTTGTTTCCTAAACTATCTCAAGGAGCTGCTGACTGGCTATACGAAACTATTTCGCTAAAGAACTTTCTTCATGTTTGTTTCTCTCCACTGACGCTGTTGTTCTTTCCACATTTGAATTTCGCGCTCAGCCAATGGCAACGCGAATGTCTCGAGGAAAACCACGCCGCACGGTGTGACGCGTTTCCGGGTTTCATACGCAAAACACAAACATAAGAATAAAATAATGTATAATTGATAGCAAATAATACATGAAAATACATTTTTATTATAATGTTTGTTATAAGCATCGTTTTTATTATTTTTGTCCATGTCTTTTAGCTACCTGAATTGATACATAGTATGTATTAGTAATAATAGAATGCCTTTTATTGTCACTATACACATGTACAATGTACACTATACACATGCACAATGAGATTAAAAGCCACTCACTCTACAGTGCAGACATGTATGTAGGATATTTACAACATATAGAAAATAAATAAATAAATAAATAAATAAATATGTATTAGTGCAAGACAGGATAATGATAGAAGAGGGGGTGAGGGTGGGGTGAGGTGCACAGTTCTGAGGTAGGTATAAGAGAGGTACTATATACAGGGTGACATAGCACATTAATTTTACAGGTTATTGCACATTAATATTGAAAGTTATTGCACATTGAATTAATATTGCACATTGCATTTATATTGCACAGTTGTAGGATAGAACACACAAGGAGAGATGTGCTTGGGTTTCCCTGGGCTGGGACACTCAGACTGTGTGTATGTGCGTAGTCAGTGCATGTGTGAGTTCAAAGTGGTTCTTAAAGTAATGCATTTCATTACCTGTAGCATTCAGTTTTTAAAAGGTCAAGGTTGGATAATGAAAAACTTGACATTTAAACATTACTTATATAGCCTTCAGGCTTTTGTCATAAAATAAAGTAGACATATACAAATGCAGCATCAATGTGCTGTAGCTGGATCAAAGCGAACTGAAGCAAAACCGTGATGACTGCATGAGATATATTAAGCTTTGTTACCGTTAGAAACTGTAAGATAATTAATGGCAGCGATATAAAATTGTGAAAATCATCTGTCACTGGGTCACTGGATCTTTCTTGGCCGGATGTCTGAAAACTGATCAGCCCGTGAGCGGCCGCGCAAGAAACCCCTTACATGCAGGCGAGAAGCAGACCTCGCGACGTTACGTTGCCGCCATTTTGTTTCACCGGGAGTAAAGTAACCAACCTGAAAAGCACCGGCGTGAATATTTTCCTTTATTTGAAGCACCTTCAAAACGGCGGATCAGCATCGTGCACACAAATTTAGTCTCGCATGGTATGTAGGCACCGAACTGACCGACACTGCATGGAAACGCGGACTGTTTTGTTGTTGAATGAGAACTCTATGCACACTAATGTTGGATGCGTCGCGCGACCGGCTAGTGTTAGCTACACGGCAGCTCATTTACATAGCTAGCCGGCATTTTGAAAAAAACAGGGCCGCTTTGACCGAAAAACGGTTGAACGTATATTATATGCATGGCTTAGTAGTGTCCGGTCTCGAGAAAAAATAAAACCACGAAATTCTGTGTTTCTGGACTTATTTTTTTAGCGTTACCCTCGTTCAGTTTGTAGCTCCGCACGCGCGGCCAAGACTGGGGCCTGTGGAGCGCTTGAGCCTGCGAAGCTAGCTAACGTTAGCTACCAGAGGCGTGGTGGATGTTTGGAAACGAGGTGCAGACAGCTGGAAAGTATTCATGCAGTGCATCGTGTGGCAGTAACATAGTTTGAACGGTATATGCGCTTTCCGATCAGTGTCAGACGTTAATGATGGGGAAAACCGATCCAGATGTTGTTTGAGTCTAACACCGCAGGTCAGAGAAGCCACCTGGATAACGTTAAGTTAGTTTGTCTGTCGAGTCTTGAACGGTGGCGCGAAAACCAAGCAGCTAATTTGCTGGTGTAGTTTTCTCGTGTGTGTAATTCCGCAACAATCTCACCTGCACAGATGTCTGGAGACATGGCCACAGATCACGTAAACGGGAATGGGACGGAGGAGCCGATGGACACTACTGCAGCTGTGACCCACTCAGAGCATTTCCCAGCTTTACTGGAGGCTGGTTTACCTCAGAAAGTGGCCGAGAAACTAGATGAACTTTACGTAGCAGGTAAGCAAAAGTTTAATCGCAGTGCGAGCGCTGCCATCGCCTCTTGTTTACATCTGCTTTGCTGAGAAGTCAGTCACATTAAAGCAACACATTGACACGTGAGCGGATTTGCAATATCCGAGGATCTTCCACTTCCACAAATATAACTGTACTGTGTAGGGGCAATGTTTACTTTGTCATGGGGATGTGCGTGATGGTCTGTATGCTTGTTGTAAACAAGCCCCTTGAAAACAATAGACCCCAATATATATTGCCCCCAGTTGCTAGTAGCTATCTAATGTGAATACCTTGTCTTGATCAGGCTTTGTGCGTCTAACTCGTCCATGTATGAAGACTAATTTCTGCCTAAAACACATCTGTGAGGTACAGTGTTGCAAAGGTTAACATGATGCCAAGCTGCTACAAACGCACTGTATTTTACTACCAGAACTATTCACTGGAGAACCAAATGTGGATTAGCCATTAACTCTTGTATGAGCAATAATGGGAACAAGTCAACGTGCAGCTACTTTAGTAAATCATTGGCTATTAAAGTTTTCCATCTGTGTTATAAACCAACAGAATGCATTGAGTGCTAACACATAGTTTGTTGTGTTGTTTGTTGACAGTAAGAAAATTATAGACTTTAGTGTGAATCACTCTTTAGTGTTGATTGCTCGCTCGTTGGTTAATTCCTCTGTAGCATAATCAGCCAGTGACCTGACACTGATAGCCTTGTTTAAAGTTGTTAAACTAATCATCAGAGATGAGGCTGACAGGAGGAGATCGTAATTTGCCATTTAGAGAATTCCTGCAATTACATTTTTGCAAGTTCAATAACAAGCTAGTGAATGTTCAGACCTCTGCGTTGGTTAAACAGTTGGAAAGAAACACTGGAGATGAGCCGAATGTTTTGTATTTTGTCAGTTGTCACCCTCAAAGGTACATTGTTTGTTACGCACTGATATGTTGCTTTAGAGCACAGTTTGAGTATTGTCATGTCACTGGGCATAGAAACTGGATTGAAGGGCTAAAGAGGTGGGTGTAGCCATAGAGTTTCAGGGAGTAGATTGAAGCCAGCTGGTACTGCATACACACAAACAATGGAGCAGCTGTTTGGCTGCAGCAGGTGAATCGTGCTCTTTGAGCAGAAGCCGAAGGAGTCTGGATATTACCCAGAACAGTTAATTGAAGCTGTAGTGGTCACACGTTCAACAGAATCTGGACGTCTTAAAGTCAGGCTTCAGTAGCGTTTCTGCCGATTGTTTCCCTTTTCTGTTGTTTTCCAACGGTGCCAGTAAAACAACTTTTCTACCACATGCCCTGTGGAGATTGTGTTGAAACGTGGCACAGTATGGGATTCATAAAACACGAGCACACACATTAAACTACAATCAAGCCTTTGTGTCATCAGCTCTATTTGTTTGCTCCTGCTGCAGATCAATTATTATTATGCCTCACTAGTGCAGCTTCTGCATAGCTGAATGAGTCATGCATCATCTGTTTATCAGTACTGACCTGTTCAGAAAGTCTCGTTTGTATTTTTCCAACTAAATAGTTCCAATATTTTTATTGTGTGTTCATCAGGCTTAGTAGCACATAGTGACCTCGACGAAAGGGCTATTGAAGCTTTGAAAGAATTCAATGAGGAGGGAGCTCTGCAAGTGCTGGTTCAGTTCAAAGAGAGTGATCTGTCACACGTGCAAGTAAGTTTAATCACCTGGAAGACAAAGACATATTTGTTCAAACGTTGTTCTGAACAGTGCATGTTGATAGTTTGATGTTAAAGCATCATTTTATGTGTTTCTGGCCCACAACGTCAGGTAAATATGGAAACTTTAACACAGTCTTTCTTTATTTCAGAACAAAAGTGCCTTTCTGTGTGGGGTAATGAAGACTTACAGACAGAGAGAGAAACAAGGGACAAAAGTTTCAGATTCCACTAAAGGACCCGATGAGGCTAAAATCAAAGAACTCCTGGACAGAACCAACTACACACTCGATGTAACAACAGGCCAGCGAAAGTACGGCGGCCCTCCGCCTGAGTCGGTGTACTCAGGAGCTCAACCCAACGTTGGAACAGAGGTACGCTTTGTCACGTTGTCTTAAGAGTAAATCTACTTTCCATAGCCGGGAAAGATTGCATTGAGTGTGGCGGCAACAAATAAGACACTGGAGCTCGAGGAGGCCCTACATCAGTTGTATAAACTAAACCGTGACCTCTGTGCACTGTTATTTCCTCAGTCAGACTGTTATTAAAATCAATGTCTTTGTAGTTTTAGGTGTGAATGTTCATCAGAATCATGTCCTCATTAATGTTGTCTTATTTTAAATGGTTCCCACGGACTTTGTGGGTGTCTTTCCTAGTTTTCCCAGCTGAATAGGAAATGGGGTTGTCGGGTATGTAAGTGTGATTTGTGCAGCTTTGTAAGTGTGTTGTCCTGGGTTCCTGCAGATATTTGTAGGAAAGATTCCCCGCGACCTGTTTGAAGATGAGCTGGTTCCTCTCTTTGAGAAGGCTGGGCCTATCTGGGACCTCAGGCTAATGATGGACCCTCTGAGTGGCCTGAACAGGGGCTACGCCTTTGTCACGTTCTGCACTAAAGAAGCAGCCCAGGAGGCGGTGAAGCTGGTGAGTTTGTCAGGAATGCAGCGTTCATCAGAGCCAGAGTCTAGTTGGAGCAAGACCCGAGTCGGGGCTGTAGTCTGTGAAACTGCTTCATTAAATTCACACCTGCTCTGTCGATAAAGGCTGTAAAAACACTTTTGTGTAGTCGCGATCTATATGTTTTGTTTTTTCTATTTACAGTGTAATAATCATGAGATTCGCCCTGGCAAGCACATCGGCGTGTGTATATCTGTCGCCAACAACAGGTTATTTGTTGGCTCCATTCCCAAAAGTAAAACAAAGGAGCAAATTGTTGAAGAGTTCGCAAAAGTCACAGGTAATTTCATCTGATTCAGTGTTTTATCAGCTGGTGTTTGCGTTACCGGAGGTTTGGTTAACCAGTTATTCTACTCGCTCTAACCTGAAGCACTTGTACCTGGTTTCTCCCTGCCCAGAGGGCCTCAGTGATGTCATACTGTATCATCAACCCGATGACAAAAAGAAGAACAGAGGTTTCTGCTTCCTCGAGTACGAAGACCACAAAACAGCTGCTCAGGCTCGCCGCCGGCTAATGAGCGGCAAGGTGAAGGTTTGGGGCAACGTGGTGACAGTGGAGTGGGCCGATCCCATCGAAGATCCTGACCCAGAGGTCATGGCCAAGGTGAGCTTCAACAAAGTCATGTGATGGAAAACAACCAACATTCAGATTCAGAGCTTTTTGTGCTGGAAACTGATTTATGTCTTATCCTGAAAGCTAACCCGTGCCTCTGTCCATCGTGCAGGTGAAGGTTTTATTTGTGAGGAACCTTGCCAATGGTGTCACGGAGGAGATCCTGGAGAAGTCCTTCAGTCAGTTTGGAAAACTGGAGCGAGTAAAGAAGCTCAAAGACTACGCGTTCATTCACTTTGAAGAGCGGGACGGTGCAGTAAAGGTATTATTAAATGACACATGAACGCTTTCCCGCTGTTATTGAAGCAGGATCGTGCTGCAGCTCCTTGAATCTAAATGTTACTGTGCGGTTGAACCAAAAGACGCCTGCACAAATGTCTACAAACGCGTGTGACCTCCTGCTCTTCTCAGGCGTTGGATGAAATGAATGGGAAGGAGCTGGAGGGCGAGCCAATTGAGATTGTTTTTGCCAAACCACCAGATCAGAAACGGAAGGAGCGTAAAGCCCAGAGACAAGCAGCCAAGACGCAGATGTAAGGGTCACCTCAGCAGGTTCTCGTTAAGAGGCACCTTTCATTAAAAGCCGGTCAGGGTCTGAATTGTTTCTCTGCTCTTACTCCTTGTTGTGTTTCACACTCGTCAGGTATGATGACTATTACTACTACCCTCCCCCTCCCCACATGCCTCCTCCTGTCAGAGGCCGGGGCAGAGGCGGCAACAGGGGCGGCTACGCGTACCCCCCTGACTACTACGGTTACGAGGACTACTATGACTACTACGGCTATGACTATCACAACTACCGCGGAGGCTACGATGACCCGTACTACGGGTATGACGACTTCCAGACCCCGGGACGAGGGCGAGGTGGCAACAGGGGCGCCCGGGGCGGAGCCTCTCCAGCCAGGGGACGCGGTGGCGGCGGGGCACCCAGGGGCAGGGCCAACTTCTCCCAGCGTGGCGGACCGGGACCAGGCCGCGGCGGGCGGGGCACAAGAGGAGGCGTGCAGCCGAGAGGGCGCGGAGGGGTACGTGGTGCTCGGGGTGGCCGCGGTGGAAATGTAGGAGGAAAGCGCAAAGCTGATGGGTACAACCAGCCAGATTCCAAGCGTCGCCAGACCAATAATCAGAACTGGGGCTCTCAACCCATTGCTCAGCAACCGCTCCAAGGTGGTGATCATTCTGGTAACTATTCCGGTTACAAATCCGACAACCAGGAATTTTATCAGGATTCTTTTGGGCAACAGTGGAAGTAAACCAGTAGGGCTTTGATAACAAAAAAAAAACGTGTTTATTGTTTTTGTTTTTGTCTTTTTTATTTAGAGACTTGATCTGATTGGCCCTCAGTCCCATATGGTTGCCTGCGTTTTTTCTCCTCCAAATTGGTGACATCTGGCAAGATATCTTTTTGTACATATTTTAATAATCCGCTTGGACTCAAACAGTAGTCACACTCCCACCTGTTTCTGGCGAACTGGTTTTTCTTTTTTTCCCTTTTATTTTTTTTTAAAGATGGTCGTTTAAAAGATTTTCCATAACAAAGTTTGAAAAAAACAATTTTTAGATGCAATTGTGCTCGAGCTGTCTATTTGGCTATAGCTTTATGTATGTTTTTAGAAATTCTGGTTTCCATGTTTTAAGTAGCTAACAGCAACAAAGCATATGTCTCCTAAACATGTATTTAAAACAAATGAAAATACAATTTGTATTGTCACAAAGTAATGCGTGTCTTGTTATTGAAAAGAAGAAAAAAAGGACCAGCGCAGTCCTATTTTTTGGCTTTACATTTTGGCTTGTATTCTTTGCTGTTTGTCTGCTTTAATAAACATACACGCACACGTGTACAAAACTTCAAATTGTGTTGCAAATTCATGTTTCGGCAAATTCTCTCTTCAAATTGCCTTCAAATTTAAGGCTCCTTGTGGAAGAAAATGGACTTAAAGGTTTGCCAATGTTGGCCACATGCTACAGTGTCACCTTGCATGCCATCAAATTCCAAATCACCTACTTCTATAGTCGGCATCTCTCAAGTGCTCTGTATGTGTAGTGACATACTTCATCCTTGAGTTCCTCTCATGTCCAAAAACATAAATGTTTCACAAATTGGTGTCCGAAATTCACTGTCAGTGCAGCGTTAAGACCGAGCCCCGCCCCCCACCAGTCTGTCGCACTAGCTCCTTTTGTTACCAGTGGGGGGATAAAAGCACAATTTGATTGATTTTTAATTTCAAAGTAAAAGCTTTTCCTTGTCCCAGAAGGATCTACCTAGCTGTTGAAGGCCTGGATACTAATCTTGCATGTGTCTATGTTGAGGTTTGATGTTGTGCTTCTGGTGGAGATAGCTGCCGCGCATGCTTCGCTTCTAGTCTTCATGTTCAGTTTGCTTTCTAGATGTGACGGCTGCTCCTAACCTGCCCCCTCTCCCTCTCTCTGCCTGTCTGAGCGTGCCCGCCTTTCACCTGCCGCACCGCCGGCGATTTCAGTTTGTAACGATCCGAACCAGGCCGGTTTCCTCTGCTTGTCGTCCTCCTCCTTTACGGCATTGACATGTGCATGTTTAAATCAGATGTCGTGCCCGTCTGTGATGAATGCTTCGCCCTCTAATGGATTCATGTTTTACTTGTGACACAGCTCTCCCTCCGCAGTTACACTGAGTGCAAGTGTGTGAGCGCGAGGGAACAGGAACAGTAGATGTGTGTGTAGATGTAACATGATGCTGTTTTCCATTCTCTAATTGCTTCCTTTTGTTACCTGACTAGCAGGGAAAAGGGGTCGAGGCCGGTCCTGATGTGTCGCTATGAAGACTGACCAGTGTATGGCGTCACACACTGCAGGCTGCCAGTGGATGGAATGGTAAGGTCAACTGACTCAGTGGTCCAATGGCGTTCCAGCCTTGTTGTAAAGGAGCACACCTCCTGAAAGTGCCACGTTTGAAGATAATCAGAAGAGCAAAGCTTGTTTTTTTACGTTGACTTTTAAATTTATGAATCAATGAAGCCCCCGCCCTGTAACTGCCCCCCCTCCACCCCCACCCCAGATCTGCCATTTGAGACTTACTGAGCAGGAGTTCATGATGGACATCCTTCTGGAAAAGTCTTTGCACTTTTTTCTGTTTGGAGTGTTTTTATTTTGTTTTTTTGGTGCTTTTTCTGTTTCTCTGAGCTCTTAAAACATCTTTACGATGGACTCGATGTGGTAATCGCTGATTATCAGAGAGTGTTGAGGTGTGACCACCTGGTGTCGAAGGTTGGGCATTCCAGGAAAACGGTTCCTCGAGAACCAAAGCCAACAAGGGTCCGTTAACTACCTCTGTTTCGAGGACTCGCCTGCTCTGCCTCGTTTTGTACTTGAGGAAACTTGAGGCAGAGGTCGACCCCCCCACTAAACCCCCCCACCCTTCCACCTCAGAGATATGCACAGGCAACAACAACAGCAGCACTTGATGGGTCGTAGTTCTCAGCTGGGACTTGACGTAGGCTTCAGCTACTGCAGACGTGTTAGCTGGTCCTCCTGTGATGAGCCTGAACAAGCTTTGCTGTCTTGATACATGAACTGAGTGATGATGTAGTTTACAAACCGTTTTGTATCTGTTGAACTTGTCTTTGTAAAATCTGAAATGCCTGGAAACCCGCAGTCATCCTTTGTCTTCCACGATGGGAAAACTGTCTTATCTGTTTGGGTTTTGTTGTTTTGGTGCCCATCGATGTCGGGGTGTTTGCAAAGTGATGTCTGGGGCTGTCTGCTTTGCACAAACATCTGTGTGTGTGTGTGTGTGTGTGTGTGTGTTTGTGACGTGAATGACCACTGACATCCAACGAAGCTGCCTTTTTACCTGAGGGTCTTTGAGCAGGACTGGAAAGAGCACGAGTTCACTTCCAGCTCCTGAACAGTGTAGGAATCGAACTGAACGTAGCACAGAGAAGGTTTTCATCGCCAAAGCCTGAGAATACGTTTCACACTGTGTGTCACTACAGACTGATCATCATGCCATACATGTTTGTGACAAACTGGTGTTTGTTCGTGTGTGCACATTAAACTGGAAGTCAAAACGTAGAGAATTTAAAGGAGCAAATCCACCCGAGTGTGTTTTATAAGCTTTTGGCTCGACTGCGGGCTCTAGAGTGTTTGGTTACAACCCGCGAGGCCTCCGGCAGCTTCACTAGCCCGTGTCTCAGTGAGAACCAGCATTATAGCTGACTGTGATCAGGAAAAGCTGGCTGTCGACGATCAGTCTGGTGTTATTTTGTATTAGTGTCAACAGCTTTCTTGAAAACGTCAAAACCAACATCATGTTTGTTTGTGTCTCAGGACTGTCTGACTTCCTGTCTTTAGCTCTGAGGCGAATAGAGTTTCCTCTTTGAACAGCTGCTCAGAGATCTGATCGTTGTTGGTTTGCTCGTTTTCGTGGATTTGTTGATAAAAATCTAAAAGTATCACCAGACTCTTCCTCTGTTTCATGACGATTCAGGGTTTAGTGTTGCTGTTGCAGAGCTTTTTTAATAGAAAGGCATTGTGGGAATTGTAGGACATCACAGAATGAAGCAGTTTTAGTTTACTTTATCCCAAAGTAATGTTTTGAATGCACGCGTGTGTGTTTTTAACGGTCAGGCAGTGTCTGAGGGTGGATTTCTCCTTTATTCTCATTGAAACATCATTAGTGTGTGTGTGTAGGGATGTTTTATGCCACGAAACACCGTAAACCTTCCAGTTCAGAACGGATTGTGCAGCTTGTTCTTTCTCTTTCTACCTGGTTTGTGATAAAGAGCCTGATTTCTTTTTTTCATACTAGCATTGACTCTGTTGGATCGCCAATCTTTAGAGTCAAGAGTTTGTTTTTTGCTAACAAGTGTGTTTGCATTCTTGCAAATGAATTGTTTTATACTGTACAGTGAGGTGAGTTAAACCTATTTTTCTAATAAAGTTATTGACTTTGATCTTGTGGTCCTGTATTTTATTTTGAAGCCACTGTAACATCTTGTTGATTGGATCATTTATAATTTAGACAATGCAAACCCTTCAGTCTAGTCTTAGATCTTATATAAAGTCATTGTAAATGGTTTAAACATGCAGACACAAACAGTAATTAACTCATTTCAGTAAATTCCTCATTAATATTACTGGTAAAATCAACACGCCCTGGCAAATAAACATGAACTTATGCGTTCTTTACATCCTCTGCTGGTGGAAACAGTTGTTTTGCAGATCCACAGCAGCGAAACTGTGTCACAGCGATGATTAATAATGTTTCTGAGCAGTAAAGCACAGGATGAACCTGGCACAGTGAGTCCAGTCTCGACTGACGCGCTGCGGATTCATACAATCCACTGGTCGGCCACACGGAAGTGGCGCTGTCCGGGTTCAGGGTTGCCATGTCTGTGAGTGGAGGACACATTTGGTGCGTGTGAGATGAGTTTCACAAACAAGTCATGAGTTTTAAATTTACTTCTAAAACATTAAGTAATAAAATAAGCTATCAGTTGGAGAAATGTTTAATTTATTGTTTCTTTTTTAAAAATAAATTTGCTTTAAGACATTTATTGATCTACAACCTTTAGTGTAAGAGTAACTTGTCTAATCATTAGATTAAGATCTATTTTTGAGTCTGGTGGAACAAGATGAGCAATATTTAAATCTTCATTTCGGGCCTTGTCCTGATTCCCTTTGTCCTGATTTCTTTTTCACTCTTTTCTCACATTTTACAAGCCAGTCATTTAATGGAGAATATAATTCACAGACTTTTAGAAATATTTCCTTAGTTGCTCCACATAAAGTAACTATAGCAGTCCACATTTTGTCTGTGCAGTATTCATTTCAGTACAGAAATTACAAAGTGTATGATTTCTTATGTTAAAAACTCTTAAAATCCAAATTTAAATGCATATAATTATTATAAAATCTGTGCAAGTGTTAATGTTAAATGAATGACAAGTGACTCCATTGACCTAATCTCTTTTAAATGAATAAGTATACATTTAACTAGTGTATCACTGTTTGTCACTTAATCCCATTAAAGTGTTTTCTTATGACGAACAGCTCGCGCGTGTCCCTTCACAAACACTGCGCTGGGCCTCAGTGAGTCGCCTTTACTTGTTTCTGTCACAGATCTGGCAACCCGCCGCCCCGGGCGGATTAGAGAACAACTTCATCGGTGGAGGAAGTCTGTGGGGACTTTGAGGAAAATGGAAAACGTCAAGTAAAGACTCAGCAGAAAGTAGCTGGAGTCCAGGACAAGTCTGTCCGGCAGCCGAGGACTTTGGGATAAAATGTGTGTTGTTATATGAAGAGGTGCAACGGAGGCGTCGTCGCTGTGAGTTGGAGAAAACAGACGTTAACCGTTAGCTAGCAGAGTTAGCACGGTTAGCTGAGTTGGCTAAGCTAGCTCGGTTAGCTAAACTAGCCAAAACGCTTTGAGCTAGCGTTCTTCGATATAATTTAAGATTATAAGTGGTTGACCTCACTCCAAAGTGACATAGTTCACTGTAAAAATCCGAATTATCTGTTTAAATAAAGTTTTAAACGTGTTTGCTGTGTCTCCGTCACATCAACAGGTCCTCTGACAGGATGGCCGGTATGTTAACGTCACTGAGGCGGAGGCTGAAGGTGGACGTCCTGGCAGAGGCGGGCCGCCAGTACCCCATCATCTGCTTTCTGCTGCTGTCTATGCTGTCCCTCACCGTGCTGCTCACCAGGTAGACTCTGCATAAAACTGTGTGTGTGTGTGTGCGCGCGCGCCGTGTCAGATTATCTCTGAGCGCCGCGTGGATCATGTGATGTCTGACCTGCTGCTGACGTCTTATCAGGACTGTTTATCTGTGTGAGTCTCCGGAGTCATGCCTGCACGCTGCTCCCTGCACGCTGCTCCCTGCGACTGAGCAAGTAACGCTGCAGCTGTGCTGTAAACTAGTGGCTGCGTTGACTCCGTGTGTGCAGATACATATAAATATGGACAGTTCACCCCGTTAATTACGTTATGAATAAACTGAGATTAAAGGTGCACAAAACAAAAACAATGACTCTGGAGGAAATATTAATCAATGTGCATATTGAATATGATCAATATTGGATGTTTTTTGGCTTTTGGTCGGACACAGTGACACATTTGATGATGTTAGTGTGAGGTCTGCAAAACTGTGACATTTCACATTTTTTTAAATTTCTTAAAGTGACTGATCAATAAAACAAGATCAATTTAACTTTGGTTAACACACTTCTGTTTAATTTGCAGTTCTTGTTTGTGCCTCATATTTCAAATGATGCATCCTTACAACAACAACAACAACAACAATACATCTCCCTGCAGGTATATCCACATCCTGATGGTCTTCTGGTCGTTCCTGGCTGGCGTCATCACTTTCTACTGCTCCCTTGGACCAGAGACTCTCCTCCCAAACATCTTCTTCAGCACGAAGCCGAGGAACAAAGTAAGTCACAGTGTTTGTGTGACTGAGGCTCAGAGATGCATTGAGTCTTACTTTGATGATACATAAAACTTTATTATTGTGCTGCATCGTTTCATCGTCACGCTCTCAAAGCCAAAGCTCGGTGTCCGCAGATAGTTTGTGATTTAACAGGTCAGTGATTCTTTATTTTGCTCCGACAGCGTCAGGAGCAGGAGCTGTTTCCTCTGGGCCACAGCTGCGCCGTGTGCGGGAAGGTCAAGTGCAAACGTCACCGGTACGTTGGCGGGATCACCAGGTGCACAGGTGGTGGTTCACCTGTTGCTGGATTAATATCGTCCCATTGACAGTAATCATAACACCGGATCATCATCATTTATGTTGTGCAGGCCGACGCTGCTGCTTGAAAACTATCAGCCATGGTTGGACCTGAAGGTTCATTCAAAAGTGGACGCTTCGGTGGCAGAGGTACCTCAGCGTTGATGGCTGGATTGAAAATGTAGATGTTCTTTATTATCTGTCTGTCGTCTGGAGTTCAGCTGTAAAGCAACATTCATTTCGGTCTTTCAGGTGTTCGAGTTAGTTCTGGAGAACTTTGTGTATCCCTGGTACAGGTGAGAACCCACAGTGTCTTATTTCCTGAACAGAGTCGTGTTGTTCTGCAGCACACACACAGAAGTGATCATGTAATCTGTGGTTTTCAGGGACATCACAGACGATGAGGCGTGCGTGGACGAAGTGAGGATGACCTTTCGCTTCTTCGCCTCAGTGCTGGTCCGCCGCGCTCAGAAGGTGACGCTTAGACTCCACTCAAACGCAACAGGAAGCGTTTTTACAGCTTTGACAGACGATCATCTGAATCTGAGCTCGTTCTAACCTCCATTAGCCCAGGAGATGATCTGTGCTGCACATACAGTACACACACACACACACACACACACACACTGGTCTTATTGTTGTTGTTATTCTTATAATTATCGTCTGTTTGTCCAGAGATGTACTGATTCTTGTGTGTGTGGTTCTGCAGGTCGATGTTCCTGGTGTGTTTGCAGACAAAGTGATGAAAGCTGCGATGAAGCACATTGAAATTATTGCAAAAGCTCGTGAAAAAGGTGCAAATCTGAGACTTGACAAGAGAAAAAGTACTCATTCATTGTATCACTGGTACTTTCATTTGTTTATTCGAGCTTGTTGTGCACGTGTGTCTGCAGTGAGGAGTGTGGAGGACTTACAGCAGGCAGCTGTGGACGAATACGGCGCCGACCTTCACATCGCTCTGCGCAGCAGGAAGGACGAGCTGCTGTACCTGAGGAAGCTGACTGAGATGCTGTTTCCTTACGTCATGCCGCCCAAAGCCACGGACTGCAGGTGGAGGAGTGAACCGGAGTCACGCGCTCGGTGACGGATGATGTGTTTGAGGCTCTAACCGCTGGCTGTGCTGGTCTTTGTTCAGGTCTCTGGCTCTGCTGCTGCGGGAGGTGATGGCCGGATCCGTCATGTTACCAACCATGGACTTCATGGCTGATCCTGTGAGTAGATTCATGCTGGAGTGAATCAGACCTCGCGCTGCACTGTGACACACTGGAGAGGGGCTGCTGTTACCCCAAATACCCCATCAATGGTCACGCTGAGTCAGCTCGTAGCGTCCTCTGAGCACAGTTGGACTTGTTGTTTTGGTGCAGCTGAGCTTTGCCCACAGCCCGAGTCAGTTCCTGCTTCTCTCTCCTGCCACACGGTATTAATTATTATAATTAACGTTTCCCGTCCGTTGCTACTCAGAGCACTTGGTTTCTTTGCTGCGAATGATTTCGAGCTGTGTGTGTGTAAGTGCAGGGTGTAGTGGACGGCTGTCTGACCTGTCAGCACTGAAACCTGATCGGGACTCTGACGTGTTCTCTGTTTGTCCTCCAGGACACTGTGAACCTGATGGTGCTGATATTCGTCGACAACACTCCAGTGAGTTGAATTTCAGGACTTTATGCGCCATCGGCCACAAATCACATTGAATTGATTGAAAGCCTTTATTGTCGTTGCACAAGTTAGAAGGAAAAACAAGTACAATGAGAGCCTTCCTTTTAAGGTGCGTGTAGTAAGACATAAGTATAAAATATAGGATATGAGAAGGGAGACGTTTGTGTGGCAAACATAATGATAATAAATAAAAACAGATGAGAAAATGGAGCACAGAATGAGTGCAGATAGACTCAGAACACGTCAGCGAGAGGTTCACAGATGTTGTGCAGCTCTCTGTTTTTGACTGATCACTTCTTTGAATGTGCTCTGCACCTTCAGCCAGAACCAGCCACGGAGCCGCCGTCTGCCCTGGTCCCGTTTTTACAGAAATATGCTGACGTCAGCAGCAAGAAGCCGTCTGTGAGTGCCTCGCTGAGAGAGAGACCTGATCCAGGCTAGCCCGACAGACCAGAGGTAGACCTGAGTGTGTCTGTAAACGTCTCACTGTGCTCGTCCAGGTGCTGAAGCTGGAGCTGAAGGAGATCAGGGAGCAGCAGGACCTCCTCTTCCGCTTCATGAACTTCCTGAAGCAGGAAGGAGCCGTGCACGTGCTGCAGTTCTGCCTCGCTGTGGGTGAGAACCACATCACGTCACATCACTCAGTCATATACTGATCAAATGTAAATGTTGTAAACTTGAACACGACGTCCTGACTGAGCGGATCCTCTCGTCGTCTCCTCCAGAGGAGTTTAACGATAAGATCCTGAGTCCGGAGCTCAACGACGCCGAGCTGCAGCGTCTGCACGGCGAGGTGCTGCACATCTACGAGACCTACTGCCTGGATGAAAGCATCGACAAGATCAGCTTCGACAGGTTCATCGTGGACGAGATACAGAACAGTAAGAGCATCTGATGTCGCTGTCGCTCAGCTTAAAGCTCGACTCCTCCTCTTTCACATGTCAACGTCTGTTTGACAGCAGACGACAGCGTTCAGGCTCAGGCCGAACACTGAGGGCAACAAGTCTGTGGTGGTGGTGGTGTTGTTTTGAGGAGCGAGCGCAGGAAGTTGTCTCTTCCATCAGCTCTAGTTTCACAGTGATGCGTTCAGGCTCAGGCCAAACGCTGCAGCCTTCTCCAGCTGAAGTGACACAGCAGCTGTGGGTGAGAGATGTGGTATTCAGTGTTCTGCTTGTTCAGCAGCAGCAGCTCTTATCACTGTGGTGCCGCTGGATCTAACCGCTCCAGGTTAGAACGTTTGCCGCTGATCGCAGGACGTCCAGCGCTGAGCTGAACGTCGTGTCCTGAGCTGAACGTCGTGTCCTGAGCGGACCTGCGCAGCGCCTTCCTGTTTGTCTCCAGTGTAAACTGACTGAGTGTGTGTGTCAGTTGCTAAGGGTCCGTACAGCGGCGTGGTGAAGCTGCAGACGATGCGCTGCCTGTTCGAAGCGTACGAGCACGTCCTGTCTCTGCTGGAGAGAGTCTTCACCCCGATGTTCTGCCACAGCGATGAAGTACGACCTCACACACATCTGCACCTGAACACTCCACAGCATTAGAACCTGCTGTCATGTTTAAACTGGTTAATCTGTGAAGGATCCTTTTCCATTAACAGAGTCTGTGTGATGCGTGGTCATGTGACTTGAGTTGTAACCTTCCTGTCTGTTCTCAGTACTTCAGGCACCTGCTGAGGGGAGCAGAGTCTCCGACACGCAACAGCAGGATCAGCAGGTTTGTGACGTGAACCGCTTCATGTGTCACGCTCTGTTTGTTTGGTGGGGACAGTGACACGCTCGTACAGATGCACATGTTTCAGCTCAGTGACACAAGGACCATTAACATGGTGTAGTCACGACAACAGTCTGTCTGCTGGTGGTTTAGGTTATGACCTGCACTCGTGTGTCTTGTTCCAGAAATAGCTTCAGTTTGGAAGAGAGCAGGTAAGCACCGTCGGCCGCTCCGTGAGTCAAACCAGCGCTGCCCGCGACGCAGACGAGGCTTCGTTTAACAAACGTTAACACCGCCAGCTGCTGATTGGCTGTTTGCACGTCACGCTGATGCTTTGACGCTGATTTAACCTCATGTCAGACGACAGACCTGCGCTAACAAGTCGTTATGCTAACGAGCGTCTGTTGACCAGCAGCATCGATCCCTGCAGGGAGACGCTTTCATCTTCACACTAACAGCGCCGTCTGAGCTGCAGCGCCGTCTGAGCTGCAGCGCCGTCTGAGCTGCAGCGTCGTCTGAGCTGCAGCGCCGTCTGAGCTGCAGCGTCGTCTGAGCTGCAGCGCCGTCTGAGCTGCAGCGCCGTCTGAGCTGCAGCGTCGTCTGAGCTGCAGCGCCGTCTGAGCTGCAGCGGCCGTGTTGTGCGTCACAGTGCATCTTAAACGTTCAGACAGACGCTGCTCTGCAAACACGGGTCGTCCAGAGGTTTATGTTTGTTCGTGTGTTCACCTCAGGAACGCATGTCAGCGAGGAGTAGTTAGGGATCAACAGGATCGGCAGCAAAATCAAAAGCGTGTTTTAAAAACCTTGCGACCGCGGAGAACCATGCTGCCTTGGCGCCATAGACGACATCGACGACGACTTGGTGAGCTTCACAAATCACGTTTAATGGTAGTTTAATCACCTGCTGTTTGAGTGGCTCAACTCAGTCAACACCTGCAGGTGGAGGAGGCGACCGTCGTGATGGAGGACGACTCCCCGCCCGGAGCGGCCAGCCGCGCGGGCACCCTGAGGAACCTGTCGGCGACATCACCATCCCTACGCCGACAGCTCGGCAGCGAGGTCAAGAGGAGAGGATCCCCGTGTTCTGCATCGGCGTGGAGGCGCAGCGACGGAAGGAAGGTGGCCGAACAAACCCCGTGGCGGGCTGCGCCCGTAGTCTGAAAGCGAGGAAGCATTTCGGCTGCTCACACCTGGCTCGCCGGGGCGTCACCTTGAGCAGCAGACAGCTCATTAAACCGATCATGCTGACCTGCTGTGCGTCTCTTCCTGCAGTCAGTCCTGAAACAGAGAAGTGGTCTCTACAGACGGTATCTGAGTTCTCGTTCTCGAATCCAAGCTCACTGAGTTCACGGTGACGCGCTTAGAGACAGATCCTGTGGTTTCCTCCTGGTTCGGCCATGACAGCTTCTCACACAATATAAACTGTTGTTTCCAGGAGCGTTCATGGGTAGCGCAGCTCCGTCCAAAGCGGATCATTGGACAAGAACTTTGGTTTCAGGTCGAAGAGTTTGAAGAATACTTACAGGTCTGTGACCCTGAGGGGCTGCCAGGTGTGTGTGAGAGTACGTACAGAGTGATGCCATAATGAGTGTGTGTGTGTGTGTGCTGTGCAGGCTCCTGCAGCATCAGAGCTGGCAACAATCCTTTGCTGGCAGCTTCCTGTCCCACACAACGTGAGTCCCAATTCCTGAACCAGATACTGCCAGACATCAACACAAATGGCTCACGCTCCGCCTCCCTGGTCAAACGCCCAGACCGCCTCCGTCCTCCTCCCTGGCACCGCGCGCAGCCAGCGCCGTCAGGAATCACTTCTGCCTTACATTAGATTTGGCACGCCAATTAGTTCTGCTGCTCCTCCTCCTCCTCCTGCTCCTCCTGCTCCCTGCTCCCTCCTCCTCCTCTGCTCCTCCTCCTCCCTCCTGCTCCCTCCTGCCTCCCCTGCTCCTCCTGCTGCTCCCTGCTGCTCCCTCCTCCTGCTGCTCCTCCTCTGTTCCTCCTCCTGTTCCTCCTCCTGCTGCTGCTCCTCCTGTTCCTCCTCCTCCTGCTCCTCCTGCTGCTCCTCCCCTGCTGCTCCTCCTCCTCCTCCTGCTCCTCCTCCTCCCTGCTCCCTCCTGCTCCTCCTGCTCCTCCCTCCTGCTCCTCCTCCTGCTGCTCCTCCTCCTGTTCCTCCTCCTCCTCCTGCTCCTGTTCCTCCTCCTCCTGCTCCTGCTCCTGCTCCTGCTCCTCCTCCTCCTGCTCCTGTTTCCTCCTCCTGCTCCTGCTCCTCCTCCTCCTGCTCACCTCCTCCTCCTCCTCCCTCCTCCTCCTCCCCTCCTGCTCCTGCTCCTCCTGCTCCTGCTCCCCTCCTCCTGCTCCTGCTCCTCCTGCTCCCTCCTCCCTCCTCCTGCTCCCTGCTCCTCCTGCTCCTCCCATTTACACTTCATTATTTTTTATTTTGTTCATTTTGTTTTTGACAGGAAAGATTTTCCGTCGGGTCACGGGAAGCTGATCAGAGGTGAGTCCTGAGCTGAAGTCTTTCCAGTTTTTCATACAAAGCTACGCTGGGCCTCCTGCTGCTGTTTTACAGCAGTGCAGCCTCAGTGGACTTTGTCTTTGCTGATAGCCACCGCATACCAAGCCTCAGAGAATGAGACACACATGAATTTACTCTGAATGTTCAGAGGCGTGACAGTGATCCTCCAGCCAGAGCCTCGATCCCGGACGTGTGATCATCAACAGTTTCACCAAGAAGATGTGATCACACTGGGGAGCCCAGTCTTTGCTGAGTTAGGTCTGACAGCTGTCTTTAACTCATTTTTGGGTGCAGAATCCAAAACTGATCTCAGTTTTTCTCTATCACGTCAAGTTTTTGAACTATAGGATCCCCGTTTTCTTAAAACATATGAAAAATACTGTACTTAACAGATATGTGCTTGTTTTTATAAAAATGTTTCAAATATTGACATACAATAAATATAGAGAAACAGGCATGGCTGTAATGCTGCTGATATTACTGTTTTTACAAAGGATAGCTACTGTAATTATAATTGTGTGCAGTAGTTAAAGGTCAAATGTACGTTTATAGCTCTTTCTGGAGTGTTCAACCCGAGACCTCGTGTTTGATGCTCCAAACCATCATATGTACACTACTACTACTACTACTACTACTACTACTACAGCTAATCAGTGGAGTTCTGCTTATCTGGAGGGTAAGCTGTGGAGAAAAACCTGGCGTGCTAGAAAAAAACTGCTGCAGTTTTGGAATCAGCATGACAGTTTTAGTTTTCATCAGCATAAAAATCTGACTCAGCAGAACATTGTTTTCAAATTGTTCCCCAGTGTTATCAGGAGTTATATCGTCAGATGAGCAGCAGGTGGCGCCAGTTCTCCAGGAAAAGCTCTTATACGGTCGCAGAAGAAGAGATCAAACGAGATTAGGACATTAAAAGACGGGCAGCTGTGGCTCAGTGGTAGAGCGGGCCGTCCACCTGTCCAAGGATTGGTGGTTCGATCCCCGGCTCCTCTGGGCTGCGTGCTGAAGTGTCCTTGGGCCAGATGCTCAACCCCAAATTGCCCCTGATGCTGCGTCATCGGTGTATGAATGCGTTAGAAATCCTTAGTTTCCTTAGTTTTGTTTGGTGTGAATGTCAACTTGTAGTGTAAAGTGCTTTGAGTGGTCACATGACTAGAAAGCGCTATATAAGTACAGGCCATTTAAAAGAGCAGCAGGCGAAGCTGAGACGAATGGTCAGAGAACGTGAGGTCTGAATGTGAGGAAGTGACAGATGTGTGCAACCAGACTCATTTCAGTTTAAACTGAAAATGTGCTGAAAAACAAGTGGAAGAGCACGAACCTGAGCTCGATGCAGGAGAGAAGCAGCTGTTGTGACTCAGAGTCCCTGTGGACGATATGGACGATGTGGAGTGTATGATCAGGCGTGCAGGGCGGGGCGGGACTGGGTGCTCTGGAGACCTCCAGCCACCTACAGGCTCCTGGGACGCTGTCATGTCTCTGACCTCTGACCCCTGTGTGAAGCGGGACAGACCTAGTCCTGAAGGTCTCCTCTGCAGAGACGGACAGAGCCGACACAGCCGCTGTCCTCTGCAGGAAGACAAGTTACTATACTTCACAGCACGTTTACAGCACGTTATTCATTGTTTGTGTTGTTGAAACAGACTGCTAGCATGTCATGCTAACGCTAAACATCAGTAGATTCCTCGGGGGGGTAGGAGGGAGGGAGTGTGTCCGTCGGTGTTCGACGCCTCACCAAACGCTTCCTGTCGTCTGTGTTGCAGAAAGGACAGAACCTGGAGCCTTTCATCCAGTCCTTCTTCAACTCCTGCGAGTCGCCCAAACCCAAACCCAGCCGGCCGGAGCTGACCATCCTCAGCCCCTCCGCCGAGAACAACAAGAAGGTAACGTCCTTCTGCACGAACACGTCCGGACTGACCGTCCGCCTGCAGACACAGGAAGTCCTGTTGGAGCAGATTTCAGCTCCTGCGCTCAGGGAGGAAGACGTCCGTTTGTGTGTGACGCCCAGTGTTTTTCTCCATGGAGGCAGTTCAGCTAAACGCGGGTGTGTCTGCCTAGAAGCTGCTGTTGTTCTCTTCAACCCTCTGTGTGTGTGTACTCAGCCTCACTGCATTACCACAGGATGACTGCGATGAAACCTCTTTATGTGTCCCTCAGTATCCTGTTATTGTCTGGGCGCCTCTTCCATGTGTCGCTTTGAGACGAGAACAGAAACAAAAAGCATAAAGTCGGCGTCAGACAGCTCGAGAAGTTAAGGAGCCGGAGACGCCACAGCAGTCAGAGCGGCTGCAGGCGTCGGGCTCCGTCTGAGTTAAAGTAAAGATCATGCAAAGCTACACGTGATACAGATGCAGTGATGCAAACGTTAGACACAGGTGGAATAAAGTGGTGCCGTTACAATGAGATGATGTTCATTATGTGGTGAACAGGAAGATCAGCTGACGCTCCCCGTTTGGTTGGTTCCTCCTGCAGCTCTTCAGCGACCTGTTCAAGAACAACGCCAACCTGTCCGAGAGCCCGGAGAGGAAACCCCACAACTACTTCATGGAGATGGTGTCTGTGGACGGCATGTACGACTACATGATGTACGTCGGTAAGTGGAGCAGAGGAGCCGGCGTCAGTTCACCTTTCTGACCACAGAGCAGTGAAAGCATCGTACAGGTCTCAGTTTCACACAGTCAGCATGTTGACACGTTGGCTCTCAGGTCAGCTGTTCTCCAGAGGAATAACGTGCACATCAGCAGGTGTAGCTGCGGCTAAGCTAACTTTAACTCAGCAGTAGCACCAACACGTGGAGCAGAAGCTGCAGAAGCTGCAGCAGCTCAGACGACAGAACATGCATCATGAGAGTTACATCAGCTGATCGTCTGATCTGATTGGTCCAAGAGGCAGGAAGTGTGAGCTGTTTATGTGGGTTTAAAGTGAAATGAAGTCTGTAACATGCAGAGTCATCAGACCAAACAGAAGAAGAGATGTGAGGGTGAGCTGAGGTCTGCAGCCGCTCTCTGACGTTCCTCTGTCGGTGATCACAACAGTCTGAAGGACGTTAAAGGTTTCAGGATGTTTGAATCCCTGAAAACCCCCCCTCTGTGTTTCTGTTGGACCGGCAGGTCGGACCGTTTTCCACATTCCCGACTGGCTGCACCACATCCTGGCTGCCGGGAGGATCCTGCTGAAGAACACGTTTGAGGCCTACATGGACCAGTACATGCAGTCCAAACTGGAGCAGATCCTGCAGGAGCACCGCCTGGTCTCCCTCATCACACAGCTGCGAGGTACCAAACGCTGGAGTTCGGTTTTCAGCTGTTTGAGCTGCGGCAGGGGGCAGAGGTTAGAGGGTTGCCGTGGTAACAGCATCCTCGCTCTTCTGTCTGTGAGCTCAGTTTGTTCTTTCTTCACGCAGACGCCGTCTTCTGCGAGAGCAGCGAGGAGCGAACCAGCGAGGACAAACAGATCAGAGCCAAGCAGACGTTTGAGGAGATGATGAAGTACTTCCAAGGTCAGACTCAGCTCACAACAACAACAACAGCAGCAGCAGCAGCAGCCTCGTCACATGGTCTCCGTTGTGGTCGTAGTGCTTCAGTTAGGTTTCAGATTAAATGTCCAACACTTTGACGAAACAGTGGCGACAGACGCGACTGAGCCACCGTCAGAAGCTCAGTTTGTTCGCGTGCTGCTGCAGCTGAGCTGCTGAAAGCGACACTTCACTCCTGACGCTCGATTGGACTGTATCACTTTCCGCGAAACAGGAACAGAAAACAGTACCGAGGGTCTTGATCTGAGTCTGAGTGAGCGGCTCTTCTCTCACACTGACCGCTGCGAGCTGTGCTCCTGCAGTGTGGAGGGAACTGTAAAGACCTGAACCCTGCGCAGGTTTCTGTTGGTAAGAGAGAAGCAGCAGTGACCAGAGGAACGTTTCTCTTCCTCTCAGCTCTGAGTACAAACCTGCACTTTACAGGAAACCAGTTTCATCAGGGCCGCAGGTTTCACTGGCTCAGAGCAACACCTGGTTCCCAAACAGACGCTAAAGCATGAGACATGAATGTAAAACCAAACGTCGCTCCATGTCTTCAGATGAAACATCCTGTGTGTGTGCATGCGCACGTGTTTGATTTCAGATGTCGTGGGAAAGTGCATCGGCGAGGAGGCGAAGTACGAAGGCGTCCGGCTCCTGTTTGACGGCTTCCAGCAGCCGCTCCTCAACAAGCAGGTAAACTGAAAATGAAAACATCAAGTTTCCAAACAAACAAGAACCAAATATCAATATAGCTTCTCGTTGTCTCCTCAGATGACGTACGTCCTGCTCGACATCGCCGTGCAGGAGCTTTTCCCCGAGCTCAGCAAGGTAAACAAGTTCAGACACGACTCCTCAGCCAGTGTTTGCTCTGTGTTTACGCTCTGGGCCGTTCGTCTAAATGTTGCAGCTCATCACGAACGTTAAGCTGGATTCAGAGAAGCCGACGCCACCTGCCCTGTCCAGGTGACGCTGGCGTGTGACACGAGCCACGGACAGGCCAAAGGTTTCAGCCTCAGCCGCGCTCCGTTTCCTGTAATCAGGAAACGTTAGCATGCGTTAGCGGTCACGGTCGTGCACGGTGCTGTTTCAGCAACTCATAATTGAGTTTGGAACCACGCTACATGCTAAGCTAGGCTAACCACATGCTAACATCAGCTAAATACTGGCCTGACCACACAGGTGGGGAGAACAAGCTGAAAACAGGTTGAGTCAGGACGTTAATGTGGCGCTGAGAGAGACGCCGCTCTGCACGGGATCAGAACGAAACTGATCATGTGTCACGTTTCCTCCTCAGGGGTCGAAGGAAGAGATGGTCATGTGACCCGAACACTAAATCCACCCGTCTCCCACAGCCTGGACGACGGAGGTGCAATACACCCTGGGACCACCTTTACATTCCAATGTACATGAATGCACTAATAAAGATAAATCTATATATTTATTGATGCCACTACAGAAAAACGCTGCGTCGTCTTTTCTTTCTCTGCCGCTGAGGTTAATAAATGTCTGGGGTCTGGAAACTGATTTCAGATCAGCTCCAGGGTCAGATTCTTGATGTAGTGTGAAACAGGAGACTTTGGGATTAATTAATGTAAAACTTTTGCATTGAACAGTGATGCATTCACTTACCGCTCGCATCAGCCGGAGTGATGAACAATTGAAATTGCTTCAGTCTTGTTTGTATAAACTTTATTCGAGTTGTTCTTGGACCAAACCAAGCAGGAGGTCAAAGGTTCTGGCTGTGCAGTAACAGGTGGACGTGTGATGACTGTAAAGTTAATGCAAACTGGACACGCCCGAGCAGCCTCACTCTGAAACCACAGAAAAATGACTGTATGTATAAAAAACCTGAAAAATGCAGAAATGAAAGCAAAAGGATGTGACTGGATTAAAACTGCCTGAGTTTCTCAGATGAAGTCTCAGCATTCCTTCCAGCGAGACGTCAAACTCCTCTTTTCACTGAGCGACTAAATATAAAACAGTAAATCATCAGAAATGATCAGCCACGTCCTGAATGTGACCCGGACTCATCCCTCTTCCCAGAACTCTGCAGCTCTTTCCACGACTCTTGCTCAACTTGTTCTCGGTCCCCCTGCCAGCAGCGCAGGCTGGTGCCAGCTGTGTCACACTTGGCTACATGAGTAATGAGGAGTTCCCGAGCATTAACAGGCAGCGAGCGTGGGCCGGGATATCCTCCGCACACAGAGGACGCCTTGTTCAGAAACACTGGCCGGAGTCTGCTGCCGGGCTCGGCTTCAGGTCGGCCACGGAGACAAAAGATGAACCGCTTCATTCTTCAGCGTGCAGTTCGATGTTCCCACGACTTTGTGTTGGAGAGACTAATAAAGGTTTTGACATTGAAATGTGCATTTTTGCATCCACCGTCTCAGGTTTTATCGATGCTCTGCAGTCTATTTGTGCACAAATCACCTTTATGTGATTAATAATCAACCAATTTCAACAACTCTTCCTCCTCATTAGACGCAAAAACAGGTTGGAAAATGGGAAAGTTCCCATTAAACTTTAATGGGGCACCGTTTTTGTAGGATATTGTGCGTATTTCATTAGCTCTCATTGTCATTAGCAGTCACCCATCACTGGATTGTCATTTATTATCGTAATTAACAAAAACCACATTTGCAACAAGACAAATGCTCATATAACAGACAACATAGCAGTTTATTGTGAAATTGAAGTTGTTTAGCAAGTGGCTTTGCTAATGTTATGCTAACGAAATTTTGGCTAATCATGCACAATTCATCAACGCTTTCGAGCAAAATGAAACTAACTTTTTATGTATTTAATCGTGCAATGTGTCGTGTTTTGCGTAGGTTTATGTATAAAATGTCAAACCACTAAATGAAACTGTAGCTCGATGTAAAAGTGCGAAGTTGTTAATGTAACGTTTACTGACCTAGCTAGGTGACGGTGGGTATCTGCTAAAAATGGTTGACTTGCAATTGATGATGTCACGTCCCATCTTCTACAACAATTTAATGAAAAAATCAATTTAAATTATTGAATTAAAACCAAATCAAGAAACCGACACTCACACCTGAAACATCCAGCGAAGCTGGAAACATCAGATTTGTCCGGAGCGACCAGAAAAACGTAGTTTTCTCCTTTTTAGCTTTGACTGAATCTGTTCTTGTCGTCTGGTTGCAAACGTCCCTTCTGTTGCACTTGGTTTTCATGAATAACACAACACGTTTTCAGTGAACAGATCCATGATGAGTCAAAGGTTCAGAGAGGACACGTCTGTCCAGACTCACCTCACTGAGCTTCAAAAGCATCAGATAACACTGCAGAAAAGACCGTGACTTTATAAGAAGCTTAAAATCAGTCTCACGTTTATTGTTTGACATATTTAAAAGAAAGGTTTTGATTAAATCACTTAAGGACATTTGGTGATGTTTTCACAGCAGAGGCATGAAAGTGAGAAACCCAACATACAGTCCTGATTGTAGATGTTTATACGACCACAGAAAATCATCTGAGAGTCATTTCCACTAATTTGTTAAGACAGTGAGAAACACTCTGCAGATGTAAACACCAGATGAAACATTTCCAATGATTTCCAGTAAACTTTCCATGAAAACACGTAAAACAGAGGCTTTGTTCAATCAGAGCACTTAAACACATGAAATCAGTGCAGGGTAATAAAATATGTGATACACGAGGAAGTTTCCAATGAGAAATGAATGAATTAATATTTACCTGGGTTTGAATTGCTAACAGCTATATGAGGCTGCTAAATGCTAACATCTGCTAACATCTAGCCATCCTGTTTATTAGCAGGTTTGTTTACACACTGTTTACCTTCTTAGTCTAGCATGTTAGCATTTGCGAATTAGCATGGAAAACCCAATAAGGCCAAGGCGAGGTTGATGGGAATGTCATTACTCCTGCAGGTATGTGGTTAGACCAGGGGGGCGTGAATGTAACTGTGAAGATCTGATTTAGCTTCACGGCTACAACCACCAACTCAAAAACTGTTGGAACCAAACAAAAAACATAAAATAAGGGCAAAGAGTGCAGAGTGTGTGTGGTGCACCGAGTGATAACCACCTAAGCTGAGTGTGATACTGAGGTACCTGTCAGTCAAGCTAACGGGACTCAAAGTTGAGGCTGTGGTCAAACAAACAGACTGGACCAACTCTTTAACCAATCGATTGGTGGATGGGGGAAAACAAAACGTGGAGCTTTGATGCAGACTTCTTCTCCCATGTGCGCTGAAACCCTGAACTTGTCTAGACATTAACCCAGATGTGACCCTCCGAGCTCTCGAGTACAAACTCTGCGTGATGCCCGTTTGGGCCAGTGAGTGAATAGAGCAGAGCGTTGTCCAGAGAAGTCACAGCAAGCGAGTGGGCGTGATGATGGCACTGATGCTCTTGACCAGCGGAGTATTTCCTGTCATTGAGAACATGTCTGACATGGACACAGATCTCCTGTTGTGTTCTTCAGGAGCTGAAGAGAAACTCTGGCCTGATTCTGTTTATAAGAGAAAACTGCCTCTGTGTTCACGCTGTGGTCTGGCTCCCATGCCAAAGTAACTGATGAAGAGGTCCACATCCACAAACTGGAGCTGCTCCAGTGAGCGAGTGGACTTGATGGATGTTACTATTACACCATGTTGTTTGGATCAGAGGATAGGAACCAACCTACCAGCGCTGCTCGAAGTCATTTAAAGCCGTAGCACCTAAATATTACAGATATTATTCAAATCGCCTCCAGAGAATCGTGAGAACAGGCGTTAGACCTTCATGGGGCAGTGTGTTGGATTTATCGGGGGGGTCTACTGGGACAAATTCTTGTATAATCACCCAGAATAAGAATCACTATGTGCTTGTTTGATAGAATGAGCCCTTGACGAAGCCCGCCATGTTACTACAGTAGCCCAGAATGGACAAACCAAACACCTTCTGTAGAGAGGATCAACTTCTTGAGTAAACTGAAATAAGTCTTGTTTCCTTCTTGCAGCTTTGTGTTCCCTCAGCCGTGGCTTCTGCTGTTTTTGTCCAAACTTGGTCTGCATAGAATTTGAAGGCAACTCCCAACCTTTTAACATAATTGTAAAATTAAATCTGTTTTGAATCCATCAGTGCTGTTAATTCACACGCAGTTTGATTACAAACAGGTTCCTGTTCCTCTTGAGTTTTCTGGGTAAAGTCAGTTTTAAATGCTCCCACAAAGAGTCCAGAGCAGTGAAACCAGTAAAAACAGTGGAGCGGCTCGTCCCTGCAGTCCAGACGCTGAGTTGTAGATCTTGATGCGTCCTTCAACTGACGGGTAAACTTTCTTTCGCTGCATGATGTACTGTGACACAACCGCAATGTCAAGGTCTCCTGCAAGGAAACACAAAGTCAAATAAAAAGGTCTGGTCTCTGCTCATGAAACGAAACCCTTTCAACCCCTGAATGCCTCACCGCTGTCGTGTTTGAGTTTCTCGTCTCTGATCATGGAGAATCCATCTCCACCGCTCACCAAGTAGGACGTCAGCACCACTTTATAGACCGTCTCGTCCTCGACTGCCTCGTACTGAGGAACGCGGCATGCAGTGCAGAGGATACTGAGGCTGGTCACGCGATGTCCCGAAGGTTTGGAGAGGTCAAACTCGACTTGAAACCCTGTCAGAAACATCATCATTCTACAACTTTATACTTAAAAGTCTTTATTTTGCTAATTTAGTTTAACGCTAAGGTGAAGTAGTTTATGTTAAAGGTCTTGAGTTTGTCGAACAGCTGAAGATCCTCCATGGTGAAGACGTAATCACTACAGAAGATCTGTGATCTTCTGCTCTGATAGATTTAAGTGTTTCAAATACCTCAAGATGACATTCATAGACATGAAGGAGATGTAAAAGTAAAGATACCAGACACTTGGAGGAATTCTCCGGTGCTCTGGCCGTGACGATGCACTGAGTATTCAAAAGCTTTCCTCAGCGTGGAGCCCTTCAGCTGCACCAGGTCGAAGGTTCCTCCGAAGGGTAAGACGGAGATCAGGTCCTCCATGGTGATCGAACCTGCAGACAACACATCAGCACCTTTTTAAGTTTTCTGACAAAAGTTGTTTTATAGAAGAGCAACTCTTTGTTCCTCAAGAGGAGCTTCTCTGACAGGAGTGATTTCCTCTCTTTGACCCGAATCATCAGGTCCTTTTACCGACTGGCCTTTGACCTCTGGATTTCATTCCCACCCACTGAAATCAGCCACGCACCGTTTCTGCCGTGCTCATCAATAGATGTGCGGATGCCTCCGCTGTTAAGGATGGAGGCACTGATCTGGTTCCAATGCACCTCATCTGGGAACCTGATGTTGTTGCTGACCTGAATAATGGAGACACGGAAGAGATTTACTCGGTCATGGTTTTGTGTATAAGGGGATCGTGCACAGTTCCCTCTGCAGCCTCTGGTCTCCAGGTGGCCTCAGTTTTAAGTAGTTTTTAAAGCTTAAGGTCTCAATTGACTCAACTACAAGGTGTTTCTCTGCAGGTTTGTGCATAAATACAATCAACAGGTCGTAGCAGCTCGCTGAAAAACAAATCATGGTCTGAAGAGCTTTCTTAATATATGGGATGTTCTCTCTGTTTGCTTCACTCAAAAGAGACCAAACCAAGACCATGTGGAGTAAAGACCCACTGGCCAAATACAATGCACTATGTTGCACAACTTCAGATCTTTGCAAATATGCTCCCATGATGCAAAGCTGTTTCACTCAACACCTCACAGTTGTGTCAGATTGAGGTTGCACTGAGTTTCCCACCATAAACAAACAAACTTCTCCAGAATTCGTTTGGCTCTGGAACAACACCTCCTCTGTAGGTTGTTTTGGTCCTCAAATGAGTGCAATTACTGAGTCCAGGCCAGCCCACACTAATTGCACCAAGATGGAAACCAGGGGAAATAGTTACTGATGAACCAGACAAAGATGATTGCATTGGATAGATCCTACAGTCTGCAGTGTGTGTGTGTGTGTGTGTGTGTGTGTGTGTGTGTGTGTGTGTGTGTGTGTGTGTGTGCAGAATTAAAGATCTATCTGTTGCTACTGGACAAACTCTAGAGAGTCTTGATGAAGACCTACCATAGCATCGCAGATCAGGTTTCCCAGGTTGCATTCCCGGAAACGACACTCTTCAGTCGTCCCGTTCAGGAACACCAGGGTCATTCCCACCTCCTGAGACGTGTAGTTGGCCAGATTCTTTTTCCATTCCTCCACGTCTGCAAGAACATCTGGATCTGGACAGGAAGATTAGTAGCAGTTCATAAACCAAACTCTTGCTTCCTCTGGTCTCCTTGTGGCTTTTTAAACCACTCATTCAGTTAAATTATGATCCACACTCTGTTTTAAATATCCGTCTGAGTTTAAACAGTGTCTTCCTGAAGCTTGACTCCCAAATTAAGAGCTTTATTTAATGTAGATAAACAGCTTGAGTGGCACCAAGTGCAGTAAAAACATGGTGAGCAAACCTGCAAAAAGAAACTTATGCTGTCTTGAGCTGAATTAAGCAAAGAGCAACGAGCTGCAAACATGTGACCCTGAACATGGACACTGAACTCCTGCATGTTCCCTTCAATGTAACACACAAAACAGAAACCAAACCACAGAAGAAGAGATGATCTCACTTTAAATGAGGCTCAGGTGTGAACCGACCGTCTGCGGTTTAAACTAAAGGCTGCAGCATCACAAAATGAGTTCACTTTACACCTCCATGTTTCAACAAAAGAATTAACCAACAGTCCTGATTTTGCTTCATTATGAAGAAACTGATGGGAAGATTTGTTGGCAAAATATATTTTGATATCCAACAGTGAATCTTCTAAAATCATGAAACTCTCCTTTATTCTAAAAAAAACCCATTTAATGTCAGCGATGTGCACCGGGGCCCAGAGAAGCATCTCTCTCTAAACATTAAGACCGGACTCAAAGGAACCAGGAACAAAGTGAAAAGGCTCTGCAGGGTTAGCCTGAGCTCTGTTTACCCTGTGGGATGCTGCTGTTCAGCAGAATGGGGTTCCCTGTGGACTTCACCACATTTCCAGCATCATCGAAGGTCACTTTCAGGTAACCCAAGTATTTTCCGAAGGCGTAGGCCTGCACGACGGGAACCTGCTGCCCACCGTCTGATTTCACCATGAAGGGATAAGGACCCGCTGGGACTTCAGAGGAAGGGGGAGCACCTGTCAAATACAGACAATCAAAGGTTGTGGGAAGATACAGTTTGCAGTTTTTAAAAGTGGCTGTGCATGTTCTTCTGATGAAAGCAAGGTTAATTCACTGATCTTATCACAGCTTTTCATTGTTGTGAAACAGGAAGCTTGATTGTTGTTGCACAGGACGCCGACTACTTGCTTGAAGCTTTGAACGTTCTTCTCTCTCTAAACTACAGCTCCTCAGCATCCAGTGAGCTGTTCCCTCTAAGATCTGAATCTTTATTTTGCACCAAATGTCTCTTTTTAATCTTTATTAAAGCAGAAAGTCTCTTGAGACGCAAAAAACTGTTTTATTCTTCATGAAAAATGTTTTGAATGCAGCAGTCTGATGTGGAGTAAATTGGTGTTATCAGACTAGAGGAACATTTCATACTTTCAGGTGAGAACAAGGACCAGGAACTATCGATGGTCTTCCTACAACTTTGTTTTGGGGGATTTTATAGCTCCTACTTCAGCATAGGTACCTTTAGAACACAAGTGGAACCTCACGTGCACAGCAATCAATCAAACACATGAGCCAATGCAGCAAAAACATATATGAGACAATGTAAACAACTGTGGCCCTAAAACATGGAGCAAAACATGGACAAATGGACCAAGAGTGAGGTCTGGACCAAGACCTACCTCACCTGAAAAAGCCCTGAAGGTGAGCGTTTGCTCGGGCAGAACCAGAACTGTTATTTCAAAGTGCAGTTTTGTGTCAGCGTGTGAGGATAATGCAGTGCTGATCCATCGTGTTGGTGTTTTGAACTGTGCTGCAGAGGCGGTGTGGTGGGGGGCAAAGGAGGAAGAGGTGAGGCGAAGCCAAACATCCTGAAAACATCTGGAAGTTATTGGAGCTTGGCCAGACTATCATCTGTGAGTCCTTCAGTGGTCCCAGTCCTGTTGTTTTTAAGCTTTCTTCAGAATCACAGTAATCCAGCCATGGATGAAGACATCACTGATCGCTTCGCTCCCAGAGTGCAGGTTTGCTTGTGGTTCCCAGAATCTCCAAAAGTAGAATGGGAGGCCGAGCCTTTAGCTCTCAGGCTCCTCTCCTGTGGAACCAGCTGCCAGTCTGGGTCCGAGAGGCAGACACCCTCTCTACTTTTAAAGTAAAACTTAAAACCTTCTTGTTTGACAAAGCTTACAGCTAGCTCTAGTTACCATCTGAACTACCCCTCCATGCCATCCCCTAGTTATGCTGCTATAGGCTGAGGCAGCTGGGGGACATCCCATGATCGTCTCCACACTCCTCCTCTCCTCTCTCTCTCCTCAAACTCATTTTAACCATCACAGATTAACCATTAACTCTGGGTCCTCTCTCCCCTAGTGCTGTGCTTGTTTCTCTCTGGTCTCTCTCTCTGTACCTCTCTACAGATACCTGTGGCTCCAGAGCTGAACATCTGATCTGTGGCTCCACCGACCTGCCCCGTGTCCTCTGCTGCCACTTATTATCATTTGCTGTCATTATTCTTCTGTACTTGTACTTCTCTCTCTCTCTCTCTCTCTTTCCCCCCAACCGGTCAGGACAGATGTCTGTCCACCCTGATCCAGGATCTGTCCAAGGTTTCTGCCTGTTACAGGAAGTTTTTCCTTGCCACTGTTGCCAAGTGCTTGCTCATGGTGGAACTGTTGGGTGTAACTAACAGTAATGAGTGTGGTCTAGACCTGCTCTGTTTGTAAAGTGCCCTGAGATGACTTTTTGTTGTGAATTGGCGCTATATAAATAAAACTGAATTGAATTGAATTGAACTGGATTGAATTGAATCACACTTCCTGTTTTCTAAACCTGGTCTTCATCAGAACAAACTGCTTTTTTCTTTTTTCTTTCAGTGTAGATCTCACCATTTAACAATAATCAAC
Organism: Datnioides undecimradiatus; assembly: GCA_008933995.1. Lineage (NCBI taxonomy): Eukaryota > Metazoa > Chordata > Actinopteri > Lobotiformes > Datnioididae > Datnioides > Datnioides undecimradiatus. Next base: position 299,899 of record WARS01000134.1, on the reverse strand, counting down.
ATTTCATCTTTTATCATGAGAACTGATGACGAGTGAAGCAGTGAAGCCGGGTTAGATCAAAGCCAAACACCTTTTTTTGTTATTTAGCAGATGACAGTTTCAGTTTTTTTCTCCAAAGCTCTGAGATTATGAGGCCAAAGTCTGAGGGAGGCAGTGAACACATCGCTCAAGTCCTCCGTCTTGCCAACAGCTTCAACAGTGACTCAACTCTGATTTCAAAGGAGTCATCGCTCCTGTGTTTTACACCATTGTTGTTGGTTTTGACTAACACTGGACTAAACCTCTAATGAAATCTAGATTAGCTCTCAAATCTAATGAGTCAGTGTCAGAAACTGCATGAAGTCACAGGCATTAGGAGGAAAAGTGAGGGGGCAGAGCTACCATATGTGATGTTCTCATGTGCCTCTGCATCACTTCCTGTGTTGGGATCTTCTCTGGAGTATTAAAACAATTAAAATGTTCCTGACAATGACAAACAAGTCTGCTTCAGCACATTAGCATGTTTGTTAGCACACTTTGTTAGCACTTCCTGCCTGAAATGACTCGACATGCGAGATTACTGATACAGACTACTTGTTTTTCTTCTGTCTGTGGGTTTAAGTGCAAACAGCACAAGTTTGCACTTCACAGGAGGTCTTGAATGCATCACAGTCGCCTTCATGAACGCCTCCCTTCGCCAAAGTCCAAACAGTGACTAATGGACTCAGCACAGCCGCAGACTCTCAAACGGCCTGATCTGAAAAACAGTTTTACTTTCTCGGAGTTTCTCTGGCTTCATTTCCTGTGCCTGCTCAGAGCGCCGGCACCGAGTTATTTATGGAGGCCGCCCTCTAGCCGACGCGTGTTTACTCCTCAGCTGACCACAAGTATCCACACTCCCGTCCAGGAGCGAGGGCAGCTCAGAGCAACAGAGTCGTAAACCGCAGCGTGACAGGATGCAGCAGCTTCTGCTCTTTGAAAGACGACATCCAGTGAGTTAAAAGTAAAAGTGAAAGTCTGCAGCGGCCCAGAGCTCCTCGGTATCACTTCACTTACAACTCACGCCACGCTTCTGTCTGGCTGATGATTGGACAATCGAACGCTTCGTGCCCAGTGAACACAGTCAGTCCAGCTGCTGAAGTGTCGATGAGCTGCAGCTCAGCTTCATCATGTTGGGCAAATATGAAGTTTTGTAGAAGCGCGTCGCTCTGCAGGCCAGCTGTGAACCTCTATATTCATTATGAAACGCAGTATGTTTACGTCCTGTTTCAGCTAGCTTAATTTGCACGTAGTTGGCATTTATATTTAGTTTCTTGCGTTCTTGCTTCGTTGCACTGCAGAGCATCCCGATCACCTAAACCCATCACCCTGGTCCGCCACCGATCGCTGCTGAGTCACATGTTAGTGGCTTTGTGGCCTGGTGACAGCTCACAGGCCTGGTTGGTCTATTATGTCCCACCTGTATTCTGCAACTACTCTACTGATCATTGTTTACATCAACAACATGGTGAGCTAACGGCTAACATGCTAGTTAACTGGCTGCACAGTCAGTCACAATACTTCTCTGCACGGTGACGCCATTTTGGTCTTTTATTCAACAGAGTTACACAAGAGAAACAGAACAAGCTAACTAGCTTAGCATCAGTTAGGACATTAGGAAGTTTAGGTGCCAAATTAGATTTCAAGGACATGATTTAAAGATGAGGTTGGTGGATTTTAGAACAGACCAAGCATTATGGCATCAATAAGGCACAACAGATGTGTTATTTACAGCTGTATTCACCTGTATAGAGGAAAGTGTTGGTATGTCCACCAATGACGACATCGACTCCGCTGACCTTCTTGGCGATCTCGCGATCCACCTTGAAGCCCGAGTGACCGAGGGCGATGATCTTATTCACTCCCAGCGTCTGCAGTTTGTGCACCTGCAGCTTGAGGGCGCTCAGCTCGTCCTCGAAGTGCAGCTGCGGTCCTGCACGGCGAGAGCAAGCGTCTGTTAAAGCTGCAAACATCGACAATTAAACAAGTTTCTGTCTGGAAGATAAAGGTGATCACTCCAGAGGCTGAACTTCTGCTGCGGTTGGATGTTTTCCACATCAAACCAGTGTAATCTTATTACCTAGTAGCACTGCTTTTGACAGAACACAGAGAAACAGCAGCTTCTCAGTGTGATTCAGGCTTTTAGAGCTGAACTGCAGCTGAACCCAGTTTAACGAATGAGGATCTAATCAGACTCAATATGGGCGACATACCTGGTATTAAATGACTTGGACTGGGGCGACAATCCAAATGATTAAAGTTTTTAGGTTATTCTGGTTTGACACTGATATATACCTCCTATAGGTGGGAGGTGTGGTGCATTTTTGCTCGGAAACACTGTAAAAAACACAAAAACAGTCCAAAAACAGACGCCAAATGTATTTATTATCTCCATGACGACGACCTCTGAGGTCACAAAACACCTTTTGACAAAATTTCTACTAGAAGTAGTTAAAATAGCATAAAATGAGTAAATCACCATAATGTGTGTGTGGGCAGCTGTGGGTGTGACCTGTAACTGGCTGGTGGAGGCTTTGGTTCAGGCTTTAACTTTGTCATTACTTCCCCTTTTTAAATCATCTGTTGTGAGTCTGCTCTGAGCTGTCGGCCTCCTCAGACCTGACTGATCCACGTCCTGCCGGCATGAAACTACCAAGTTCCTGTCACCTTTGACTCGACCCGCTGAACTTCCTCAGTTTTACAGTAAAATCTGACACATTCGGACGTTTCTGTTTTCACATCACCCTGTTGCTGCCGCCGGATGACTGACATGACGTGAATTACAAATGGATGCCTGACTCATTTGACTCTGCTGTTACTGACCTGCTCTACCTGCTGCAGCCGCCCAGTCGGCCGTACAGAGCAGGGGAACAAGGACAAACGTTAAATAAAGGGTGCTTTAGAAAAAACCGTGAAGGTGCTAACTGGGGCAAAGGTTTGAGGATGGAGACTAATGCACATATCTAACGTTAGCTTGATATCTTGTCATTCACGAGTCGTTTTGCAGGATTTCTCAGCTGTGAACGAGCTTTTTCTCATCTGTCGCTGCAAAAACAAGGTAATTTGTTAATAATGAGCTGCTTCTTGGCCATGATCAAATGCTGGGTTTACAGCACACCCTAATGAAACTGCAGGTTTTTGAAATGTTAATGTTTAATATTAATTAAAATTAATTAAAAGGAACATTTTAAATAGAAAATAGCTCAAAAACCTGAAATTTCATGAGGGCGTGCAAACTTTTTATATCCACTGCAGGTACTAAGCTAGTCAGCAAAGCATCAGAGTGTACAAACCCCACTGTCAATCTATTTCACACTTTTGCTTTTATGTTTTAAGGTTTCAGAAGTGGGCGAAGATAGTTTTGGACTTGCACAACTGCACAAGTCGACCAGGATGTGATCTAAAAGCATTAAAAGGTCGTTTTTCATTTCCTGTAAAACAACATTCCTGTGAACAGCTGCAGAGGAAACAGTGCATGCCACACTGATGGAGGCCCAGCGGAGAGAGGCTGCACTTTATCAGCATGTTTACAGTGGGGAGGCCTTCAGATGAGCAGGAACCCTCCACATGTCCTTACCCGGTTTGGACAGAGCAGGAGTTTCCTGTGATGTGTATCCCACCACGCCCACCCGCTCGCCACCGACGCTAAGGATCTTATAAGGTAAGTAAGCGCTGCCAAACGTCGAGGCCAGACTTGGGTCTGTTTTGATGTTGGCGCTGAGGACCGGACACTTGATCTCCTCCATGAACGGCTTCATGAGTCCTTCCAGTCCGTTGTCAAACTCGTGATTTCCCAAAGCCTGAAAAACACGAAGGGAAGTCAAAAACAGAGCGTGAGACCATGACAGGTAACAGGTAACCACGGCGATTCTCCCAGCTCAGACTGGTTTATTCAAACACATAACGTGTTGGTCTGACAGTCAAGTTGTTCTTCACACTAAAAGTGTTGCTTTGCTGGAGCTTTAAGACTGTTCCTCTTACCCCTGCATCTTGGAAGTAAGTTGTGCCAGAAACTCAACTTTACTGGAGAAAACAAAAGCAGCAGATGTGCAGGAGGACAGTTTCTGACGTTTCCTGTCCTGCAGGGACCTCAGCACCACTGTGGGAACTTGATGAAACCTTCGGTCCAGAGTTGCCATCTTAGCTCGTACTGTGAGGCCTTCACACAAACCAGGAGTTTCTTCTTGGAAACAAGGAAGGGTTGGTTCTTCAGCCGGCCTGATGCCGACCCTCACTGAGCCTCCAGGTCAGGGTATGTGGAGGCTGTTTGAGTTGAATTGTTTCACATGAATCTTCCACAAAACAGGACTGTGGCTGATCACAGAGAAGAAGAATACGAATGAAATCCAGCCAAAGGAAACAGAAACCTGTTTCCGGACAGACGAAGGAGGACACTGACATCCAGCAGCTGTTCGGACACGGAAAGTGAATCTGGGTCTCGTCGTCATGTGACGTCTCTGTCGTCCACCGACGGAGTGAGAATGAACCAGGAATAAAACAAACAACTGCAGAACAGAGAAACGATTGTTCTTCACTTATTTAACCACAGGCCGGTCGACTCTGTGAGTAACACTGCTCCTTGGTCAGTGGATCAGACCTGAATGTGACGGTTAATAACTAACACAGGTTCAATCTCAGGTTAGCAGGAGACTTAGTTAATGATTTGTAGGTCAAACGACATCAACGCTTTTGTGTCCAAACAAGTCAAGATTAACATGAGCTACTGTTAAAAAGCTTCAAACGTGACTCAGCACCTGTGGAGTTAAGTCACGCAGGTGTCTGACGACTTCTGACCTGAAAACCAAATCGATGCCTGATGGCTAACGACGAGCCGCGCTCTGCGTCAGAAATCATCCGGTCGCAGAAACACCTCGGATGTTTTCAGAAAGCAGAAAACAGACGAACACGTCCAGCTGTGAGATTTAAGGCCCCGTTAATCACGTCGGTGTTCGAGCTCACAACCTTCTGATTAAACGATTATGTTTTCTGAGATATTGCTCTGATGCGTTTGTGTGTATGCCGACGATTCACAACTTATACTCATATTAAACGTGTGATCATCATGTGATTATCTGTGTTGTTTACTACGTGAATCATCAGTGTGAAACACATTTTCCATTACACTGACAAATGTCTGACTTGTGAATCTGATCAGTCTGAAATCTGATCAGTCACCTAATATAAACAAGACAATTGAGGGCTTATGTCCGACGAGCAGCAGTTACCCAGGAAAGAACAATCCCACTTCCTTCAACTGCTTTTCACAGATCTTCAGAAAGTAAAGTTCATCATTATCTTTTTAATATAAATGCTTCAGCTCTGCTTCGCGTTCGCGTCGCCCTCGCTCCGTCTGCGTTCCACCTCTAAAACCTGACTTTTAAACACCGTTTGAACCTGCTCTGGTTGTGTTCGCACGCTCTCCGTCTGTCTCCGGGTTCATCCTCTAGTTCCGACCCTTTGCTCCTGCAGCTTGTTCTCCGGTAGGGTTTAAAACAAGTCTGAACTCATTTCTTTGACTCCGGTGTGGAGATTAAAAGGTTCAGAGATCAGTCGGCTCGTCCATTAAAGCGTCTCTCTGCTCCAGCTGCTGCCATTAAGCTGATTAAAACCAGCTGAGGCTTTTAGACCCGAATCAATAAGTTGGTCCCTTCACAGAGTCGGATCCATCCGCCCTCAGCTCAGACCTGCCTGTGGTTTCTGCCTCTGACGCTGTTCTGTTGACTGTAGATCCCGTCGTTAGGAAGCATCATGTGACCAGGCTCCTACAGATGTTACTCGCTGCTGTACGCTGTAAATCTGTAAATCACTCTGGTTTTTAAAAAATATATTAAAAATATTTCAAAGTAAATGTTAAACATTAAACTAAGCAGCATCTAAATGGATATTCCCTAAGACTACAGTGTTTATTTGATTATTACCATTTCTACTCTAATTTATGATGATTTACACTCATCAATAACAATCTGACAGCTGTGAAAATTAAGATTTTACATGAAAAACACAGTTAGTTTATGACAAATGACACATTTTGCTTTAATAAAATCAACAAAAAGCCATTTTAGACATTTTGGTTTAATACAAATAATACTTTAGTATATGAAGTATGAGACAGCAGCTGATCAGAGAGCAGCTGTGGCGCGCCTCCGTGCTTCTTACCATGGCATCATAGCTCAGTTTGTTCATGAAGTGCGCAGCCTCGGCTCCCTTGTAGTAGTTGAACCACACGGTCCCCTGGAACTGGTCTCCGGCGTCCAGCAGCAGCACGTTGCTCTCGGACTGGCGGATCCTCTTGATCACCGTGGCTCTGCGGGCCACCCCGGCGAAGCACCCACTGCTGCTGCTGCATTTCCCGGAGTGTGCGCTGGTCTCCTCCACCCGTGCGTGGACATCGTTGGTGTGGAGGAGAACCAGGTCCCAGGCAGACGCGGAGCAGCCCAGCAGGAGCAGGAGGAGGCAGAGCCGCGCCAGAGCGCTCCTGTGCGGGCGCACCGTTCCCATCTCTCCGCGGTCCGCTGCGCGTAAAAACACTGGAGAAGGAGGAGGAAACCGGAGACAGCGGCTGTTTTATCTCACATCACCCACCGGAGGCTGCTCTCTCGGTGGGAAGCCTGTCTCCCTATGAATCAGACGATATTCCGCAAAAACAGCATGTCTCTCAGAGCAGAGACAGCGCGTCAGGAGGCGGCGTGAGGAGGAGGAGGAGGAGGAGGAGGACTTACGATACGCCTTTTCTCCTCCGATGTCTCCCCCCGCCTGTGACTTGTGCACACATCAGTGAGCAGGATTTCTCCTCGCTGGATGGAGGTTTGTGCGCAGGGTGTGGAGACCTTTGACGCGTCTCCTTAAAAATGATCAGAGCGCTCATCACTGCGTCTTTCAACACCGCCTCAAACAAACAAAAACTCCAGAAAACAAATGCAGAACAGAGATATAAACCATTAAACCTGGAAACATCCTCACACGATGCTTTGATTGTTCCTATAACACTGGGGAGCCCAGTCTTTGTTGAGTTAGGTCTGACAGCTGTCTTTAACTAATTTTTGGGTGCAGAATCCAAAACTGATCTCAGTTTTTCTCTATCACGTCACGTTTTTGAACTATAGGATCCCCGTTTTCTTAAAACATATGAAAAATACTGTACTTAACAGATATGTGCTTGTTTTATAAAAATGTTCAAATATTGACATACAATGAAATATGAAAGAAACAGGCATGACTGCAATGTTTAACAGTATTATGTTTTTACAAAGGATATGGCTACTGTAATTATAATTGTGTGCAAGTAGTTAAGGTAAAAATGTACGTTTATAGCTCTTTCTGGAGTGTTCAACTTGAGGACTATCGCGTTTGATGCTCCAATAGTCAGCCATCATATGTACACTACTACTACTACTACTACTACAGCTAATCAGTGGAGTTCTGCTTATCTGGAGGGTAAGCTGTGGAGATCAAACCTGACGTGCTAGAAAAAAACTGGCTGCAGTTTTGGAATCAGCATGACAGTTTTAGTTTTCATCAGCATAAAAATCTAACTAACAGAACATTGTTTTCAAATTGTTCCCCAGTGTAATAACTTGATTGTACCAACAGGAGATGAAGTTCAGTGTGGTCTGCAGGGTGGAGACAAGAACTTCAGCACCTGCAGAAACAGGATGCAGACACAGAGGGAGGAGATTCACACATGAGAGACTCCAGATCTTCTGTAATAGCTGGATGTGTGTCGGCTGCAGCTGCTTTTGTTTCACCGTCATGACCTCCAACACGTCTCAACGGCAGATATTCAAGGTCCCCAGGGGATGAACTCCGATAACCCGACCGTCAAAAACCTGCAAAACTAGAGGCACGCTAATCTGCTATGCTATAATATCACCTGCTAAACTCCAGCACGTTAGCATGTAGCTCAGTTGGTCCAAACACAAGGAGAACCAGCTCCAGTCGACAGCTCGGTCTACAGAGAAGATCATTAGTGCCGTGGAAATGACACGTCTCAAATCCAGCCCTCTGATTGGTTTACTTGTGCGATGGATGGATTTGCAAGATCAGACTCGACCAGCGTCCAATGAGGAACCACTAACAGCTGCAGTCTGAGGTTTAGGCGTGACAACAGTGGCGGCTCCTGAACGGGTTAGCGTAGCTGCAGCTGTAGCTTCAATCCATCACGTTAGGGTTTTCATGATGGATGAAGATGTTTCCCTGTCTGGTTTGCTAAAATAAAGTCTGTGCTACTACAGCCAGACACCTGGCCACTTCCTGAGTAACAACCCTGCACAGGGAGTTTGCTGTTGACATTCGGCTGCCGTTGGCCAAATGTTTGCAAGAGACCGTGACCACAACCAACACAGTCACCGTGCCAGTTCCACATAATCAGGGTGCTAACTGTGAAAACAAACATGTTTGTTTTTCTTTTGAGATTAAATGAATGTCAGTCAGTTAATGTCAGTACTTGTCTCAACATGTGCAAACGTTGCACAAAAACAACAAACCCACCCCCGAAAGTCTGCAACAAAGGTGCCGTCGCTGCATCCGCAGCTCAGCGCTGACTCGATGGTGAGTGGGAGAGTGTCCTTCACCTGGACGACGACAGTCACAGGCCGAGCTGGCTCCTTCTGACGCAGAACAAGGTGCAGAGAGGTCCAGCAACCACACAGCAAAGTCAAACAAGCCCCGGGGAGGTTATGCAAACTGTGCACACGCTGTAGTACCTGCAGTATTCTCTTACATCTATTACAACACTCTGCACTCCTTTAAACTCTGCATGCTCAGTTTGCTGTAGCAGTCTGACCTGTATTAATAGAATAGGAGAAGCCAGCGAGGTGGATGACGTCTCTGACGGGTTCAGACCTGAAAAGTAAAAGGAGCTGACTGAAGTGGCAGGAGTGATGACACGTCTCCTGAAACCACTGCAGCCACTCGTCCAGAACAACAGCTTTCGCTTCATGGTGTCTCCTTATCAGCAGAGCCGGAGGATCAGCTCTGCTGTAGGCATCTTAAACCTGCTGAGGTGAAACGCTGGCATCAGGTGCTCCTGTTTGTTTGACTTCATTTTTGAGCCAGACATGTTTTCTTATCAGGACAAACTTATCACAACTGCTGCAACAAGAACACACAGTTCGGTGGAAATGAACATAAAGCACTGTGGAAGTCTGTCAGTCTCTGTGCGTCTGTGACTGAAGGTGTAGCTCCTGTATCTGTGTGTGTACATGGGTGAGTTTTGGTGTGTGAGTGCCTGTTTGGTCTGATGAGAGTGTTTCAGAAACACAATAACTCCTGAAATTCAAACTCCAGTGCAGGTGGTGTAATCAAGTGTCTTCTGACTGCTCCGCTGTGACCCTGTCCTCCGTCCTGCTCAGAGTAGTGACCTTGTGCAGAGTAGTGACCTTGTGCAGTGATGCTCTGCTCCCAGAGCTCCTGCCACGCTCTGATCTCTCCCTGAAGTCCTGCTCTGTGACCTTGTGCAGCTCCATCTGTGACGTCCTCTGGACCTCCTCCACTGTGTCAGAGCAGAGACCCTTCAGCTGCACCGTCACTGTGGAGACACCAGAGCTCCAGCTGTCCCAGTTCAGGTGGTTGGTGCTGAGTCTCCTCCCTCAGACGCAGCTGCTGTATGCTCGTTACTGGGCCGTGCTGCGTTCAGGAACATCGGCCTCTGTCAGGGAATGTGCCTTTTATACGTGGTGGTGTTGACCTGCACCTGAACTGAACACAAACTGCTGCACCCCGGGCGTCTGACAATCACTCTGAGTGATACCTGTGGGCGTTTGAGTCGTGATGGTCACGGACTGCACGCTGCTAACTGACCCGACCCAACGTCACCCTGCAGACCGGCCGGTGGTTCTGGCCTGCAGAGCAGAAACCCGCCTGCACAGTGTGCTGCAGCGGCGACGAGTCAAGTTTAGTCATGTGACCTAAAGTCAGAGGTCCGGCTTATTCACAGATGGCCACAGTGTTACTCTGTGGAGCTGTAACTCAGGCTAACGAGCTGTGTCCGAGCTGAAACAGGCCTGACTCTCTCACTGTGTCCGAGCTGAAACAGGCCTGACTCTCTCACTGTGTCTGAGCTGAAACAGGCCTGACTCTCTCACTGTGTCTGAGCTGAAACAGTGTTTTTTTGATGAGAAGCTGCATTTTGTTGTGTTGTTAAATTCAGCGTTTCTCGGTCACGACGCTGCATTTAATCAGTCTTTAGTTGATTCTATGTTAAAGCTCCAGCGAGCTGTCTGACTCAGGTTATTATGAATATATTTAAAGGAGCCTGTCAGCAGTGAGAAACATACAGGAAACTGATGCTGGTGTTAAAACAGTGCAGTGACCTGAAAACAGCTGCAGAGCATCGACTCTGCACGGCGCTGGAATAACAACAACAACAACAACAATAATAATAATCCACGTGTGTTGGATCCTTTTGCACAAACTGCAGCACGCAGTTGATGTAACCGTGTTTGTTTGTGCAAACAGGAAGTCGTGTTGTCGTCTGAGCTGCGCAGCGTCGATGAGTTTAAACTGGATTTTCGGTCTCATCTCAACTGTGCGTTTGATTCGTGCAGTTGTGAGTTCGTCACTCCCCTCAGGCCTCAGTGACGTGAGAACTCAGGGATTACTGACCTGGGTCATCGCCCTCCCCCGTCTGATGCTTGCTGTTCATGTGTTGCCTCTTCTGTGGTTGTGAGTTTGGTTTCCTGGCTGCAGACTGGAGTAAACACTGTTTACTCAGAGATCAGCGGCTGCAGAGTAGTCATTACACACAAACCACACGCAGCCAAACCCGACCGAGCGTCACCCTGCGGACCGGCCGGTGGTTCTGGCCTGCAGAGCAGAAACAGTGTTGGAGCGTGGAGCTGTAACTCAGGCTAACGAGCTGTGACTGAGCTGAAACAGGGCTGACTCTCAGCGATTTACTGCATTCAGCGTGTGAAATCCAAGTCCATGCAAGCGTCCCCCTGGAAATCCAAGTCCCCGGATCCCAAACTGACATCTTTCTGCAGAAGTTCCCAGCATGTTGTTGCTCCCTGAGCAGCAGCGTGATGGCGGGAATGATGGGGGCAAAACTCAGTGAAGGTGTTTCTCAGCGTCAGATCAAAGGTCTGATGAAACGGTTCTGCAGGAAGCGAATCAGATGCATCCAAATCAGGTGAACCATGAGAAGATCAGCTCAGAGAGTTTGTCCCGAAGGACGTCTGGACAGATTTACAGGAAACATAAAACCAAACTCTCCTGCTCCTCCTCCTGCTCCTCCTGCTCCTCCTGCTCCTCCTGTTGCTCCTGTTGCTCCTGCTCCTCCTGCTGCTCCTGCTCCTGCAGACATGCATCATGCATTCTACAGAGAGTCTCATCTCACTAGAGGGCAGCAGGCTGCAAGGAATGAGCCAAGGACGTGAAGTCAGACTCTGGACCACAGAGACGGGGTTTAACTGCAGATCTGGACCAGTTCAGACCAGGACAGCAGCACCTGAGTAACAACCAGAGTATCCACAACATTAAAATGTGGCAGGAGCCGCTCTGAACACTGAGCAGCTCTGATACTGAAAGTGCACTTTGATGATTAAGCAGATGATTGTTTGCAGGATGTTTACTGTATTTTAACTCTACTTTACTTTTTTTCAGAGCACTTCTTCTTCTTCTATCACCACCTGCTGTGGTGAAGATGCATTAAAGAAACACATTTATATCAATGAACTGATCCGGGTTTAATCTGTAAAACGCTGCAGACGTCAGGTTTAATCAGATATACTTTGTGTATTTGATCTTCACCTGAACTCATCGCTCCGCCTCAGACGAGCTTCAGCAGCTTCATTTCCCTCCAGATCTTGTAAAACACCACTGGTTTCGTCGCGGGAGAGGGCGGCAGAGCGCAGGAAATGAACCAACAGGAGGTTGGAGTCACGCTCTCCACCTCCAGCACGTCTGGTTTCCTCTGATTGTTAAACATCTCAATAGGTTTTAATATGATGTCTAAGCACGGCAGGGCTGAGGTGCTTTCATGGAGATGTTTGGTGATTTGGACGCAGGAGCTCATGGAAACGAGCAGCAGCAGCAGTGACGCAGCCTTTCTGGCTGCAGCAGCCGGGTGGATGTGGAGGGAGGGGGCGCAGCAGGCAGCGCCGTGAACGATCAAACTCTTCCTGCCTTCATCCTGCAGTCGTGCTGCACACAGAGGCTCCCTGATGGAGCCATCCTTCATCTGCTGCCTGTGTTCAGGCTGATGGAGCAGCCGCGGCCTCCTCCTCCTCCTCTTCTTCTTCTTTCCCACTCTCGCTGGTTTCGACCTTCAGGGTCTCCACATCTGAACTGAGCAGCTGCAGGAGACGAGCCAATCAAACGCTGCCACTTATAATCCTGATTACAACGATAGTTCTGCATCACTTTCACATCACGAGTCACAACTGTAGGCTGTAAACAAAGATGGCCGCCGTGTCTCCACTTCCTGTCAATGTAACAAACAGGATCCCAGATCACAGGCGCCACCATCTTGCTCCGGTGACTTCACCTGGAATCCAGGGGGCGGGGCTTATGAGCTGTGCTGCAGCCAGACACCAGGGGGCGGGGCTTATGAGCTGTACTGCAGCCAGACACCAGGGGGCGGGGCTTATGAGCCGTACTGCAGCCAGACACCAGGGGGCGGGGCTTATGAGCCGTACTGCAGCCAGACACCAGGGGGCGGGGCTTATGAGCTGTACTGCAGCCAGACACCAGGGGGCGGGGCTTATCCAGGTGTTTTGGCGTCAGCTTCATGGAGCAGGACTCTACGTTGCAGCCTGAGAGCTGAGACGTCTGACCAGTTATAAAAACTGTCTGACTCATTTCCTGTCCACCGCTGAAGGTCGCTGCCTTGCTCCGGAGCACTCAGTCAGCAGCTGGTGACAAGTTGACTTTGAGGTTTTAACCCATCCTCTTTGAACCATCTCATGACGAGCGCGAGAGCCTGAGCTCCGGGCGAACATCTCCTCTGATCAGCGCGGGCGCCTCTTCAGTGCGTTGACCTTCTAACGATCCTGCCGATAATGAGACGATCAGTCGGCGAGCGAGGCATCTGACAGCGCCCTGTGCGCTGACCCCTGATGATGAGGATGCCATTCATGTCCGTGTGACTCCTCTGATCTCGGAGGACGACGCTCATCTGGTCGTTGGCGGGGAGGTCAGAGGTCACGGTCGCCCACGCGGCAGCTTTCCCAGGATCTGCTGGGGATTCAAGGACAGGACAGCGGGGCGGGGACGGGAGAGACGATTCCCACAGTGACGCTGATGCTTTCCACCACCTCCATCTGACTTCCTGTAACGTCCACCGCGAAGGTGCAGTGAGAACAGTTTTAAACACGCTAAAGAAACGACCCAAGAGTCAAGTCTCACAGGAGTCTGGAGTTCATGGTGCGTTCAGGGAGCATCCGGCTCCACCTTTGCTGGTTAAACTGCTCATAATCTGGGTGCAAAGTAATGTGCAAGGTGCAAACGGGTTGTAATTAGTGTTTCGATGACGTCATCATCTCGCTGCTGCAGCAGTTTCACGACGAAAAGCTGTTTATCTGGAAAAGCTGCACAGCGGCGCTGGATGATGGAGAAACCAGGCAGCAGGAGCAACGTGTCCAAGATAAAAGTCTGAAACTTTACAAGATTTGGTGAAGAGGTTTGGGTTTGATGAAAATGTTTCCTGCATGTTTATGAGTTTAAATTCTCAGAGGTTATTAAAAGTGTAATTCCCATAAATGTGCAGCTTAAATCCTGGAAACGCTGTGCTGCTCCGCCCAAACATCCTCGTTTTTGCCTCAAAACACGCCGTCGCAGGAAGGAAACGAACATTCGTTTGTTTCCTTTTGCCGATTTGAAGTAAATCAGTTTGAACTTTGGACTCTGAGCCACAGGTTTGAGCCACAGTTCAGACTGTCACAGCCCAGTCGACCAATCAGAGGAAAGGAACTACTGGCGCCGCCAAAGCAGCACCACTGGTTTGGAAACAGTTTGGTCAAAACCATCCACAATGCTTAGAAAGCCTGTTTCATACATAAACCGAGTGGTCTGACATCAGTCTTTCCTCCTCTGAACCTGAAATGAACCGCCGCACCGCCACGCCACGCCGCCGCCACACCGCCGCCCACGTGTTGTGATTTGCGTCACCGATCCCCTCGCCGGCCATCAGCGCACGTCAGCTGCCAGACACGAGCCTCCCACGGCGAAACACCGGAGGAGGTCTGATGATGAGGCGCGATCTGTCTGAAGGGCACACGAGGCCTGACGGCTGCACTTTCCTCTGTCAGGCCGACCACGATCGACTCCGGCGAGGACGGCGTCTCCTGGAAGGAGCATCCAACACCGTCAGGAAAGATGGAGGGTGTTTGTTTCGTCTCACCAGCTGATTTTTCAGCCACAGGTGCAGCGCTGCCGGATCGATCAAGCTCAACAGAGACGAAGAGTTCCTGCCGAAGAGGAGCTTTTCCTTTTATATCTCAATTTACACATCAGAGAGGAGGCGGAGGACGAGGGAGGAGGAGGTTCTCGGAGAAGGATTGTGCAAACAACCGGAGCTTTTGATGCATAAATCAGGAGGATTTAACGGGAGCTCAGAGGGGACACTAAGTACAACAGCAGAAACTGTGAGAACCTCAGAGATCAAACCGACGACAGAACAAACTCCGTCATGTTTGCTCTCTTTCATCTCAGCCCGGTTTCATTTCAGACTCTGTCACTTCAGGCTTTATTAAAGACTTCACTCGCTTTCCGGCTCGACTCGCACATCCCGGCGCGTAAACACTCGATATACAAAGACAATGACCACCGTCTCCGCTGTGACTCCACACTTTAAGGACGAAATCAGCATTTTGGGAATGAGTCACATCTGCAGGAGGGAGATTTCAGTGTAATCTGGGGATTTTAATGTTTTTCCATGACCTTTCTGAAACCATGCGGTTACATTTAACCTCTGATTAATGATTCAAACCGTCTGAAGCGTTACAGTGTGACCGATCGCCGGCAGGAACTGCATTTATAATTAAAGCTCATGTGTTTCAGGTTGTCCCTGCGGCAGCAACAACAGCTTCTAATGATAAAAAACAATAAAACTGATAAATTCACTTTTTAAGACGCTGAATTTAAAGTTTAAAGACTTTTCAAGATGAAAACACAGAGAAATGATTCACATCTGTTAATCGTGCTTTGATTCAGACAGTTTGTTCTCATGCCTCTGTGTTTGGGAGTCAGTTTAGCTAGCTTAGCTTAGCTTAGCTAACAGTTAGCCTGGCTCCTTCGTGTTGCCGGGCAGAAAAAGCCAGATTTTAACCCTGAACCGGTCGTTTTCCACTAATTTTAATATTACTGACGAGGTGACACCACGTGCTTTAAAAATCAGCCACGCCCACGTAGCATGCTGCTGCTAGCTAGCTAACTGATGACTGTTAGCGCTGTGCTGCTCACAGCTGGATGCTGATTGGTGGCTGGATGGCAGGATGTGATTGGTCAATTCAAGCTCACATAAACACACGCCATATTTATTAGGATGAAAACTATTGAATTAAATTATTTATTTTGACTAAAAAGACGTTTTTCCTCTCATCTCATTGGTCGCTCTGTGCCTGGAGGAGCGCCCGGCTCCGTCTGATTGGTCGGTTTCCTGAGGTTAGAGGTGTTGGTGTGTGTGTGTGTGTGTGTGTGTGTGTGTGTGTGTGTGTGAACTCCAGCTGATGGAGCAAACAAAGCGATCGGGACGTTTTTGATTCCTCCGCAGACGTCCCGTCAAACACGTCGGCCATGTTTGTTCCCCGGCAGCTGTTTCAGTGAAGAGATCAGGAGTGAACTCTGACAGGCCGAAGGAGGAGGAGGAAGAGTTATTCGCTCGCTCCACACCCATTTTATTTTCCCAGATGGTCTGAAAAAGTTTCCTCCAGCGTTTTTGCGGCTCGCTCGCCCACTCCTCTAACCTTGAGGCTGCGAGATGACAGCGGAAAGTTACAGCTGCAGGGTGGAGGAGGAGGTGGAGGAGGAGGTGGAGGAGGAGAAATCATTTCTGAGACGGAGCCGGCGTCGGGAGGTTGGAGACGACAGGATGATGCTGCGTTTCTCTTAAACCAGATGAGAACATTCAAATTCAACGCCGCATCTTTTCTGCTCCCACCTCCCTGAGCGGCGGCGCCAGCGTCTGACAATGGTTTGTTGTGAAGATTTGACGTCTCTTCAGTCGAGACAACAAAAGCCAGATGGTTAACTTTGTCTGAAGTGGTTCAGAGACGGCTCGGTACGAACGGGCTGCCTGCTGCATATGAAAGGAAACATCTCCCAGCATGCTTAGAGACGCAGGGGCACTTCAACCGTGACATGATTAATAACCCTGCACTTAAAATAGGCTTCAGCAATAATTATAGGAGGAGGATGGGGGAGTGCAGCCTCTGAATCAGAATCACTTTAATTACACAGTACAGAGGGTTTGTGTTGGTGGGATCGGTGCAGGAACAAGCAACAATGACGGCGAAGAGCTGCCGAGCCTGGTTGTGACACCGCCGGGGACTCGCCGGCGAGAGGAGACTCGGCGAGGAGAACGAAGGTCCACGAAGTGACTCTTCACCGGCTGAGCCTCGCTCTGATGCTGCTGCAGCTGGAGGCCACTCCCACCGGTCATCGTCGTCACGTCCAGGCCGGTGGGATCGTCCGCAGCAGAGCCACAGACAGGTCACAGCCACAGACAGGCCACAGCCACAGACAGGCCACAGACAGGGCACAGACCGGTCACAGCCACAGACAGGTCACAGGTCACAGACAGGTCACAGCCACAGACAGGTCACAGACAGGCCACAGCCACAGACAGGTCACAGCCACAGACAGGCCACAGCCACAGCCAGGTCACAGACAGGCCACAGACCGGTCACAGCCACAGACAGGCCACAGACAGGTCACAGCCACAGACAGGTCACAGACCGGTCACAGCCACAGACAGGTCACAGACAGGTCACAGACCGGTCACAGCCACAGACAGGTCACAGACAGGTCACAGCCACAGACAGGTCACAGGTCACAGACAGGTCACAGGTCACAGACAGGTCACAGACAGGTCACAGCCACAGACAGGTCACAGCCACAGACAGGTCACAGACCAGTCACAGCCACAGACAGGTCACAGGTCACAGACAGGTCACAGACAGGTCACAGCCACAGACAGGTCACAGGTCACAGACAGGTCACAGGTCACAGTCAATAACGGATCAAATATGCACCTGAAATAACATAATTTAATAAAAATAACTGCAAACAAACAAACAACAACACAAACCTGGAAATACTAAACAAAACAACAGATAAAGATGAAAAAACAATGTTAAACATGAAGGAGATGAATTAAAACGTTCCCAGTTTATTTCTTAAATATTAAAAATGCAACGAAGCAGGTCAAAAACACTTCAGGTGAAACGAGTCGAGGCGACGTGTTCGCTCACAGACCTGATGAGTATTTATTGTTGTTGTTGTCTCTGTGAGTTGTTTATCTTTGTTCTTATTTATTTGTTTTTATTTTAGTTGGTATGGTCCGTCCTGGGCGGAGTGTCGCAGGCGCTGCAGCTCGGTGTATGGACGCAGGCTTGAGCGGCACTCAGAGGACAAATGAAATGGCGTTCTGGGCGACGCAGCAGAGAAACAGCAGCAGGTTGTTTGTTTGTTTGTTTGTTAAATTTTAATGCGTTTTGTTTATGTGTCTAAAATCAGATTTCCACGAGCTCTGCAGGTGATTTCAGGTCAGAGCTGATGAGGAAAGAACTGCTCTTCTCTCCGTCCACGCGCGAGGACACTTTGTGTGACGCTGGCGTGATCGCAACGGCTGATGTGCTTATCTGGTTGCCTAGCGACGTCTCAGCGGGGGAGGCACCAATAGCAGACTGAGATGAATATTACCTTGTCCCCGTGTTTATGGAGGATTAAAGTGCGGTTGGGTCGAGCGTCACGGCGCCCTGAGCGGCGGCAGGTGGAGGACCCTGCGCTCACACCGACACTTCCTGACTGCGGCGAACACAAACGAGCTGATGACTGCGGTCGTGGCTCGGAAACAATAACTGATCATAACTATGATCCTCAGTTACTTTAATAATAATCCTGCACGGGGCTGCAGCTCTGCATGACTGATATTCAACGGCTGCTGACGCTCAGGCGCATCAGCAGCAGGTCGTCACCGGGGACGGACCAATGAAAGAGTCACTGCGAGAGCCAATCACCTGCTTTAAAACTCCACACAACCAGCCAATCAGGTTGATGCACAAGCAAACAGCAGCTGCAGACAAAGTTGAGTTAGCGTAGCCAAGATGGCCACCAGGCTGTAAGACCCGCCTGTAAAGACTCCCTGGTTGCCCCTCGGCCCGCGTCCTGAACTTCCCCATCCATCCCGGAGGAGGCAGGATTCCTGCTCGGCGTGTGTTGTTCAAGGTCTGAGACTTTCAATCCGTTTATTGTCAAACGGAGACGCCCTCAGGACGCGGCGAGCTGTTGTCACGCGGAGACTCGAGGCCGATTGAGCGGACCCAGGCTTCAGGGGTATCGATTCTTTTCACTGAATATTTAAAACGTCCTCTGAAAACTTCTCGTCAACATGCAGAGAAGTCAGATAAATAATAAATAAATAAATAAATAAACAAGAGGAAGCTGCGCAGGAGGCTAATTAGCTCCCTGGTTGCCCCTCGCTAGCTCAACAATGATTCAGAGGCGTCTTGTGCGGTGAGCGGCGGTCCGACCGCTGGGTTCGAGGGGTAATTAGGAGCCAAACACAAAGAGACGCACACACACACACACACACACACACACACACACACACACACACACGCACGCACATGCACGCACATGCACGCTAACAGGAAGTGGAGGCAAGATTCAGTTAAAGTTTGTTTTTCAGGGTCGACCTCATGTTTAAAACGAACGTGTGCAGCGTCTCTGTGAAGCATGTGACATCACTTCCTGTGTGTCGATGACGATTCAGCTGTTTGTTTATTTATCTGTTTATTTATTTCTCATATTTTGCCTTTTCGGATGTTTGCTGCTGAAACCTGCTGCAGGATGAATGATGAAAGTCCATCCAGAACGAGCTCACGCGATGCTAATTAATCCGATCGCTGCAGCAAAGGCTCATGGGAAATGTTCAATAAAGTTTATCTGCAGTAAAAAAACTGAAAAAACATAAAAAGCTGCTGTTTGACGTGAAGTCGAAGGAAACTCATTCATGCATATTCATGTGTGTATTAACATGCAGGCTGACACACACACACACACACACACACACACACACACACACACACACACACTCACTCTCAGTCTATTAGACACAGACTGCTGCACAGTCACACATGCAGCATTACGCATACGAACACACACACACAGTCACACATGCAGCATTACGCATACGAACACACACACACACAGTCACACGTGGAGATGAAAGCTGATTCGTCCTTTAACTCATCAGTCGATCAGTAAACGTTTGTGTGAATCTGCGTCTGAAACATTTCACGACAGGATCCATCAACAAAGCGCCGACAGGTGCAGTTTTTATCGCATCACATGACTCAAAACGCAGGAGCGGCTACGTTCAGCTCGTCGGCGCAGTGAGCGAGCAGCTGATGGTTCACACACAGAACACGCGTCAGCATTTCCTCAGTCACACACATCAAACTGAAGGTAAGGTTGCATCGCTGCAGAGTCGCAGCAGGGGTCACCTCAGGGCATGTTTCAGGTGCAGCAGGGTCAGACTGAGCTCTTCACACCAGAGTCTGGGTCCTGTAAAATGCTTCAAATGTCATCTTCTGCCACTGTCGCTTGTTTCTTGTTACACTTTTAGGTGATTTCAGCGCTTTGGCTTTGAAACACTCAGTGGATTTAGGAAAACTCCCGAGGCCTCGTCTGTCTGATCACACACACCTCCAGGCTCGTTTTGATCTGAACTGAGCTGTGAAGGTTCACGATGGCGTCCTGCTTGACCGTCTCCGGGATCAGGAACCAGCAGCAGCTTCGCCGCCTGAGCTGCTGGTAACCTGATAAATCCTGTAAAAGGACAGTAAAGTGTGAGTAATCAGAGTATCTGAAGTCTTCCCTCTTCAGGGTGAGTCAGGAGGTAAACCTGGTGGACTTCGTGGTCCTGGGTGCAGCTGTGGACTCGGAGGTCGGAGGTGGAGCCGCGGCGGCGGCTCCGTCCGTCCCTTTGAGCCTCACAGCTGCTGAAAAACCCACATCCTAATGATTTTCTCCACTTTTCAAACGTGAACTTCAAAAAGTCTTCTGCTCTTTCCTCCTGCAGCTGCGCTCCACTCCTGCGCCGCGGGGCCGGCGGGGATTGACCTGCGGAGGAGGCCGGAGATTTAGACTTCATAGTTCAGACGCTCGTCAGAAGAGCCGGCGCTGCCCTGTCGACCTGCAGCCGGGCGCCGCCGGAATAACAAGAAGCTCCGAGTCCAGAGTGAGTTATAGTGTGATGGACACGTGAGCAGCGTTTCAGCTTCAAACAGAGGAAAACTGCAGTTTATCACAGCATCCCAGGGTCTACGCTCACATCCACACAAACAAACAAACAAACAAACAAACAAACAAACAAACAAACGTTGGCTCTTTTAATCATTTCCTGGGATCCTTTGCACGTCCTACATCCAGTTTTAGGTCCACAGTGTAAACATGATTGCAGAGCTTTAAGCAGAGGCTTCAGCAGACCCACGTCCCCTGCATGTCTCGTTCTTCTGTGCCACGGGAACACAAAGAGTGTTTTCTGCTGAGAACCCTGTAACTCAGGCCTCTGACGTCTGTTTTTAACTTCAAATAAACATTTTCCTGCTGAACGAAGTGGATTTTGTCCTGCGTCACTCTGAGTTTCTACAGGAGCAAACAAAACCTGTTTGACTGAACTGATCAGGAGAGGACGATCCTGCAGGACTAAACCAGAAAAGACCTGTGGTTGAAGGCGGTTTCCTGTCTTTTTGCTCCGCCTGTGATGAGCTAATGTGATCCTGAGGAACTTGAGTCGTGTTTTTCGAAGGAAAATGTTAGATTTGCTGATTTCATGTGCAGAGTCTGAGGCAGAAGAAGGGCTCGTGGTTTCAGACAGCAGCCTCCTGAGGACGTCTGCAGAGTCATATCACTGCAAGATCGCAGCACGGTCCACAGAGGAAAGCGTTTTCCCTCTAAAACCAGCGTCGGGCCGCTGCTCTCTGCCTGGGCTCGTGTTTTGGCGGTCTGATGCAGGAAAGATGACCTCAGTTGACTGAAGACCTTTAAAAGTTCCTCTAAACTGCATTAAAGCCTGTTCGCAGCCTCGAGTCGATGTGATTTAAGGCCTGTTCATGGATCCGCAAACAGTCGGCCGGGCCAACGAGGACAATCAGGCTTTAAAACCAATCAGAGACAATAATGAAGAGCCAAGAACAGATCGGCGCTCATCTCCAACCCTCCTCACTCACCGACTTCCTGTCTGCTGTCCTTTCCTGGGCGCTGACAGCGGCGGCCGGTCCACCAGGAGACGCCGGCGACTCGGCGCAGACATGACAGTGCTGCGCTCATTAAGATCAACACCGAAGCCTCGCTCTGATTGGCCGCACGCCGCCCGCACCCCGCCCCCGCGCAGCAGCTCAGAGGGTATTTGTGTCAATCAGCCCCGGCTGAGATCGTCCCCGCCCTGCAGGATGTGATGAGAGTCCACAGCACGCCGCGGCGCAGGTGGATGTGCTACATGTGAACAAGACGTCCAATAAGACAAGAGGACGACTGCTGACATCACTGCAGAAGACTCCTGACTCCAGCTAATCATCAGTTCATCTCATTTCATTTAGTGATCGACTGTTTCGTCTTTTAAACCTCAGAAATCAGTGACAGGCGGTCGCTCAGACGTCCTGTTCCTTCAGATCACTTCATTTTACAGTGACAACTCATTCGAGAGGCCGTCAGGCAGACGTTTGGCTTCTCGACTTCAGAAGTGACTAAAAAGATGAATCGATCGTCAAACTATCGTCAATTAATCTTTGATCGTATCAGGGAAGTAAATACGGCTCAGCTGAGTAAACACAGATGACAGAGCAATTAAAGATGAATGGCAGCTTTCTTTGATGATTAATTAATAATTTTAGTCTTTAAACAAGTGAAAATTCTGGTTTCAGCGTCTGAAACGTGGAAAGTTTCTGCTTTTCTCTGTTTTTCACGACTGGAAACAGTTTTTGCGTCGTCTGATCAACAGAAGTCAGGTATCTTCTCTCTTCTAGCTCTGGTTTTCGTCTCCACCATCGACTGAGAAGATCAAGGAGCTCTTTAGCTGCTTTACGTCTTATCATGAGCTGATCTGCAGGACTAATAAACCAGATTTTGAGGAAATATCACAGGTTTGGTTTCTAATGAGATCTTAAGAGTCAAACATTGACTGCTGGTCGTAAAAACAGAAAGTCTGATGTTTCATTGATCCACACGTCGAATCCTCTGACTTCCTCCTTCCTGTGATAATCCCTATGCTCTTCATGACTTTGTTTCTTGAAAACAAACTGTCGATTCTGGCGTTTCTGGGTGTCTTTGGTTGGAAGGTTTCAGTAAATGTGCAGCAGAGAGATGCTAAAACGTTTTGCGGAGCTGCAACATCTTTAAGGACTGAAAGGCTGCAGCAACGGTCGCAACAGAGCTGCTGGATGGATGGAAAACAGATGACGGATCAGAAGGACGAGTACAGTCCTCAAGGTTAAGTTCTGCGACTCCCACCTGCTTCTTCCTGCAGCAGCACCGCGTGAAACAAAGAGCCACACGGGAAAACGTCTGACTTCCTGTTAATTCTCTTAAAATCGGTTCCTCCCTCCTCTCCTCTTAATGGGGTCATAATCTCAAATTGGATAATTTGTTCCAATTACAGGAGAATCAATGAGCGGAGTCTGAAGAAGGGAGCTTCTTCTCCAAACCTCTAAGAGACAGCAGAGACGTTCGGGAGTCGACAGCCGCCTGGTTTCTCTGTGGATTTCACCCCGTCTCACTGATAGTTGCCCTGGAGACTCCTCTGCAGCTCGGACTGAAAAGGACTCACAGCGTCTCACCAGGTCAAACTCATTACGGACTCTGCTGCAGCCTAATTAAGACACGCTGACTCCTGACGACTTCTCAACAGTAAGAATGCAGTTTGGTCTCCAGCGAGTCACGTTCTGATAAAATAGAAACAACATGGTGAACTGGACCTCGGCAGAGTCAGGACGAGCCACAGAAACATCACGTCTCCCCTCTGACTCGCTGCGTCTCCAACTGGACATCAGCTTTAAAATGTCCAGTTTCTGAAGATGAAAACAACTCCTGCAGCAGACTGTGAGCAACATCTTCTGCTGAGTTTGGCTTAAAGGTGTGAAGTGCAATTAATCAAAGACTGGAAATCTCTTTTCCCAGTAAGTTCTGATGTGGAGATCATTAAACTCGCAGGACCGATCGGCTGTTTCTGCTCAGAGAAGAAGCTGCAGATTAAAACATCTGCTCGTTGCTCAACACAGATGTTCCTCACATTAATTCATGAAACATAAAATCTCATGTTTCCATCATGTTTTTGTCGTTTTTCACTGTTTGAGGTTCGACTGGAGATCTTCATCCTCTCCCAACACCTTCTTCTTCTTTCTTACAGTTTTCCAACCTGAGACGTGGAGCCACCTTCTGCTGATGTTGATGAAGCAACTCCTAATAATCACATAACAAGCTGTTTTAGCATCTTCTCGCAATTCTGAATTTCATCAGTGTCACGTGAAGTTTCATTTCACTGATTTAAAGCGGAGAACCACCGTGAGTCTGGAGATCTGCAGATGTTTTCACCTCACAGCTGTTTTCTGGCAGCACACTGAGTTTGGCCGGGCAGGTTGGTGGTGGCCTTTGTGTGTTTCTGCTTTGTCTGTTCACCTTCACCCTCTCCAGTCTCCCGGTCTGAAGGTCTCGCTGGATCAAACATCTCACAGGAACAAACTGCTGAAGAACACTTCGAGGTTTCTTAAGAGTCTTAACGTTGGTTCGTGTGTTCCTTCGGCTGCATGAAAGTAAAAAATCCTCCTTCACCTGTGGAACGGCGTTCTCGACCGCTGAGACTTTGAAACTAAATAAAAGCCCAGATTATAAACCCAACACCCGCGTCTCAGGCAGGAATAAGCGTTGTTCTGTGCTGATAAAAGGCCGTTTTGCAGATGTGCACCTCCGATTTTCTGCTTCACTTCCTGTCTTTCATCTCTTGGTGCTCGGAGGAGACTCCACTCACGCCGGATTTCCTCTTTTTTTCCATCTTCTTCTTTGGAGCCAAAGATACGGATGACTTTTCTATCCCTCATTAGTCATGTTATACATATAAAACAGCCCTGCGATAATGAGGGACGGCATGCATGAAGACCAGCGCCTCGCAGCGTGAGCGAGCGCACATTATGATTCAGACGCCGTGGAGACAAGACGAGATCCCAGGCTGCAGCAGACGTGCAGCAATGCAACGATCCGTCACGGTTTCACTGTAATTCTGCAGCTCTGGAGATTCGTGCTGTCAGAGAAGATCTGCAACTCATCGCTTAGTTTTAAATCTCTCTTGGTGGGAGAGAGGAACAGAGATACTTCACCCTGAGCTTCATTTAAAGCTGCAATAAGGAAGATTTGTATGACCCAGAGGCAGAAGATCGACTGTGAGTATGGTTGAATCATTTACTGTGACCATGACTCTGGTTTTCACTTTATTTATTTTGAGATTTGTGGCTTTATCGATGCATGTGATAGCCCAAAGATCTGCTGTGTGGCATGCATGCATGTCTAAATGTTGATGTTAGCTTTATACCTGTTTGTCTGCATGCCTTCAGGAAGTGTTACAGAGTGTGTATCTTCTGAACACTGAGAGTAAAGAGCTGTCAGAGACCAACAGATTCTTATTTCAGTGATTTCAGCACCTAAAACTTCTTCAGACGTCAGTGACACTGTAAACTTTTCCTGTAAGTGGGGGGAAAGTTCCTCTGCAGCCGCCGGTTGAGGTGAAGTCTGGAGGCCGTGGGCGAGCTCCCGAGGTTTGACTGATGTGTGAATCGATACAGACAAACATAGAAACCTCAGCCAGACTCAAAAATATCCGAACTGCAATTATCTTGGTGGTTTCCTCCCTCCTGATGAGACATGAACCTGGAGGATTACAGACATGAGCCACATGCAGAGGCAGAGGATGAAACCAAGACTGGTCTTTGTTTTGG
This sequence comes from Datnioides undecimradiatus, assembly GCA_008933995.1. NCBI lineage: Eukaryota > Metazoa > Chordata > Actinopteri > Lobotiformes > Datnioididae > Datnioides > Datnioides undecimradiatus. The sequence goes on along the minus strand of WARS01000134.1, from coordinate 274,736 downwards.
ATGCCTAAAATGGGCTCAATGACTCTTGCTGATGAAATCCTAAACAAGTAGCTCCGCCTATTTTTTCCTTTACAGTTTGTTTTGGTGTTTATTTTGAAACGAGACTCGGTCTGTAAAGGTTTATGAAAGGATGAATTCAACAAACAGAATGAGTTTTCACTCTGGAGCCATCGCCGCTGATGTTTAGGGTTCAGACCCACTTCACATTCACTGTTCGTTTGCACCTTTAAGGCCGAACAAATGTGTCGGATGCATCCAAACCACGTGCACGAACCCGCAGCGTTTACATTCACGTTGGTTTCTTCTTCTTCTCTTCTGCTGCCACCAACTGCTGATCAGTGTGGTTGCATGGAAACAGCTGTCATGAGTGTCCGGGACCCACGACAGGCCAGAAACACCCAACATGTTTTATAATTCTAATGATAAATGCAGAAGCTGTTTAATGTCGTTATCCACTGTTATTTGTGAAAATAACAGACATCAATGAAACTGCATGTCCTCCAGATGCCCATGTTACAGCCGTGTACAAAAACATGCTTATTTTGCTGATTTGCTGTTCATGCCAACCACAGGGGGTTAATTTCTATATAACTCTCTTGTTCAGGGTGTAAAGTTATGCATAATTAAGGGGCGAGGCCACTTTCAGTGACGGTTGGTTGCCTTCAGGAGTCTTTAGCAGCTTCATTGGACCCACCTCAGCTCCACACGCCCTGCACCTCTTTGCCAGTTTATGGATTAGTCAGGAGCTGCGTGGAGTCGGGCACAGTGAGCTTGGTCACAGCTCCTCTGAGCATTACACAAAATAAAAACTTGAAAGACCAATTAAGCGAATTCGGCTCAAGACCCCGTCAGAAGATCTCCGGCTGTTTTATCATTGAAGACACGTGGCGCTCACTACAAAGAGAGTCGGATACCGCAGGCAACACTTTGATGGGACTCTGCAGGTACTTACACCAGGTTGACGGCATCTGCCAGAGTTTTACTTCCTGTGAAGCTTAAATACAAACACAAAAGCCTGTTAGGTCTGATTTTTACCACCTGACATTAAGACGTGATTGAAACGACCAACAAGTTGAAGGAAAGGCGCCGATATCACGCTTCCCTTCGGCTCCGATCGGGTTTGACAGATGACTCCATCGTTGGGCGATTCATGTTTACCTGCATGAGGCAATAAACAGACCTGAGACGGTTTGTGTGATTCACAGACGCTGACAGAGCGTTTGTTTGCTAATGGGCCTCCAACACGGGAGGTGTTGACCAGCTCTCGTCGTGTAAACGTCTCAATTAGCTGACAGCTTGTGCGGCTGGGAAATGTCAGAGTGTGATGGATGTAAACACCTGAAGTACGCCGACAGATTCATCACAACTGAAGGAGGCCATTTCTAAAATGTTCCATCTGGAAAAAAGGAGTTTTTGGGGGTTTTTCATTCGGGGATTTTCATTAATGTCTGTCTGAGAACTTTGGCAGCTACAGGACGCTGCCTATGTTCCTTCTGATTGGCGGAGCTGACTACAGGCTTGTGGAGGAACCGAACCGATGGAGCAGAACAGCTGGAAGAAGACTCGACTGTGGAGAGAAGGATTTGCCTCAGGCTGCAACAGAAGCTGCACACCAAAACAGACATTTGTAGAGAAACACGCCCTGAAAAGACTGATTCTTCTTTTAGTTTTGCCTAAATTGCCAAAATCAGTTGCTGATGTTCACTTAGACACCAGCAATGTGCACAGAGAACAGCTTAACACACAGGTAGATGCTGCAGACTGACGGTGCAACTTCAGCAAACCAACGCGGGACTGTTTGACGCTTCCAGGACTCTGTGTATAATCTATAACTTACATCCAGACTAAATGAATGAAACCTCACTGAGTCAGTCATCTGTCCAGAGACTTCCATCACCCCACAAATGTCAGAGGAAACACGAGTGAGTGAGTCAGCAGTGACTTTCATGCTTCATGTCAAACGGCCGGGCTTGTGTTCTTCACCTCCGTCGTCTTCAACGCTGCGATGAGTTTTACTGATGCTGCGACGGCGACGATGATGGTTTTATTACCTCAGTGCTCTGATGATGATCATGCCTGCAGCTCCACAGAGGAGCAACAAGCTGCTGAATCACTGGGTTAAACTGTCTTTATATTGTATTTCTGCAGTTATGTTGCTCAGTATTGTTAGTCATGTCCTGATTGGATTTTTAGTGAAACAAGAGAATCAAACATCTTCTTTAGTCATTTTTCTGACAGTTTATGAACTGGCAGTTCACCAAAAATCAAAAAAGATTAAAAAATGATAATCACAGCTATATTTTACTAAATAAAAGCCTTATTTCTTCAAATCTGACAAAGAAAACTAGGACATAAAGAGCAGAATGAAGAGTGGTTGTTGTCGTCTGTATTACCAAAACCAAACAAATGAGCTTTGGTGCAGTTGCCAACCTCGTTTAGTAGTTTTCGCGATCCCTGACCCCCCAGAGGAGCAACAGTCCGACTCGGTGTCGCCGTACTCTCACACGTACTCCTGCTGCTCTCCCAAGCAGATGTTTCTGCTCTCACAGTCTAATTTATGTATCTGTGAACATTGTTGTTGCCCCGTCAGCCTCCAGGGTCACCGCACACAATGTCAGGGAATACTAATCTCATGCAAATCCTTTTAATTATACATTGTTTATTCCTCTTTCCTTCCAGCTATAGTTTGATTGCAAAGTCCGTGTCCTCCTTCAGCTGAGGAGCAGCCTGAGAGGAGCAGAGGAGCCCGGGTCGGACCAGAGTGGAGCTTTGCGAGCAGCTCGGGCTTTGTGTTGCTGTGCTGGAAACGGGTTAATAGAAGCCTTTTAACTGAGTTTGATGCTCATTAGATTCACAACACCGTCCGGTCACTTCGTTAGGTCGACTCATTTAATCCAACATGCCCTGGTACGAACAGCTCTGCCATAAATTGTCAGATGTTGCTGTCAGAAGACTCATAGATCCACTTTATGTTCATCGCTGAGGTCGTAGCGGGTGGTGATGACCTGCAGCGTGTGCACGATTGTTAATGCAACTGCAAACTTTAAAAATAAAGTTAATCAGTTAAATTAGAACAGTGACAACAAGAAACGAACAGTATCATGTGTGTGAAGGCAGAGCTGTTGCATTGGATCAGATTTGATTGTACGGGACCTGGTGGTCTTCAACTGTATAATGTGTATAATACTTAGTTAAGTTAAATCACTAATACTCATAAAACTTGTAATTTCCACTTTAGGCATTTAAACTCAGACTAGATTCTCACAGTTTGGGTATTTGAAGGCAGCTTAAATCCTGATAATTTCAAAGTAATCAGAGCTGAAGGGACAAACGAGTTGCCGGGTGTTGTCGGAGAGTCTCCTGCCTTCCCTCCAACGCTGAAGTGTTGGAAAAGACAAGTGAGTGTGAGCTGGAGGTGAAACAGACTGGACCATGGAGCACTCTCTAATTTTGGGATTTCTGTGCAGAGGAAGCTGAATTCCCGCAACTCCGAGTTTATCAGGACCTTCATCTTCATCGCACATCTGTAACTCGATGCTGAGGGTGTTTGAGGATATTCAGCCCGTTCACTTGCATGATTTCATGTTGCTGCGCACCTGTTCACAGATTTAGACACTGATTTCATTAATCACCTCTAAATTTAACAGTTGCTATGGAAAAAATAATTGTTTTCTCAGTGCAGCTCAGCAGACGCCAGGGTCAGGTGCTCTCTGAGATGAATCCACATTTCATACATGAACTGTGACTGCGAACAAAACAAAACCACTGAAACTTTCATTTCATGACCATGCAGAGGCTGCAGAAAACCCTAAAACATGAGTTCAATGGGTGAAACAAACCAAAACGACCGTCAACTGTGATGCCACAAAAACAACACCAGGAGCATGAGTTTCCCATCATCCGGTGGGTGAAGGACACCAAAACAACACCACAGGTATCACACATCACTATCAGTTCTAGGAAAGAAGTCAAAGGAAGTGAGGCGTGACTGCAGAGGATGTGTATAAATGTTAATTAGTGTGTAAATAATGTTTCCTCCTGCACCAACCCATTAAATATAACAATGCAGGAGCACCAGGAGATGTTCCTCAGCAGATCCACGCATGCTGAGAAACTCCACACGGCTCCTTTGATGAACTGAACCTCGTGGGCTTCGTCAACACGGTGCCGCACTTCAGGCTCTTCATGCTGAACTGAATGAGCGCTCCGGCTTGTTCAGTGTGAAGCCGTTAACAACGAGCCTGCTCAGCAAACCTGCCGCTGTGAAGATGAAGGTTAAACGAGCAGCGAGAGATGAGACGCTCATCGTCTGCTGACTCAGACCCTCAGAGTCACTGCTGACCTCGGTCGCCTCGCACGCCTCACCTGGAGAGGTGAGATTAAGTCACCAATAGACGGCGATTGATGCCGTCAACCGAGGTGTCGTGCTCTGTGACGGACATTAACGCTGGGTTTTAGAGGATGATTGTACCCAGAACTCAAACAAAGACGTGAAAAACGTGTTGGATCATCGATTAAACACAGTTTGAAACGCAAAGCGAATAATATGAAATAGAAAAAACAGATGAATGTAAAAACTTTTCATTTTCCTTTTGGAGCTTTTGTATTTCAGCTTGATCCTTTTCTAAACTTTAAAAATCACAGTTTATTTCACGATATCAGCTTCTTGTTTCAACGTTTGAAGGTTTATTCATGTCACATTTTCTCTTTCTATCTTTAATTCTATGTAAAACCATCCCTGTCTGTTTGTGTCCCAAAGAACGTGTGTTTGTATGCACTGAAACTCTCACGTCAACGTTCCCACAGAAACACTGTAGATACAGGATGTTTCATTATTAATGTTGAATGGATCAACAACAGCTCAGCTGAACGCGTCTCAAATAAATGAAACTGTAGATAAAACAGGTGAAATGAATCCCAGTGGTTGTAATTTTGAGAAGGTTTACAAAGAACTGTTGTTTCGCTGCACCTAACGGCTGAAAGCTCAATCAGACACATACAACAAATGCAGTCTGCCGCTTTTAAAACCAAGTTTGTCGAACTCAGAACCCCAGGGAGAGAGGTTTTTATTCTGAGGTAACTGCAGAAATAAAATATATAAAAACCGCGAGTGAACCTTCACTTACTGCTGCTGATCGTGTCCAAAAACGAACTTCCTGGTTTATCAGCAAACGGCTGCTAAACTGAAGAGAGTTTGCAGGGACGTCGGCGGACTGCGCTTGTTTTATCACCAGCGTTGGTTTGAATTTGGATTTAGCGAGTGTTAGATGCTCATTTTGGATGTTAGCAAGTTTAATCAAGCAGCTGATTAACAGAAAAAGTTATTAATGACGACTGCTCATCACTGAAGCAAAGAACAGTCAAACAGTACCTGCTTGGAGCTTCTCTGATGTGATGAGTCGTGAACATTTTGTGACTTTGCATTGAATTAAACTTTGAGGATGTCAGTTTGGTCAGAGAACTACGAGTTTATGTCACTGTATGGACGAAGCAAGCCATCAAAAAATCCTAAAAGCACTTGTCTGTTGTAAAAATACCAACTGCCTTTGCACATTTTGGCATTTTCATGTCAGCAGCATCTGTTGCACAGCGACTGAACGCCATAAATAACCTGTAAGTGTTGTAATCTAACTGCGCTGTGATTGAAACTGTAACCGTAGCAACATTCTCCAAAAGTCAGGTGTGATGATAATCTTCTGTTGCTGCTTACGGAGCATGGAAACTCAGACGAGCTCACATATTAACGTTATTTACAAGGGAAAGCAAACAAGCTCCTCGTGTTGCATCTCAGTGACGCTGCAAAGTCATTTAAACCTGCACGATGGAGTCAGTGTGGCAGGGATTTCCTAATTCATTAGTAATCCAAATAGAGTGATTAACTGAGCTTCACACAGGGTCCCTGCTCCACATTTATATTGTTTCGCTTCTTCAGAAAACCGCGGGCGTTGGGAGGATCTTGATGTGCACGAGAGCAGAAAATTGAGTTCTGCAGAATCAGGTTCAGCAGTTATTGCCAATCAAACACAGACCTACGTATGAAAAATATCAACTCGACATGGAGAGACTCATTTATTTTATCAGCAGGCTGCACAACGACTGGAATAATAATGTATATGTAAAGCATAAATCAGAAGAAACCCTTAAAAAAGGTTTGTTGAGACAGAATGATTCTGCTGCTGATAACGTTGTGAAATAACAGTGAGGGTTTTGATTTGATGGTTCGAGGCTCCTACTTTCATTTTGATTTGTTTTTGTTTATGTCATGGCTGCCTGGTCTCTCAGGTCCATGAACTCAAGCAGAAAATATATGATTCACACTTTGAGAAGGACTTCTTGGGGAGTTTAGTGTCAACAAACTAGAGGGGCTGTGAGACTGATTTACGCATTTTCAGCAGGAGGCTGCACAAGGTTGTCCAGACGTCCTCCTTCCAGTGGAGGTTTCCGGTTCCTTCGCCGGGATCCCAAGGCATGCCCAAGCAAGATGAGATCCATAATCCATCCAGCATGTTCTGGATCAACCATCTGGATGTTTCCAGAAAATCTCCAAAGTGATGCACTCAGGATGCATCTGGATCAAATACCCCTGTCCTGGTAACTGACAACAAGGGGACAGCCTGATGACCAGGTTGTTTCAACCACATCTGAAGGTGTCTTTAAGCCCCTCTGACAGTTTGACACATAATCGTTCAAAGTATCACAAAGACTCCTTGAAGACTCTCGTCTGTCCTCCGTCTATGAGCTCGTGTGGTCGGATGACCGAGGCGTGGGCGTGATGACTGTGTTTAGAGGGAACCAGACATTCAAACACGAGAGAAGCTCATCAACAGGCATCAGCACCATGCAAAATGTCATGATTACAGTTCTGAGCAGATCGTGTTTGTCATGCTGCATTGGAAACTTAATTAACTGAGATGTTTACTTCCTGTGCCAGTGCCAGTTTCAGGTTGCACGGTGCAGCAAACATAGATTTTGCCACAGTGTGCAACATCTTAGGAGCCATGAAGCAAAACGCACAGCGAAACAAAGACAAAATGAACCTTTATGCTCTAAAAATATGGTGAAACAACAAAACAACAATGCAAACTTGTACTAACAAGTATTGCATGTTTAATATATGTTCTTTGTTATTGCCATAGAGCTCCATGGTTCCATCTGGCCCCAAAACTCACTATGAAGTCAAATGTGATTCATCCGCCACTAAAAATAGTCCCCAATGAAGGTAAATTAAGGTCTTTTCTACAAATCTGTGGGTCGTGTCTCCAGTAGGAACCAATGGGCTCGCAGCTACAGACAGGAAGTTGTTTTTGGTCTTTTTATGAGATTTGTTGACAATAATAAATGTTGATTATCGCGAGTCATGTCCTTTAAAACTGCGAGACACCACTCCTTCCTTCCGTCCTTAGAGTAGTGAAGTAATAAAGAGTAAAGGAGGAGATCTGCATTAATGAGCCACTGGAAGCTGCTGCAGGGATGAAACATTTATTCATTTACACATGCTTTTGTCCAGTTCGACTCGTATATGAGGCGCAGCTAAGCCACCGCAGATAAAGCAGACACGATCAATGAGTGCTGGCCCCAGATGTCACCAGACATTTGATCTGAGAATGCAAACTCATTTAAAGAGGCACAAAGTTCCTCGTCCATCATTTTGCAGCAGTGAATCAGTTTATTTTGTTTATTTATATTTTAGGCAGTGAGCCAGCCTCGTGCAGGGAATCATAAAGCAGCAGAGGGTTCAGTGTAAATCACATTTTGACAGATATTGACTGACACGCCGCTCGCTGTGACGACCAACAGTTTGATCATCTCGTTCATGTTTCTGCGCAGCTGGCTGCAGTTTCCCGAACCAGTCCCCGGATTCGCACGTTTACAAGGTGCTGCTCTTGTTGTCTGACCTTCCTGTCAGGTACAAACTGATCAATAAGGCAATAAAAAAACATACAATGAGGGTCAACTCACAGCGACTGCATGGAGGCACGCACGCTTTGCAGCTTTCCTGACAAAGACAATCAGAAGAAGCTGCAGCTTCTATCGCAGCCGAGAGTTTAACTTATTATTTGTTGAATATTTTAGAGGGCTGCATGGCAAGAGGGAAGTAATGAAAATTTCACTCTCGAGTGAATTAAGAGCAGTCTGACAGAAGTTAGATCAAACCAACCAGTAACACAAGGAAATGAGAGTCCTCACCGTTCACTGTGCTCCCACGGCTTATTGAGAAAGCTCCCACAGGGGTCGACATGCAAAGCAGGAGCCGGAGTCGCCCCAGATAAATTAAAAGTGAGCTTCAGCGTTACCTGAAATGCTTTTCTAATGGGGGAAAATACCCAATAATGGTCATTCAAGACGTGTGGCGCTGCTTAAAAGTCGCTCTGCATCAGAAGGAGAGCCAGAGCTTCCCAAGAGCATCGGAAAGCTCATTTAGAGTCATGTTTCACCCGTGCATGACAATGAATTGCTGTTTTATTTCCTTTGTGTTTGACATTTACAATAAAACACGCAGAAAAATAAACTGCAGATTTCAAATGTGAAGAAAAATGAAAAACACTAACAACAATATGAGAAAGAACTGATCTACGATCAATAATATCCTGACTTTACCAAACCAAATCTGACTGTGCTTCAGTTTTAATGCTTTGCAAACAGATTCCAGTTTAATATTCTGTCTTTTATAATATATAGAAACATTTTCCTGCACAGTGTTTACTTCAAGATTGAAGTTGGAAGGAAGTAACAGTGAAGACGCAGCAGAAGAGTCATTGATCAGTTTTAAAAAGGACCCAGTATTGACCCCTGGGGAACACCACAGGCCATTGCTTTATATCAATCCAGGGACTGAAGACGTCTCCTTGAATTCTGGGAAGTTATGTTTGGTTCGTTCACGAGCCTGAGCAGTGGAGAAGCTGCAGTCACAGAGGGAAGTGTCTGCGTCAGATCAGGAGGACATGCTGGTTGTTTGCAGGGTTGTGCAGCATGAATTCATCCCCCAGGGTCAGACTGTCAGTGGAGAGCTCTGCTGCACCGCTCTGAGGCGTCTGAGGGAGGAGACTCAGCACCAACCACCTGAACTGGGACAGGTGGAGCTCTGCTTCTCCATCAGGACACACAGCACTGAGAACACACACAGTGTTTTAGCTGCAGCAACACAATCGCTGCTCTGCACCGCCCTGCTGCTGCACCTGCAGACACACACTTCTCCTCCTTCCCTTCCTTCTTTCCTTATGGCCTCCATCTTTCTGTCTTTCTTACTTTACTCCTTCCTTCTGTCCTTCCTTCCTCCCTCTTACTTTGTTTCCTTTCCTTTCCTGTCTTTTGTTGCTTCCTTCATTCTCTCCTTCTGAACTCCATCCTTCTTTCTTGTTACTGCATTACTTACTTCCTCTTTCTCACTTCCTTCCTTCCTTCCTTCCTCTTTCTTTGCTTCCTTCCTTCCTTCCTTCCTTCCTTCCCCTCTCTCTCTTGATCTTTCTTCTTTGTTTTCTTTCTTCATTCTTTCCTTCTTTCCCTTTCATTTCCTTCCCTCCTTACTTCCTTCTTTCCTCCAACCTCACTTTCTGCTGTCTTCCTTTGTTCCTTCCTTCCTTTTCTCTTTCCTTCTTCTTTCTCTTTCTTCCTGTCTGCATTTTCTCCCCTTCCTTTCTTTTTCTCTTTCCTTCATTCCATCCTTCTCTTTCCTTCCTCCTTGCCTACCTAAGTTTCGTCCTCCTTTCCTTGTTGTTGTTGTTTCCTTCTTTACTTTAGTGACTTCTTCTCCTTCTTCTTCTTTTTCTCCACAGTGACGGTGCAGCTGAAGGGTCTCTGCTCTGACACAGTGGAGGAGGTCCAGAGGACGTCACAGATGGAGCTGCACAAGGTCACAGAGCAGGACTTCAGGGAGAGATCAGAGCGAGGCAGGAGCTCTGGGAGCAGAGCATCACTGCACAAGGTCACTACTCTGCACAAGGTCACTACTCTGAAGAGTACTCACATATTTACAGCTGAAGCAGCAGCCAAAAGACATTTTGATTGGATCTCATATAAAGTGTGGATGATAGCATATATATTATCGTTTCTGTTCATCAGCGTATGAATAAGGTTCAGGTGTTCAGTGGTTGATGAGGTGACCAGGAAGAGAAGCTCCTCATCAAGCACGAACCCCAGCCGCTGCAGCATCCAGAGCGCCCTTCGTTCCCCGCTGGCTGCGTTATTGACAATATGCATCTATCCTCCTCGTGTTCCTGACAAATGAATGTCATTAATGAGCAGCGGTGAGCACCTGATGCTGACGGTCAGAGTCAACCTCTGGAAAAACCTGAAACCAAAGAGGCAGCCGGTGGGAAGCCCTGGAGGACGGACGCTGAGGGTCCTGTTCATCTGAATTAAAGATGAAATCATCCATTTACTGGACTGTTGCATGTGAACCTGAGCCAGCGGCACCAAAGTTTAGTCATTTAGTCGAGCTTTGCTCATTTTAACAAGAAAACAAGGTTGTTCTTACCGTTTAGTGTTCATTTAGTGTTCTTCATGCATAATATGATTAATGTGACAAACCCCGCAAGGGTGTTGGTTCCATTTTCTACCCAACGTGACTTTTATAATCTCCAGGTCACAGAATGAAAGACCAGGAAGTGGAAATGTGCACATTCTCTCTGATTTCTCCTCCTGACAGGCCTGTGATGCTGCTCAGTCGAGTGTGCACTGAAACAAGCTCTCACTTCATGTATTGAGATTGATAGATGCTGTCTCGTCCTCCTCTGTGCGCTTCCACCGACGCGTCAGTCGAACGTGGTTGAGGTGAAAATAATGCTGTCATCTCTCGTTTGATGCAAAAACCTGTAAAATTAAGATAAACGAGCAGGAGTCGTCCTCAATTTACAGCTCGCTAAAGCAGATTACATTCATCAGCCCGGCTGCGTGCTCACGGCGAGGCTGGGCGGAGGAGGCGGCGGCCGCGACTGCATGTTTGTGTTGTGTTAGAAAATAATGGAAGAGAAGAAGAAACTGGAAGAACGTCAACAGCTCTGCAGGGAGTTGGTTTTAATTTCCAGAACCATCCTCCTGGGAGAGGAAGCAGATTTATTCGAAGGTTTCCAGCTCAAAGCAATTATTTTTAAACAATACAGGAAATAAAGTTAAATAACATGCACCAGAGAAGCCTCGCTGGTTGGAGTTTATGGCAAAACCTCAACTGTGTTTTTACTCTTGGCTTCGCTTTTAGTGCAGAACTTGTCAAGTTTTAGAAATAATCCTGCTTTTTCAGCGTTCTTCTGTTTTTTAATCAGTCTATTTCAAGTCTATAAGGAAATACAAAACCCCCAAAGCAACAGTGCAACCAATCGAATGTGAAGCTCTTTGTTCCTCACACCTACAATCTGCACACCTGTGACACAGGTGCGACTGCATTTAATTTGATTTAAATCCTGAAGCATTTCTCGTTTATTTAGAGAATTGAATCTTCACAGAGGCTCGCTGAGCTTTAAAGGACCATTTCTGTTGAGTAGAAGGCAGAAACCAACCAACGTTCACGACTTTCAGCTGCAGGATGAGCAGAAAAACACGTGACATGATAAAACCTGTCTGACGCATCAGAGAAATGCATTAAGAACGATAAAGATGATGAACTCCTGCTGGTTGTGTCCAACTCGACTCATCACTGGCTGCTTTAATTTCACCATAATCCACCAAGTTGTGGAAAACACAACTTCCAGCTTGAAAATGCTTCAACGACACGACTAAAAACAGTCGTACAAACACCGAGTGACTCCACCGGAGCAGGTTTTGTGTTCTCAGGGCATCTAAACAGTGTTTGCTGCCAAAACAGCAACAGATCCTGTTTTCTGTGCTCTGCAGGACTCGCTTCAGGGTTGGATTTCACAGAAAAACCTGATATAATGTCATAGTTGTTGGCGTTTTTGAGGGAAACAGTAAATCCTGTGGAGTGGATTCACATGAACCTTGACAATCAGAGACAAAACAAACCACTTTATGTTGTTTTGTTTGTTGCTGCAAAATACTTTTCTCTGGCTTTTGTCCAGCCAGAGTCATTACTGAGTTCGTCTCCAGCAGGTTCATCTGGCATCATCTCATTTCAATAAGCCTCTCCTATCCCCAGACCAGTTGTGAATATCTTTTGTTTTTTTAAATTTGGTATGCTAATTGCTCTCGGGTAATAAAATCATTAGCTGGCGTTACAGTTGATTTCTGAAACAGCTGTCAAACCAGGGCCAGTGATCTAGAACGTCAGACGCCGAGCATCTGGAAGAGCATCAAAGTGCAATCAGCCCGTACATCAATCAAGGTCAGAAAGCCTCCAAAAGTCATCTTTATTAGCCTGAGCAGCTAAAAGCACGCAGCCAGTCCTCGGGGACGACAGGGAAACTCTTCATTTCCCCTTTTCACCTCCTCTTAAACCTCCAGCGCATTCAGAACACAGACATGGAGACGTTTAATCCTCGGCTCTCGCTCAAAGGCTTGTGACGAATGTTCCTTTAAATCAATTCACCCACAAGCGGAGAATACAAATCTCTCTCTCTCTCTCGTTTTATTTTCATATAATACATCATGTCAGCGTTCTGCTGTCTCACTGTTAGACCGTTTTCACAAACGATCCACAGAGCAGCGCCGACCCCAGTGAAAACTCCATTTTCTGTCTTGTTGGACTGTAAAACCATAAAAACACAGAGAGGATGAAGTGCGCGCTGAACGTATTAAACACAAAACACATCAAAACAATCGACCTTTGAAGCGCACTGCATTGACCTTAACGGCACTGGACTGTTCTCAGGACCGGGATCTTAAACTCTTTGATCTATAGCAGCCGCAGCCGAACACATGGAAAATTAATTTTCATATCAATCAAGGTCACACAGATTTGAGGAGTCAGAGGGCCCATAAATCATCCGCCTCTGGTGGGAGAGTGTGGATACGTCTTAGTGAAGCATTATTTACACAATCTGCCCACGGTTCCTGCAGGCTTTGCACACTAAGCCACTTCGCAGCCCTGCTGATTTATGTCCTCTTACCCGATTTCAAGCTTTTCATGCTTTTCATTGTGGCTACAGTGTTTTAAGATCGATGCACTGCTGGACACTCATTTCAGCCTCTCATCAAACCACCTCACAACAAAACAAACGCACAAATAATGTTTTATTTCAATAAGGCGGCAACACGACGACACGACTTCCTGTTTTTGTCCTGAGCTACAAGCCCATTGGCTCCTTGCAAAGATGTGAAAACACCGCACAGGCATTTGGTTTTATTTCAGAGAGACTCAGTAAAAGTCAGACAACAGATGCTCAGTGAAGGAACGAACGATGATTGATCAATCAGGACGAACTGCTGCGTTTGTTTATCGTTAATTTCAGCAAAGATGAATCCACAGTTGTGGCTCTAATGAGTATTTCTCACACAGCATCGTCTCAGAGCAGGATAATACAGACACAACCTGACAGTCAGGCAATAACACTGTGTGTAATGTAAAATGTAAAAATTGGGTAAATGGTGTGATCACATTGTTGCATGACTGTGTCTGCTGTTCCAGCGCAGACACCTGACGAACATGCAGGAGCCGCAGGAGCTGCAGGAGCTGCAGGAGCTGCAGGAGCTACAGTTAGTGGGATGTCATCGTGTGATCACCTGCATCCGTGCACCTGCAAAGTTGCCTGTGCACATTTGCACATTGTTGCATGAACCTCAAACCTCTGCAGACCCAAAGCTTCATGTGGAGGCTGATGTTTGTCTCCAGAGAGCAACCAGCAGCCCGAACAATGGAGAAGCTGCAGAGTCCCAGAGGGAAGTGTCTGTGTCAGATCAGGAGAACATGCTGGTCGTCTCCTCCCACATTCGGGGAGTTGTGCATCAACTAACACTGAATCAACAAATCAACAAGCCACGGTTCAGGTGGTTGGTGCTGAGCCTCGGCCCTCAGACGCTTCAGAGCGGAGCAGCAGAGCTCTCTGACAGTATCACTGTTGTATTATCCCAGCTGCTGAATTTGCTGAGTGATGCTTCTGCATGTTGCTGTGCAGTGAAGCACCGATGTCCCGCCCGTCGTCCTCTGTGCACTTTGTCATGTGGCTGCTCATGCAACGCGCAGGAACATCGTCACGCAGACGCACGGTGATAATGCTGTTAACTGTGCCGCTGTGGCTGGAGACACAGGAAAGTATGAACCATCAGCTGCAGCTCAGCTTCTTCTGTTTGTGCTAACGAGCGTGTTTCTTTAATAAAGCCACAGTTCTTCTCGTCATCCAGACGTTGATCTCCTGCGCTGATGAAGCAGCTTCTGCATGAGCTGAGACTCTCGCTGGGGTTCTCTGCTGATGACGCAACCCGCCACGTCTGCGCCTGCCAATCCCCGCATGATGAGACAGATTCCCTTCACCACAGACGCACATTAGCCATCGGCGCACGTCCGAGCAGCCCGGTTTTATTTTTTTCCTCCTACAGCGCGGCCTCTCCCTGCTTTGCTCTCAACAGGATATGAAAGATGAGGAGATCGCAGACGGAGACGGGCACAAACCCAAAGCAGACACAATGGAAGCGATGGCTATCGGCGCGGCCGGGGCCCATGAGCCTCTGGTAATTTGTGACGTACCAGGAAACGTATTTAGCCGCGCTCATGCCCGGGCTATTATTGCAGACAGCAAATAAGCAGCAGGGAAGAGAACATCGGTGCAGATGGAGGCACTCGGCTGCAGGAGGAGAGGCCGAGAAACAGACTGAGGGGAATGATGAAAGGCTAACAAGAGCATCAGGAGACACATGCACACACACACACAGTCCATTAACAGGGGGATGCTGTACAGACGAGTGTGTGTGTGTGTGTGTGCGTGCAGGAAACTTCACTTGTCCTGTTTGATTTACTCCTGGAGGTTCATCTGAACAGCGTCCTCTGAGAAGAGAGGAGCTGATGCTCCTGTGTTTGCAGGTGTTGGCCTTCAGGCTACACACCTGCAAACCTCCATGCACTCTGATTGGTGGAGCCAGTCCTGAGGAAGTCTGCAGGTACTACAGCACCAATGTGGCTGGAAATAAGACTACGTATTAAAGCAGAGACTCAGCTTCAATGCTCTGCAGAGACTCTGGAGTCACAGCAACACATCACTGTATTAAAGCAGAGACTCAGCTTCAATGCTCTGCAGAGACTCTGGAGTCACAGCACATCACATCACCACACTCTGACTCACACAGCAGCAATGAGGCTGGGATGGTGAATGATTGGATAATGTTTATCAGGTTAAATATGAACAGAAGTAACATTAAATCCTTAAAGATGTTGTGGCTTTAGAGGATTTTGCCTGTTGGACTAACGTTAAAACAAATGAACTGATTCCAGTTGTAGAAACTTTTGTTTGTAGCACAGACATGTTAAAAATGATCTGATTAGCAGTAAATGACCTGTTTGCTTTGGATTTTAGCTCCTTTTGACTGTAAATGTCTTGTGTAGGTGTGAAAACTTTGAGCTTCAGTGTTTCAATGTTTCTTACTCTAATTACTTTTCTGTTGTTTCTATTATTGTTTTGTTTTTCTGGCTATTTATGTAATTACTGACAGATCAAAACGAATCTCTGTTTCAAGAAGAAGCTTCGTCTTTAGTGCGCGGCCCAAAATAACGCTGGCACACTCTGCTCCAAATTAATCAAACTCTGTTTCATCACATCGTTCTCAACACTCGAACGAGCTGAAAGCGATTCCAGATCCTCTCTGTCACACTCCTGCAGTATTTTAAGACCCGAGCTGAACCTCGGCACGAAGCACAACAACACACATCTTCCATTTACTCAACAACCGAGAACCTCGGCGAACATTAAAAGCCTCAGCTGTAAGGACACTTTGTTGATCCGATACAGCCAGGAAATCAATGAGGAGTCCAAACTATTTGCACTTAATGAGAATTACAAGTAATTCTGTGACAGTTTGAGCCTCGTGTCTTAATTAACAGCACTTTAGCTTCAAATAACACAGAGAGGATCAAACTTCCTGGTTCTTTCATCCGTCGTTGGTCCATTTTGAAAATAAATACTTTAAAGCATAAAGAACTTTTATTTTTGGTTATTACTCAATTACAGATGGTTTAACGTTGGACTGAATGAATAAACAATCTGCTCTCTGGTTTTAATCAAACAAACAGGAGGGAATAGTGTTTTTGATTGGAACTACTTCCTGTGGCGGACTGATCCACAGTTAGTGCTCATCATAGTCATCTGTCCGCGGGGGCGAGCAGTTGACCAATCCTCCACATGTAGATGGAAAACATGGGAAACTCACTGGACAACAGGAAGACACGCTGCTCCAAATGAGTCAGGAAAACCATCTGCTCCGACCCCGCCTCCGCCCTGGACCGCACCTTTGAGTCCTGCAGGAGCTTCTCCAGGATCCAGAACAGGTGGCATGAGTTGTGATACGCGTCCACGGGAAACTTGTCAAGCCCTGAGGTCTCCTGCCCCTGAGGAGGAACATCTACGTTAGAGCTGCAGGGCTACTGAATGATGACGAGGAGTAACAACTTAGTGCCGGGTGCAGGTCATGAAGGAGCAGTGTGCAGGTGAAGCTGCACATTGCAAACAGAAGAACATGTTGGAGAACCTTTGGTTACAGGTTGATGATGCAAATCTTTCTAGATCCAGTGATTGGTTTGTCCATTCTGGCCAAAATGTGGTGGAAGAGGACCAGATGCAACTGTCGGTATGAAGGTCTCGGTCCAGGAAATGAAATGAAATGAAAATAATGAATATTACACCTGATTTAAACCCATCAATCCTCCTAAATCCAACACACTGCACCTTTAAATGTAGCTGCAACCTTTACAGATGCGAACTCTCAATAATCAAACGTCTGCAAACCCCTAAAGTCTTTAACAGCTATTAAAACAAGTCACTGTTGATATGAAATGAAGAATGATTCATCAGACATGCAGCTCTCACTCTGTCTACACAAGGACCAAATGGCTTGGACCAATGACCTTGGTGCTCCGCATCACCAGAGAATCCCTGAGGGAGGAAAAACTGTCGACGCCGCAAAAAAATCAGATGGCGAGCTGCTGAAGGCGTGATGGGATGAAGCCAACAATCGAGTTTTTTGCTGAAACAAAGGACGTTTGGCTGCACTGCAAACATCTGCCAGACAACCCTGACCTTCGTGCAACAGCAACGAGGCTTCGCAACCGTGTCCGAGCGTCCTTCTGCTCCACTGCAGACCTTTTTGACTCCCTCAGTGTTCCTCCCACTGCCAGTCCACATCAGAGGTTGACCAGTCCTGCAGAAAACTGATTGATCCTCTTTCTAATGCATCTGAAGCTTTGGCAAAAGTCCTCATGCATGGACTCCCGCACAGATGCTGAAGACCTTCTGGCCTCTGGATGATACCCACCGAGGATTCACATGTGTGTTTACATCTCTCAAGTGTTGCACCCTCCAACAGCTGATTGTTATTCAGTCTTAAAGAACTAGTATGACCCAAAGTCCATGACTTCTTGCATTGTCATCAGAGGAATTTGATAAAAACCAGAAACATGCGCAAAGCTGGTACTCTGCCCGGCAAATGGATACGCACACCATCGTCCCTGAGTAGACAGAACACAGATCGTTTGGTGTTTTTAAAGGTCCAGATCTAATTTTGCAGATTCAACCATGACAGTGAAGAGTCTAGTCATAAGCTAAAATTGGATTTTGTTGAAACTTAATGACTTTCTTGGCAAAAGTGCTTTAAAAGGTCGTTTAAGACCTGGTCCCCAAAGCCAGTCCTGACTTGCAGGATCACAACCTTCTGTCTCTGCAATGGCGGCTTTAAACTCTGCACAGATGCCTTCTCTTCTTGCAGGAAACACTGATGCAGTCATTAGAAAAGTGGTTTAAACTATAAGACGGCTTCAATCTGACAGGCAGACAGTGTTGAGAAAGCGGCAGACGAGTGCAACCATGACTCGAGTACACTGGAGATGAGCCTTGAGGGGGATGGATTGATGAATGATGTTGCAACATGGTGCAAATACTTGCACATAAGCTATTAAACAACGAGAATTATGAAGAAGGAACAAGGTGTGATTGTTTTCAGAGCGCGCACACACACACACACACACACACACACACACACACACACACACACTGAGTCAAGTTCAAGGCACACGATGCTCACAATGCACACAACACTGCAAACCAAATGTTAATTATTCAGGCAAACAGAAGCTGCTGGATTCCTTCCAGGCTATTTCTTTGTAAATGTGTGTGTGTGTCTGAGTTTTTGCATGTGAAAGTTTCTGTGTGTGTGTGTGTGTGTGTGTGTGTGTGTGGTGTGTGTGAGATGTCACGGAGAAAAACAACCGCCAGATGGCTGTCAGGTATTCCTCCAGGCTTAAGCTTTCAGAGAGCTGACAGAATGTGACAACAACAACCCTTAACCCCTTACACACACACACACACACACACACACACACACACACACCATTTACACCACATCATTGGGTCACTTAGCACTTTGCTCTCGACAGGTAGAGCAACACTTTCTTTTTATCTCACAATTCAATTTTTGAACTTCACCTGCCCTGCAGCTCTGACAGACATGTTTAACGTCCAAGCGGTGGAATCGGTAACATTTCACCGGCTCTTTGCACAAAATGCGGCGCTCGTCGGCGACAATCGCTCGCACGTTACCTGAGCAGCTGCTGAAGCTTCATCTCCAACAATGAAATCAGCCATGCACTGGTAAACAAAGTCAGCCATGTTGCAAGAATGTCAGGGATGAGTGTGGGGTGGGATGAACTTGTAGCTGACTCGGCAGATTCCTGCAGCTCTGCAGAGATTGTCAGTCTTTGCACTGGTTCGACGTCCACCAAGTCTCAGCGTACACAACCTGCACACTGCACGCCTGCACATCAGATATCGGCTGGACAACTGGTGGAGACCAAACCAGGAGCTAAAGCAGAGTAACTCATGGACAGAAACACTGCTCGGACAGGATGCTGCAAACAAATTCACCACAGCAGCTTCATTTTGTGTCGACTCGTTTATCTCATCAGGACCCACAAGATTAAATACCCAGATTAAACTCTACTCAGGCTTTTACTCCTGTAACTGTGCACATGGTCCCGATGCTTATGAATCTGTCAGCTGATGAAACCTCTGCTGTGTCATCCATCTTTAAATATCAGGTCATTGACCTAAAGTCTACAATCTGCAGAATCTGACACATTTAAGCCAAACAAACACTATCAGTTCATTTAAAATTGAGTTATAGATGGAAAATCATCTTTGTGACTGATGAGAGTTTGCAGCTTTGGACCTTATCTTCACTTTAAGGTATCACTGATGTAAACAAATCTACAGCAACTTAATAAAACATCATCCATGATTCAGTCGTTTGTGGTTATCTCATGTTAGCTCACTGATGCAAGTGATATTTGATTAATATTGATAACTGTCGGTCGAACAGTGTTTGAGCTGCTGGACTGGGCTGAATATTCAGCGTGTTGATGTTTGCCAGGCAGCTCAGACACTCACTCTCTGCTGCAGCAGCTGTCAACGAGATGGAAAAGACACATTTGATGTGAGTGAACGCGGCGAGATGTGCGACTCATCATCAGGACGATGATTATCTGAGCTCCGGCCGATCACGTGTTCTGGATGTTTGGACCTTTTTGAACTCAGCACATTGTGGCGCTGGACGACCGAAACACGAAATGAAGTGAAGCTGACCAGGAAGGAAAGCTCGCTGAAACCGTGAATGTTGTGGTTTATTTCTGATGTGGTTTCAGTCGAACTGACTGAACAGCTTATATCCTCTTTGTGGGCTTTGTCATCAATTAATATGCAGATTTTAAACTACTGGAGGGTTTTCAGCTTCCAGGACAGCAACAAGATGTGAGTCAGAACAAACACTTCCAACAACTTTACTGATGTCTAGGGCTTCAAATAAGGACGTTATCATATTATTATCATCTTATCTATCAGAGGTTTCTTATTTAATCACTAACTGTTTAGATGAAATATCCATCATGCTCATCCAAAGCCCAGGAACCTGACTTCAAATGTTTTGATACGCCACAAATCAGCAGCTTCACATTTATGAAAATATCCAACAGACGTCAAAATCCAAACAGTTGCTGAACTTTTTCTGTGTTTTCATTTTAAATCTCTCACCTTCTTATGAATATGGTTTGGCATCATTGTGCAGCAGGTGCCTGAACTTTCAGGACCATTTTTAATAAAAATCTGAGCTGAAACTTTTATTTTAACAGCTTTTAATCATTGAAGTCATTTGCCTGACAAAAGACCCACCAAACATCTTTCAATGTTTCTTCTAAAAAATGACAATTTGCAGCTTTTTTTCATTTGATTTTGTTCTAAAGTTATTACGTTTGGCTTTTGTGCTGTTTGACAGACAAAGAAATTCAAATAATTGAAAGTGTGACCATGGGGTTCATGAACATTTCCGGGACATTTGTCACCAGTTTCTGTCTGCAGCCTTAAAAACCACAGAAAAGTTTGAATAACTTCCCTTTAAGGATAAAAACACTGTTGTTACCTATCAGCCAACCTGCTGTTATCAGTATATCTTAATAACATCAGATGTTATATGGGTGCAGGTGATTAATTGGCATTTGGACAAACAGGTCGTCCAAAAAGTTGAGACTTTGCTGACTCTTCTGTTTCCTGTCAGTTCTGAAAACCTCTAACATGCTGCAAACCCTGAACGTTTAACACCACCAGGAGTTGGTTCATTTGAGGACAAACATCGTTTTGACCCCTGAGCTGCACAAACGCTGCGACTCAAAGGAAACCAAGAAGGAGGCTTCTTAAAAACTACAGGGAGGACGGTCAGAGCAGCACAACGGGGTCATAACTGCCGACGGACATTGTGCTGGAAAATGAAATGAGGCTGCAGCACCAAAGCTTTAACACTTTTCCCACAGTCCGACCAGCGAGGAGCTCATTTTATCTGAAAACTGTTTTGCAGCTTCTCCACGTCAACCTGCTCCAGTTCGACTCACCCCGACACAACGAACTGCACGACTAATCGGGCGCTGCTTTCTTAAATCCTGCTTATTTGTTTTGTTTATGCTGGTGCAGTGATGCAGAATCCTGCACAAACTGTTTACGCTCAAGCGTGTGATGTGATCCATCTTGCCGCAAATCATCACCTCGCTTCCCAACGCTCCACCGCCAGTTTCATTTCACGACAACATATAACGGGATTCAGACGCTGGAGGTGGTTTATGCCGGCTGGGTTGGTGAGAAGGAGCCCGGGAGGTTCTTACATTCATCTACAACCTGTCAAGCGCTCGCATGGCCGAGGAATTTATAAAGTCCTGAAGTGAGAAAAATCAATATCTGGAATGAAAATCTGGTGGGAGCTTGAGATCGAAACGACGACACCACAGTGGAGCTGCAGGCCTCCTCGGTACACCAATCCTCAACACTGTGCATGAATGATAAGACTGTGGCCCAGAGGCTGTGGTTCCTTCATTTAATGGCGTTGGATTGTATCATGTGACACTTGTGCTGGTGTAACTTTCCTCCAACTGTATAAAAAGTGTGTTTATAAATAAGTATTTCCCACATAAACAGGAAGTCAATCAGTTTTTACTGTTGCACAAAGACCGATTTACTGATTGAATGATGTGCAGCGACATGCAAACTGTGTTTTTCTGGTCTATAGAGCAGGAAGCAGCTTCTGACCTTTGCAGAGACACATCGCTGCTGAATCGCTGCTCAGTCACAGAGAGAAGCTCTGTTTCACTCACACACTCACTGATCAGCACACACACTGATCAGCTGTGACTTAATTGACTCACACGGCAGAAGAGTTAAAAAATGCAACCAAAATAAATAAAAAACTGTCCTTATATGTTTTTATTTGATTGTCAGTACGATGCTGTTGGATAGTGTGGAGTCCAAGGTCTCCTTTGAAATTAGGAACTAGTAACTTCACCTGTCTTTTCCCCTTTTCCTTGTTTCCAGTGATAAAACTTTACATTATTCAGAGGCTTAAATCGATAAAACTCAGCGCTGGTTATAAACTGATGGATGAAGGATGTCAGATGTGCATTTTGTGCAAACAACCAGGTGAAAAGACGTTTAGACTCCACACAGCATCAACAGAAATACATAAAGCTTCACCTGAAGAGTCAGACTACACGTCCAGAGAAAACAATTTGAAATCAGCAGTTAAAAACCAATCAGGTGAGCTCTTGACGAGCATCATAATTACTGTAATCTTGTTTCATTTCTGTCTATTCCGTTTCATTTCCAGGTAATTGGAGATCGATGTTCACGGCATGAACGAAGGGGGAAAACAATGCAGATTGACGGATTCATCAAGCAGGAGCGGCACAACAATCAGGCGATGCGTTAGAGGTGCCATGTTTTATTGAACTGTCCCTCGACCAGCGGCTGATTGTGCTCCTCGCAGGATATATTCCTCTTTTACAATCCACCAGATTGTTTACTGAGAAACGTGTCTAATCTGACTTAATCTACAGAAATCACTGTGATTCTGGGCTTTTTTGTGAATACCAATTTAGCACAATCAACATAACAAATGACTTTTTGGAACCGAAGAAGGTGCAGAAGGTCAACCAACAGCAGGTCTGACACTCAACGTAAACCAGCTGAACTGTGGTGTGATGGGACTTGGGTGCTGAACCAAAACAATCTTCTCTCCCCACCTGCATCGCTTGCTGGATTTGGCTCCCTGCAGCTTCTTCTTCTACAAAATGAAATTCAAGCTTGAAGGGTTGATGCCTTGACAGAGGGAGACATCGAGCACGCTCCTCAGGTGAAGAACAAGACCTCCAGGAACGCTTCGAGCGTGGCAGGAACATGATGTGACTTCAAATTTAAATCAGGTACTGTTTTCCGAGTTGTAGGCACAGCGTCTGAACTTTCTGAACTCACTTTGTTCATACTGGCGCCAATCCATCACACAGTTGTTGATGGTGCAGCAACTGACCGAACAACCGACCGAACAAACCATTCATGAAGCTAAAACGTCTCTTTATCTGTTACAGCCTTATTTTCCTGGCACACACCAGTTTCTTTATATTCTCCTATGAGGTTTATTTAAAATGCTAAATATTCAATTGCCCAGCTCTTGACTACAGTTACTGAAGTGGATCTGATTGGTTGTGGTTTTTAGTTTGAGTCCTCTGTATTTGGTCATTTCCTGTCATTAGTTTCACCTGTGTCTTGTTAGCTCTCCTTACCTGATGTTTTATTGTTAGTCACTCGTTTTCCTCCCAAGATTGTAAACTTACATTATGCATCATGTCTTTATTTCAGATCATGTCCCAGTTTTGGATCTGGTTTTGGGTTCATGTTCCTGTTGGATTGTGTGTCTCTGCCTGCCTCGACACACCCTTTTTGAACTGTCAGCACCAACGCTGTAGTGACTGTAGTCAAAGTAACAACAGAGAAGAATAGAAGACACATGGATCACAGTGAGGATCACAGGCAGATTTGGAGATGAAACATTAGATGGAGTGATAGCGGGCCCATCTGCATGTATCCTGACCAGGCTCTAAGTGAGAGGATGGAAACAGCAGGACAGACTGATGGAGCTGTCGGTTGGCTCGTTAGCACTCCTCGGGGATCCAACGGGCTGCAGGGCTGACAGTGACAGGATTTGCTGCTGCCTTTTAATAATCCTGACAAACCACCAGCTCCCTCCACGCCAGTCACAGGACGGCTTCCTACTCACAGGCCAAACTGCAAAGTCAAACTTCATCCTCTGTCTCTCTGCTAAAAGATTCGACGTCAGGGTTCAGGTGAGGTGGAGGTGCAAGGTTATTCTGTCCTTAACGTTCCAGGTGAGCGTGATGATGAGGTTCAGGCTTTGAAGCTTAGCAACAGGATACTGTAGCAACTCGTTGAATATCTGCAGGAGGTTACGCTCGTAACGCAAACGCCCCGTGCCCTTCAGCTATGCCCTGGAAAGGCGATAATTAGCCGCCCTGAGAGTCGGCTCGTCAGAGATGAACACAGTCATCTCGTGTTTGCCGGCGCAACATGATCACAGCCGCTGCTTTTTGATGTTTTGCATGTTGTATCTTAGTTTTTAGCCATTTTCCAAACACGACCTTGATCGTTCATGTTACATATTACATCATCTGGTCCAACGCAAACAGCGATTGGTCAAACTGTTGATGTAATGATGCATTAGCAGCTAATGCACCAGATGTTCTGTCTCAGGAGTCAGTGGAGACCAAACCAGAGCTAAAAGGGAGACTGAACGTTGGGGTTACATCCATCAGGTGGACTCACACACTGCAGTGTGATAATAATGTTCCTTTGCTTTCTGACACGTTAAAACTCTGCACCAGGGGTGTTTCTGTTGAGTCCCACATGGCCAAAATTCAATTTAATGCGGCTTTATTTAACAGAGGAAAAGCTGGTTTGATTAAATTATTCAAATTACAGCCTACAGACTGAATATTGGATGAACTGTAATTAAACTTTGTCCAGATGTTCAGTTCCCAGAGGGTGAAACCTTAAGTGTTTGTCTTGTGAAGCCACGACATTAGGATTTGTTGTTTTTGAATGAAATATCTCAACAGTTATCGGATAAATTTCAGAGAAATCGGGTTCAGATATTGATGTTCACCTCAGGATGAGCTATAATGACTTTAATCTTTGGTTAAACCATCGACCGGTCGACACTAAACTGTGCATTACGTTTAGTTAAAGCTGAAAACATCAACCTCAGCTGTACTTTCTGTTTAGAGCTAGCAAACATTAGCATTTTAAAGACTCTGATGACTCGTTACTACAAAACAAAATAGCATAACAGAGTGAAATGTTGTCACATCTGACAGAATCGAGTAGGAAACAACAACCAGGCACGGACGGGTCACTGTGAAAGTCTGTCATCACCTTTTCCATCACTCATGGGGCAACACTCTTCCTATTTAACTGCCATTACTCAAACTCTCATCGCTGTGGAATCGAAGGCTGTGATGAGAAATGATGCAACGGTTTCGAGGCAGTGCAGAAATAATAAGCCGCTGGACACTTCGCAGTTTGACGGCTCCTCGTTGAGATGATTGAAAACGACGTCTCAGAAGACACAACCTATCCAGACCTGCGCAGCAGCCCTGTAATTACCACTGGTGGGAGTTTGAAACGTGAAAGGCCTGTTTGCGCCGAGCTGGATGACGACCTGGACTGGAGACAAGGAGACAAACTGTGGGATCTGTATGCAGCATGGGGAGCCTGGAGCACCATGACCCAGATACCATCAGCTGCACTGAGATTATAAAGCTGCGCCCTGAATGGGATTTAATCGTCCATTTGATTGGACCTGGAGCTCGTTACCGCTCTGACTGGGCAGGCAGACGGCCGGCAGCTGAAGGAGTCAGACAGACGGACGGGACTGAAAGTTTCTGGGGTGG
Source organism: Datnioides undecimradiatus (assembly GCA_008933995.1). Taxonomy (NCBI): domain Eukaryota; kingdom Metazoa; phylum Chordata; class Actinopteri; order Lobotiformes; family Datnioididae; genus Datnioides; species Datnioides undecimradiatus. The sequence goes on along the minus strand of WARS01000134.1, from coordinate 249,376 downwards.
AAGAAAATATGGACGAGTGATTGTCAAAAACACTCCATTTGAAGGATTTTAGCTTAAAGTGATTGAATCATTGTCGGAAACAGGGCTGCAGCTAACGTCTGCTGCATTCAGTTAGTCTGCAGACTATCAATTACATCGGCTGTTCAGCGCTGCAAATCCAGGATCTCAGGGTGATGTCGCTGAATGTCTTGATTTGTCCAATCAACCGAAGGAGACTTTACAATGATAGGACAAACAGGACGAGGAGAGAAGCAGCAAATTTACCTTAAACGACTGATTCCTCATTTTTGACCTCTTGTGCAGCAGAACACGCTGTAAGAACTGACTGAGTGGTCGTTTGGTTGAGCGATCATTTACACTGCACTTCACGTGGCGGCTTGAACAAGTTATAAACATAAAAAGCTACAAACAGCAGGTCAGAAAACACCAGAAATGCATTAACCTTCATCTCAAACGCAATGAATCAAACAGAATTGCTCAATTTGTGCAAACAACAATGCAAAACCAATGCTGGACAACTTAAACTCGTGAATCCTCACATTTTAAGTATCTCCGGACGCTGAATCGCAGCCGTTTTTGCTTGATAAACAACTCAAGCGCTGAATCTGTCATTGATTCGTCGACAGTGAGCAGGTGCTGTGGTCATGGCTGCGCAGTCTGTCCACACAAAAACTACATTTTGGACGTTTTCCCTTTAGTTTTGATTTCATTTCCGGACTGACACGCCTGCAGTTTGGGCACAGGATGATTTGACCTCTTCAGCTCTTGGAGTTGTTTTGTTGCTGCTTTGGAAAAAAAACCCAAACGTGCATATCAAAGTGCTAATTACCTGAACTCCTTTACAGCTGATAAATGCTGCTAATTAGCTTTCAACCTTCTGTGACTCACCGCTTTGCCGCCGTGTGTAATTCTGATGAAGTTATTTCAGAGTTTGCGTCAACACCTCTCTCACAGGAAGCATGGCTTTATTTTCTCTAGGTTTCATACCTGCACTGCAGTTTTTAAAGCAGAGAAATAATGAAATGAGAGCGACAGAACGGCAAGAGGATGCAAAACACAGAGCAGACGGGAGACGTCAAGGTAAATGGGAGGAAGATTATGAAAGAGAAGAGCAAAAGAGCGTCGTAGAGAAACAGTGAAAGGCAGGGGATGGGAAGAATGAAACAGGAAGAGTGATGGAAAGAAGAAGGAGAAGAAGAAGAATTGGTGACAGAGGCAGAGAGGGGCGAGTGGAAGTGGAGGAGCTGACAAAGAGTACATAATGAAGCCGTGCTCGGCTGGGAGTGTGAAGGGCAGTAATTTACTGATCAAGGACAGAGATTGATTTGTCACCGGAGCAGAAAAGAAAAGCCCACAGTGTGAGTGAGAAGCCTCAGCCTCCCCCTCTGCAGCGCCGCGCTCGCCGCGTCACCGTCCAGATGCACCGAGGTTCAACCTGCGACGACCACGAACATGACGGCGCAGAGAGGCGGCTCAGAGGGAAGAACCAGGTCCAGTTTCAAGGCCAGATCCACAACACACAGATCTGATTAATTACTTTACTGTTGAATTTCCATCTTCTGTAAATTCTCATCTGCAAAGCACAAGTTTCTCCTCATACTGAAGTCGATAACGGTGCAGCATGAATCACATCCTGCAGCTGCAACAAGGGTCAGCTTTGAACCAACTCCCTTTACTTCCTGTTGGATTACAAACAAGCCTGAATGATCTGCCAACATTACATCCTGTATTCTCTAATATTAGAGGTTTTCCATCGCAGGTCGCTGCTCCGGCTTTAACTTTAATGTTCTTTACTCTGAGTAGATGAAGCTAAAGGAGGTGAAGAAGGTGCGAGATGAATGTGATGCAACCCTGAACGTATCAGACAGAAGATGCTCCACCATCTGATCTGCTGCTCCACTAATCAATCACCGCTGCTTATCAAGTAAGTAGAGTTTGTCTTCCAGAGCTGCAGCTGGATTCAGATTCAGCGTCTGACTTCTGACAGTGTCTGACTTCCCTCCCTGTTGTGTGTGTTTCTGTATGTTTGTCATCCTCGTTATTCCCCGTCGGTCCGACATCGTGCCGTGTTCCAGCCTTTTCCCAGGGTTTCCAGTCTAATTTCATTGACTTTGTGATCTTGGATTTATGTTTTCCTGGATTTAATTTGGATAATGGACGTGACCCTGAGTCAGCTGTGTTTCTTTTAACATTTAAACCCCTTCGGTTTCCATTTCTCTGTGTCCTGACTCCAGCCCCAGTGTTTCTTGGTTTTGTTAAAGGTTTAAAGGTTTTTGTTAAAGTGCAGACTGACTGCATCACATTTAAACTTCAAAAGTCTAAACGTGAAAACAATTTTATTTTAGTTCTTGTATCGAGGACGAACCCTGAGGCATCCCTCACACAGCGTAGTGCAGTGGAGAAACACTTCCTGGTGGTCGAGGAGAGTGCGATCACGCCGTGCTGCAGGCTCACACACAACACGACCACACACACACCACCTTCCCCCGGCCGTCGGCACACAACAACTCGCAGGAATTGATTTTTGCCTCTGTCTCGTTGAAGCGTCCTCTTCACAGTGTTGTCTTTTTTTCCCTTCCCCTGACCGTCTCTTTGAAGGCGGTCCGCTGACAATCCACTGATTCAACCGACAGAAAATCGATCCAATCTCATCCGAGCCGGCGTTCTCCGAGCTCATATCTTGACATCTTGACTGCCCGAGGAGGTGGAAGAACACAGGTCTGTCTGTTTCCAAAAAAAAAGAAGAAGAAGGAGAAGAAGAAGAGTTCTTGTTTTTCTGGAAGTTTATCTCCACATCACCGGCAGCTCGAGAAACAGCCATCGGTCGGGTCAGAGGATTATTTCCTTTTTTGTTCCACAGAGGAGGTCGGCTCTGTCACGTCTGATAGGACAGCGTCAGAGAGCAGGAAGTTGACAACAGAGCTTCAACTTTGACCTGAAAAGTCATGATCGTCGTCCTCCTCTTCCCTCTCAACAAGCTCCCGTTGGTTCTTCTTCACTCCTCTCATAGTCACAGAAGGTGGTTTGGCCTCCTGCAGCCATGTTCGCCTTGTTTTCTGTTGCCATGGAAACTGCTAACATTTTAGGGCTCTGGTTGCCAGCTCTTTGGTCATTTCACTGCATTGATGGAGAGAGAGATGCTCTGATTGGCTGTTGAGCTCAGCGGTTAGCCTCTTCTTTCCTTCTTCCACAACCAGAAGATCCACAACACCAACGCCATGAACAACTTCCTATAAGACAGATCCTGAACAGAAGGAGCTGTAGTGAAACCACCTGTGGCGAGCGGGTCAGTGTGAAGTAAACGCTTGTTTACAGTCTGTCATCGTCCTTTTAAACAGCGAACACAGACGGCTGCCACCTGCTGGTTCGCAGAGTTGCTTCCTCTCATGCAGCTGCAGGAACGACAGCTGGCCGCTGCCTGAGGCCTTCAACAGGCCTTCAACAGTTGAGCTTGTTCCTTGAATGTTCTTTGGATTTGATGTTTCTCTGGCTTCAAACAAGAACTGTAGGAAAAAGCAGGAGGACGCACTTCTTTTCTAGCTTTTCCTTCAGTCGTGACTCACCTGGTGCAGAGCCTCCACCGCCGACAGAGAAACTGTCAATCTCTGCAACTCGTTGCTTCTGTTTTGACATAAAGCTCAGGACAGACGTGCACGACCTGAAGAAGCTTCTCCTTTATTATTGGTTACCAGGGTCCAAAACAGGTCCCTGCCAACAACTAAGTCGACTTTAGACTGAGCAGATTTAAGCACGATCACCGGCTTTTTACCAGTTTTCACAGCCGAGCGGTCGGGTTAGACACAAAATGAATCACCAAAACTCATAAATTAAGATTTATAATAGTTAAATCTGCCAGTTTTCTCTGAAAAGTGTCCTCTAATTGTTTCTATTCACCATAAGAAGGAAGGCAATACATTAAACGTGACACTTCAGCTGCAGTAACAACAACCGACATGATCTGATTCCTGATCTGTACAAAACGTATTTCACTTCAGTTCTCACTGATCATACTGAAAATATTGTTTTTGTGTTTTATTCAAAGGGCAGATCACAGCGTCGTCGCCTGAGAAGCTACGAGAGGAGATCAAACGGAGATCAAAGATTATTTAAAGACGTTTCAGAAAACTGGATTTCAGATTCAGGCGGTGACGCTTCGCTCACCTGAACGAACACAGAACGTGTTAAAAAGCCTGTTTGCCACGTGGACGGCGCTCCTGACGCCCAGGTTTACTTTTATAAAGTGACTTTGATCAACGGCTCTCGTTTTCCTCGCCGGTTCGGCCGCTAATGAGAGCGCCACGCTTTGAGGATACATGACGGCTTTGATCCTCGGCTAATTGTCTATCAACTTCTCTGCTCCCTCCCTCCTTAATCCGTCACATGTTCGAGGACGAAGGCGGGCTTGATGGGTCACCACGGCGACAATACGTCAGACACTAAACAAGAACAAAGAGCTATTTATTACGTCGTCATTTAAAGAAAACAGCCAAATATAATTATTAAACATATATATTAATATAATTATTATATGCACCGTTTTATTGTCTTTTAGCTCAAAGTTTTAGTTTCTTATTCATTTTGTTCATTAACAGCAGTTAAAACGAGAGGCAGTCAATAAATAAACAGCTTAAAATCCTGATAAAGTGTCAGTTTTAATGTTAAATATGTGTTTTTTTTAAGTGTGGATTGTCAAAAATGGGAAAATCACAGTTTTTTAAAGTAAACCCTGTAAATACGTTTGATTAATGAGGACTCGTCAAACACAGATGACATCTCTTTGTCTCTTTTATAGAAGTCTGACTTTAAATTTCACTAAATAAGACTTAAACGTGCTTTATTGATCCGATTTTTGACAAGAAGCCAACAATAAGCCAGACGCCTTGTTGATTTTACGTCTCCTTTGCTGATCTGTAGTTAAAGTTGTGCATCCTGGGAATAAACCGACAGACTCTCTCCCTCTGCACCGTCATAATTTGGATTCTAGCGCCGGTTTTGGCCAAAATGAATTTTGTTCTGGGCCAAATTCCTGCTCTTTAAATGTACTTGGCACTGACGCAGATTGGTCTAAATATTGGCTCAATTAATTCTACATTTTCTCGGGCAGTGACAGCCAAAGTTTGGCCGCTGCTGCAGACTTAATATAGCTGACAAACCCTCGGCGTGTACGCGTCTCTGCACGCCGCTCAGGATGATGTAAGTTCGCTCTCAGCGGATTTGTAGGCCAGTCAGATAGTAGCTCAACCTAAAATGCCAAAGTCATTATGACTATCACTGTGAGGCGCCGGTAGCCATTACTCACAGCGCCCGAGAAGGCGATAGCGCGCCTTTAGGTGGGGCACATCTAACTGACGTTAAATTACGCTTCTGTCCATTAAAAAGTCAGAGAAGACAGAAAATAAGTGTTTTCCCACGTCATCACGTGACCAGAAGGCCACATGTCCCAGCAGCTCCAGGGAAAGCACCGTCCTACCACTCACATGCACCCAGATCCACAAGATGCACTGAAGATTAACGGCGGCGGCGGCTGCAGGGGATTATTTTAATGAAGGCTGAAACAGTCGAGCGCCGTGGGAGGAAGAAGATGACAGATAGAGACAAAGACAACAGGCAACCAGAGAGTCACAGAATGATAATTAATTAAGCCGTCAGCCGAGCGTCCTCACAAACACATGGATGGAGACAGTCCCACAGAAGAAGCCTGAAAAACACCAGTGACAAGCCAAGAGATGCCAACAAAGGCCTTTCTTCTGCAGACGTTACCTCTCCTCAGCGCAGCTTCAGTAAAACACCTGCTGGCCTCTGAGAGGCAGCGGTCAGTCGAGGTTTTAAAGGCGTCAGGCCCGAGGATTCGCACAGTGCGACTCTAAAATGCCGCCAACGCTCTGGTGCATGCACCCAACATCCAGTCTCCAGGGTAGATGACCAATCAGAGGTGGTTTTGCAGGGGCCTGTGCATTTAGGCGTCCAGTCCAGCTGCTGTGTGCACGCATTAAAAACCATAATGCACAACTAAAGTCTGCATGAAGCAGGATCCATGATCAGACGTGTGCAGCTCTGCACTGAGCAGAGACCGTGTTATGTCAGGGTTTAACCAGCCTGCACGGAGTCAACGTCCTCTGTGATGCTGTCACTGCAGAGTCTGTAAGTGTGTGTGTGTGTGTGTGTGTGTGTGTGTGAGTGTGTGTTGAAACGTCAGCCTGCAGCCTACATTAAGCTCTGCCTTTTGATGGTCATTTTACAAGGTGCCCACACATATGCAGCCAGAATAAAACCAGGCAAAGCTGTAACCATGGTAACGACAAACGCACGACGGGGCGACACAAACTCAGCGTTTGGGTTTAAAGTAACTGTCTGTTGCATGTTGACAGGAAGACGCAGGAACAGGACTGGGAATCATTCATCTTCCTGGTTTTTATCATGATAAGCTCATGATAAAAATCAAAAACACGTCCTGTGAGGTCGCAGTGACCTTCAACCACCAGGATACGATCACTTTCACCTCCAAGTTCCATGTTTTTGCAAAATCTAAAGAGGCTCCCTCCGGTCGCTCCTGAGATTTCGCTGATAAACGACCTGAAAACATAAAAAGCTGCAGACCGAGTTCAGACAGGACCTCTTGTTGCTGTCAGCACCCTTTCACCTGCCTCAGCCTCTTTTAAAAACACGGCAGGGTGTGTGTTTGTGTGTGTGTGTGTGAGTCATTCATTAAAATAACAAACGCCGTTTCAGGTGGGAAGCAGCGCCGAGGTGACACGAGCGGCCGCCGTTTAATTCTGTTGCCTCGTCACATCTTTCGGGCGCATTAGCATCGCGGCGGCGGGCGAAACTCACTGACTCACGTTGTTATTTTGCAAACTTTTCCTGAAATCCACTTAAAACTTCGACATGTTAATGGAAGCAGGACTGTCGAGGCAACACGGAGCAACTAATGTGATAAAAGCATCCAAATGGCGTATTACATAACGCCGTGACACTATACAACCTGTCAGACTCGACATTTGATTGAGCCGATTCAAACACAGCCCACGTGGGCAGCGGTGATGTTCGCGAGGCTCCAGGTGTGCTTCACACAGGATGAGCCCGTCGCTGCTGGTCTGCAGGGAGGACGGAGCACAAAGAACCCGCCGCGCTCCTGAAACAAGACCTGAGGTGTAACGTCGAACGCTTTTCCGTGCAGAGATCGGTTCTGCTGCTCCACCGCGGACATGTTGCTCCACAAACTGGAGGGTTTCAGCTTTCAGAAATCTAATTTGTCAGTGTGAACAAGACTTTTCTCACATTCCCGCTCCAACTGTGCCCGTCGTCTGCGTCCTTTTGTGTCATTTACTGCAAGAGTCCAAAAACTGAACTGCAGCAGACTGATTCAGCAGTGCTCCCTGCACGAGGGACATCAGCTTCAGGGTTTGTTGCAACTGTTGCTTCATTGCTGATGAAGTTGAGCGTTGTTGCATCCTGTCATTCAGCCCCCCGTCACTAACAAACCTGCAGGGGACGCGTCCATGCTGAGCGTTGCAGAGGCTGCAGCTGGACACTCGGTTCACAGTTCATGCTGCGGTTAAATGTGAGCTAATCGCTTCAAACATGGCTGGACAAAGAGGGTCACAGGTCAAAGTCTCAGGTAACAATCAGATAAAGTTAGAATATAAATCATTCAGCATGTCTTTTCTTTTTTAATGAGGTAAAAGTGCACTTAAAATATGTAACTGATCATTTTTAATGATCTGAGCACAGCGCGCGGCCACGGTAAAGTGACGCTTTGTGCAGGAAGTCAGTTTATTCTGGGAGCTTGGGGTGAATTGTGCATTTTAACAATAATATAACACAGTATAATACAACAGGTGTTTGCTTTGAGCCTGTAGCTGAACTTCAAGCCTCAGTTTCAAATCACGAGTTTATCTTCCAACACCGAGCGCCGTGACCTCAGCTCTGCACCCGGAGGAGGGTGGAGGAGACGATGCGTCTGGGGAGCGAACTGACGGGCGAGTGTAAGAGTTATAATGTAGAGATGAAGCTTTGAGCCACCCTGTGTTTGGGGTTGAACACATGTAGAGAGATTAATATGGGTAATATGGAGGTAAGCTGGTGTGTGTGTGTGTGTGTGTGTGTGTGTGTGTGTTTGCAGCTTTATCAGCACCTGGTTGGCTCACACTGACTGCTCCCTCTCTTCCTGTATCAGGACCGACTATCTCCACGTCTCAGCTTACTGCTGACTAAACCCCAACACGCCACCCCCCCCCATGCATCGTACAAAAGCGGTACAGCAGGAGGAAAACGATCGCAGTGTCGTCATTTGTTTTCCTGTGCGAAGGCGTTATTGGTTTTCCTCCTCCCTGAGGGGCGCGCAGCAGAGCTGGTGAGTAAGTGCAAAGAGGAGCAGAGACGCACTGACGAGGCAGCTCGAGCTGGAGACGGCGGCGTCTGAGTGAATGCAGCAGAGCTGAGCTGCAGCACGTCAGGCAGCTCCTACATGCTAAGATGTGTTTTCTCTCCATCCATCAGAGCCCTCTGTAAACTGATCTTTTTTAAACACAGGAGTCAATTTAACGCAACCTTCTGCACTGGAGCAGTTCAACAAATGCATTGTTAACTTTATTTTACTGATTTAACAAGTTCACAAAGCACCTTAACGATGTTTTCTGATTACATTAAAGGTGCAGATCAAACGTCGGCCTGATCACTGGAAACATGCGCTTCATGCTCTGGATGATCAATGAGCAGATTTACATTAACACATGTTCCATAAATGCCTCACATACAGATTATAGGCAGACTGCTAATTACAGTCGTTGGTACGTTTGAACACAATGAGGGGCGGCAGCACGTTCGATCACTGAACACGTCAAAACCAGCGAGTTGTGAGTTCATTCAAACACACTGTTGGTTCATCTCTTCCTGATGTTACAGAGAAAACGGGGGCAGCTGGATTAAACTCTCCCCTGCTGGACTGATCACCTCAGCAGGCAGACTCCACCAATAGCAGGGCTGGCTGTCGGTCACATGTCCTACCCTCTGGTTTCACACTGATCCAAAACATCGCTGGTGGATGAAATAACGAGGCAGAACGTCTGTGCCGTTTAATCCGGCGGAGCAAATACTCCAACAATCAACAGTAATTCATCCCCGTGAAGCAAAAATTAAATACATAGCTGTAAAAACCCAACACGGCTGCTGAAGATCGCAGCTTATTGATTTGCTGCATTTATGAAGCTGATGTGATTATTGTCATTTCATCAGTGAGTGGGAGCGTGGATGCTCATCGAGTGTCGAGTGTTGGAGAAGCTCGTTCCACACTTTGAGGTTTCCACAGTTCAGACCTGCAGCGTCTTCGTCACACGGCGTCTGATTAACTCTGATTAATGTGTGCAAACGGCTGCCTGGTGCATCTTTTGAAGGTTTGCATGAGGAACACTTGTCGGAAACACTCTCTGAAGGTGCTGTTTTGCCTTTTTGTGAGAGAGAAGCACCTTTTCTGAACACGTTCTGACGTAGCAACAGACTTTCCTCAGATTAATACGTGAAACAAACAGAAATGTTTGGACGTCTTTGACTTGCCCCATTAACTAACATCATCTTGTTGCACCGTCTTTGTCTGCAACAGTATAAAGGTTTCTGACAGGCACTCGCTGGTCCAGATTCACAGACATTCACGGATGTCTCTCAGTTTCATGGACACGCGGCGGCCATGACCTTCACACCTGCAGCGGCTGAACTTCCTGCATGGCGACACACGTGAGAACCAGAACAGATGAGCTTCGCGGTTCAGGAAGACTGTTTCCTCCTGGAAATGCCATCCGAGCTCATTTCACACCTCCTGAAGACTTCCTCCCTCCAAATAGCGCTGCCACTCACGCAGACAAAGCACCTCCATTAAACTCACAATATTTGAGAATGAATTCACCTTATCTGAGTCCGAGATTACCATCGAGCACCGGACGAAGCGCCTCTCAAGGAAAAAGTAGGGCGAGGAGCATTTGAAGCCTGATATTTAAAGATGAGATGTGATGTTCGGCGCAGTCCTGCAGTGAAAATATTCCCCGAGCGTTCGCCGAAGGGCTGCGGAGCCAAAGGGTGCAAATTGAACTGGCACTGGCCTTTAGAGGCATCAGCTGCGATGCTCATTTCCTCCGGCTGAGCCGCCACAGCTGAACCCTACATGTCTGAAAACTCATTCATCACCCCCGGAGCCAAATCTAATATCCCCAAAGCCAAACTTAATATCATTAAGGGCAATCGGCCCAGACACCGACTGGCTGCGAAGCTCGTCCGCTCATCCTAATGAGACAATAACACGGGAACTTTCAGGGGAGCTCACGCCAAATGAAGCTACAGCAGAAGGTTAACCAGGAGGGCCGCCACACCCCCCGACTCTCCGCACGCACATATGCCTCATTAATCCTTCAGAGGGGATCCAGCTAATGTTCAGGCAAATCATTTACTCCACTAATCAACGGTTTAATATGTTAAATGTTGGGAAACAAGGCCGACAAAGTCATTCTGCAAAGCTCAGAGCAGCTCCTTCCACTCTGAGCAGCAAACCTGCTAACAGCCGCTAACATCGGGCTTCAGTGTCCAATCAGGAGTCACACCCGCGTCACATGACTCTGCAGCAGTAACAGGTGTTTATCAGCTCTGATCAGCAGTAGCGGGCAGACGTGTAAACAGCTGATTAAGCCGGACCATCACTGCTGTTTACAGTCTGTGGGAACAACGGTTTGGACTTCCTGCAGGATGCAGCGCCGGCAGGGCGGCCATGTTGGCGTGCTACTGTGCTGTAACACTGTTTGTCACAGTTTTACACATTGATTAACTTAAAAACCGAGAGTGCACAGGGTGAGCAGGTGAGCACAGTTTAGCATTTAGCAGCTAAAGCACCAGAGATCTGACTCAGGAGCTGGTGGAGACCAAAGCGGAGCTACAGGAAGAGCGAGTGTTGGAGTTTACAGTCGTCAGGTGGTTAGTCAAGTAAACTCTGCTGCTGTGGGACAATCGTGTTGCTCTGCTGGACGCTTCAACAGGCAGCTGATTAGAACATCAACTTCATTATCAGGTCGATGTGTAACAGTAGTTTTCATAACGATGAACCGACCAATTAAAGCCACTAATGAAGGAAAAGCATTGGTTCCACTGTGGTCACTTCAAAATGAGATAATGGTGATTGACGGGTGAACAAAACCAATTTAACTGGGACAGGAAGTGGGCGGAGCGACGCACCTGTACGGGGGAGGGGTAGAGTGAGGGCCTGAGTGTGTTCGGTTCAGGTCCCTTAGCTACAGACCGCGGTGACGCACCTGTGAGTTGTTTTAGTTTATTGAAATGACCCTATCAGTGTGGTCATGCTCTGTGTTGCATTCACTGACCTTTCTTCAAACAGGATTAAGCCCTGAACGCTCCGTTAACCTGCGCTGATGCATCTGAACGTGGCCTGACTCCTGCCCTTTGTTGGTTTCCTCCAGTTCGAACCTGCACGGCAGTGTCTTTATCCCTTCAGTAAACGGTTAAATGCCTCTTTGAGCCTTGAAGCTCTTCTTTTATCAGATCATCAACTTATATTCCTGCTGAAACACTCAAACAAGTCACTGAGTTCAAGTGAAAACCAATTAGTCCAACAACAGGAAGCTGTTTGATAATCATTTACTGTCATTCAAAAAGCACCAAATACTCTGCGGTTTTGGCTTCTTTAATGTGGGGGTGTGCTATTTTGGGCTTTTTATTGGACAAAACAGATCAGTTCCAGCTCTGGTTTGACTGTTTTAAGCCGTTTAACATGAATATTTCATAAATAAATCAATTTGTACAGTAATCAGTGATGAGAATCATTCGTTTCAGAGTCATTTCAGTATTTTTCTTCGCCATACTGTTGAATTAAAACGCCGCAGCGTCCAGATGGCACGGCTCATCTGTATGCCACTCTGCTCCAAGGACGGTGGCGCCGGGCTGCAGCGCCTCGGTGGATGTATGTCAGACAGGAACAGCGGCCTCTGCCACCGCGGCGCCTGATCGCATACTCATGACTTCAACGCTTCTGTCCTTGAGATGGTGCCTCCAAAACACTCGTTCTGCGTGACAGCGCCCAAACTCCACTGTGATTCCTGCTTCATCGCTCTGCATCGGGTGCAGTATATAAATATATTAAGGCGTCACTGTGCACACGTCAGCGTGCCGCTCAATAGATGGCTGATTGATCGTTAACTCCTTTTTCCAAGATAAAATCCACTAATTAAACCTCCTCCAACATCAATATCTGCTTGTTTTCCCGCTCTGCTGTTAAAATAAAGTCATTTCCAGTGTTTTGGACGTGGTTAAATATGGCGTTTTGAATATTTTCCAACATTTTATGGACAAAATGATCGATTCTTTGCGTGATTAATCAGAGAAAATGGTCGTTTCTTCACAGCTCCAATGTCTGACACTCACGGTCCAAAGAGAGGCGACCAACGACGCTGCATTTGAATGTTTCTGACGATATGAAGGTTTGATGTGAAGGTGTGAAGCAGGAAGTGAAGACCCGACAGTTCAGAGAAAACAGAAATACAAAGCTGCAGTGATCAATAATCAATATTGATAAGGTGATGCTGGTGTGGAACACGATGCTTTGATTGACTCTCAGTTTGGATTCAGAGGACATGAAGACCTGCTGACTCCTGTCCTCGTTAGCTCACGTCTCCAGACCGGCGCCCAGAGGAGCCGTTAGCTCGCCCCCGACAACGACGATGATGATGCAAGCGATAACGAGGAAAATAAGGTTGATGATGTGAGAACACGACATGACGCCCTTCAACCGCCACCGCCGCCGCCACCGCCACCCGTCCCCTCAACCTCTGGATCACAAAGGCCCGAGTCAGCAGAGCGTCGCCGGGCAGATGGGAACGATCTGCTCCCTTAACCACACAGCTGGAGGCCGAACGCCAGCGTGGCGACCACGGCGGTGGCAGGTGGAGCGCCAAGAAGCCCAGGATACAAGATTACTGTCAGTGTCTGCAGTCAGATGTAATCAGAGTATTTAGAGTAAAGCAGTGTTTGAGTATTATCATATTGTAGAGTGAACTGCTCGCGCTCAGAGTGAAATGACTGGACGCCACACCACGGGAAACCTCCACGCTAAGAGACACTGTTCACTGCTGACGGGCGGGGGAGGGGTGAGGGGTGTGGTGTGTGCGTGGCGTCAGACTCCGAGTATGAAAGTTCAGCGGGTGGCGGCGGCGGGCGGGGGTGAGGAGCTCCCAGAGGGTCTTTGTGGAGTCGCAGCAGGTCGTCGCCGCGGTGACAGATGCTTTAATGTCAGAGCGAGTCACGTGGGACAAACTGAAACCACCACGTTTCAGCGGTTTCACCGTCTGCTGCCGAGACACTAAACCGATTAATCAGGTATCGATCTGCACAACCTGGGTTTGATTATCGGCTACAGCTACGAGCTACGAGCCAATCAGAGCTCAGCCTGCAAGACAGACCTCGCCGTCTCCTCAGCAACGTCCTCAGACGACCTCGGCGGACAGACGGAGAGATCAATAGCTTTAATTCTTTTGTTTATTTATTGATCCATTGGCTGACAGGAGGTCATCAGGCGGCTCAGTGCTCACTCAGGCTTCTGTTCGCAGGAAGTCCGTCTGTCAGCAGCGTCAGACCTTCAATCAGGAGCCACGGTGATGAAGACACGGCGTGGGCGGGTTTTCACCAGTGGTGCATTAATATCTGCTGCTCTGCTGATCCGGAGCAGGAGAGTTTGTTACTATAACTTATAAAATATTGTGTTTTATCATATTTTATACGCCGATACCGTTGAATTGAAGCGTAATTGCTTTGATCACTACGTTTCCACATCAAGGCTGCATCGTTTAAACATCAAGTATTCGTGTGCACGTCTCTTACAGCGGTTAAACACCTGAATGTCTGCATTTAAATGTCAAACCCGCATGTTACCGAAGGTCTACGCCTCCCCGCTGGTTCGTGTGAGTTCATCCTTCCAGGTCATGCAGCGAGGACGGCGGCGCCGCTGCACCTTTTGTCTGGCGGTGCGTGGAGGACCGAGCCTTCGGATTCCTGCTCACAAACACCCCATTACTGCAGACAATGGCTGCTCGGCCGCACAAGGCCGCTTCGCATTGTCGCCGTCCAGCTGAAAACTGAGTTTTTCCTTTTGAGACTTGGCTCTCAAACACGCGGCATTGATAAAATTCTCTTTTTGGCATCAAGAGGCTCTCTCGAAGGAGGAAAACAGGCGCAAGTGAGCATGACCGACCCTGCCGAGTGGGAGGGAAGCGCAGCAGGAGGGGTGAAGGCGGCGGTGGCGGCGGTGGCGGCGGCGGTAGCGGGGGGCGTGAATCATCTGGATCCTTTCCCCTTTTTACACATTTCCATTTCGAAGGACCCCCGGTGACTCGGCTCTCAGCTCTGCCTTTCACAGGAAGCGGGTCGGCCAAATGCAGCTCTCGCCCCGGCCCCTGACTCGGGCGCTCTCCAGAGCCACTCAGAGATGTTTGAATACACGGCAGACAGGAAGCTGGTGGGACGCGGTATCGATCACGCCATGTGCAGAAGGAGTGGACGAGTCAAAAGGGCAAACTGTTTGCACCTGAGGCCGTGCACAAAGGCCGGCCGGCTGGAGAACAAAGGTGGAGGAAAACAGTGTGAGACGGGGGGAGAGAAGGGGGAGACGGCGGGGGAGGGAAACATACAGAGAGAGACTCACGATCTCAATATGGTTTAAATGCAAAACTGATGCTCAACAGTTCATCATGAGGCAGCGGAGGGAACGAGGCTGCTTCTGAGCCAAAAGAGAAGAAGATGAGGAGGAAGAGTGATGGGAGCAGCAGGAGGAGGTGGAGGAGGAGGAGGAGGAGGAGGTGGAGGAGGTGTTTACCTGGAGGGCCTGCCACAGCTGATCAGCCAGAGCGCTGATGTGCGAGAGGATGTGACGGATGAGGAAGGACTTTGACATGCTGCCGCTCCCCAGCGTGATCAGGTTCTCCGTCAGCTCCTCTGCAGCCCGGAGCTGAGGGGAGCAAACAAGACCTCACTGACAGATCAGAGACTGTGGGAACCTGCCGACATCAGAAACAACGCCACCTGCTCCTGATGCAGCTGCTTCACGGCGTAGTTCAAACTAAAATGCATGTTCCTCCATGATCTCAGGGGTTTCATCAGACTCAGAGACTCTGTGGATCCAGATCAGACTCTGTGCATGTGTCAGTGTTTGTGTTTGTGTGTCAGCAGCTTCATAAACTGACTCTGGATCAGCTGTAAGACACATTTCTGTGCTGAGCCTCCAGGCGCCTCACACTCAGAGCAAACACACAAAACACCGTCTGATGCTCATTATTAACCACCTCTGAAAACTAATCCTGCTGCAGCGACGCAAATGTGACCACGGCGGACACAGAGGCGCTCAGGCAATATCTGGTTTTCATTTAAAACGTGCAGGAGACGACAGAAGGAGCAGAATCACATTTAGTCTGTAAAATCATTAAAACTGTGATTCATACTGGGAATCTTAATAAAAACAGTGTCGTCCTGCAGAACGAAGGTTTCATCAGACGTCCGACACAGCTCGACTTAACGGCGCCTGCAACGCGCCTGTTTCAGTTGATTTCCTATTAACTGATGCTGAAACCACTGATCCGTCCGATCAGTCTGAACCCGTTTAATACCAGCGTTGCTCGGTTACGTTGAACATGTCAAACTGTAATGTTTTACTTTACAAAAGCAGCTGAGTCGCTCACGGTTGCCAACGGTTTCAGAAACACCTGAAACCTCTGAATCACAGCGGTCGACGTTTAGATTCAAACGAACCCGATGTTCTGCTCTTTTACAGCTGTTTCTCGACCAATCAGAGGATACTTTTGTGCAAACAAGCGCTGATAGGTCGACCGCCTCTCAGAGGACTGGTTCGATACCCAGGCTCAGTGCCAAAGTGTCCTTAGGCGAGACCCTGAACCCAACATTGCTCCTGATGGCTGTTGGATCGGTGCATCGGAGTGTGAACGGTTGATTTCCCTTTCTGATGAGCAGCTGCCATCAGTGCAGGAACTGGTGTGAGCGGGTGAATGTCGACATGTAGCGTAAATCGCTTTGAGCGGTCAGAGGACGAGAAAGGTGGCGCATGAGTGCAGACGGTTCATTTCACGAGGAATAGGGACTGCAGTAAGTGGTCTGTGAGTAGATCTACAGATCACTGACGTCAACAAACCTCACGAGAGGACGGAAACAGTCCACGCCTCTCTTTACTTCCTGACTTCCTGGTTCCTCAAACGTCTCACAAATGCATACTTTGCTCTTTGCTGGACGACAGTCAGGAAGCAGCTACGTCAGGCTTTAATCAACAACAGTACTTCTTTGTTGTTGTGGGCGTGAATGTGAGATTCGTGCACAAGATGACAAATTCACCCTGTTGTTGTTGTTTGTTCACACGCCCCGGTGCCAAACGCAGGCAGCACACACTCGGCTGCTGCTACAGGTTTTCATTTTTGTGAACCTGGGGGGGGGGTTCGCTTAGCATTCATGCTCGCATTCAGCTGCAGCAGCAGCCTAATTCATATTCACTCAGCTTTTATTCATGTTTTCAACAGAGAGCAGCCCGACGCATCCAAACGGCCCTCTGTTGCCGTGCCAGCAGGCAGCTCCACGGCAAATTGTTTGGCTCAAGGGCGCTGTGACTGTTGCTGCTTTTCAGCCTGGGCCTGGGGAATTCAACCCGTAACCTTGCGCGCGCATCTGAAGTTCAGAGCTAAACCGCATGCTTGAAGCTGATCAGAGAGGCGTGTTTGCTGCTCAAAGGGAGATCGAGCGGGCGACCGAAGGAGGAAACGAAAAGAATTAGAAATAAATAAATAAAAAGGAGCTGAAATTCAATTTGCTTTGTGTCGCCTCTGCTGCTGATTACACCCGAGAGCCGAACGATACGAGAACATCATGTGAAATTGTCTGCATGATTATCCTATCAAGAGATTAATTCATAATCTGAAACAATTGAAGGCAGGAGATTGGTTTTTGGGTGTTTTTCTAGTCAGATGCTCTCAGGCTGCACACTGATGAGGCTCCACTTCAGCCTGTTGGAGCATCATTTTGGTTGTTTACTTGTTTACAGATGGAAAAAGGTCATTGACTTCAGCTTTCTCACTGTGTCCATCACCGCGCTAATGTCATGCAACACCGCCGTCTATTCTGTATTCAGCCCTCCTTTCCCTTTTCCTTTGATCGTCCCGGCGGCTGCAGCACATCAGAAGCTTTTATTATTATTATTATTTTAATCTTGAGATCACAAGTTCATTATTTCATTATCTCAAAGGTTTCAAAGCTCGTATTACGGGTTAATTCATCTAAAGCAAACAGAAAAAGCTGTTTTCCTCCTGATAACGAGATAATTTATCACGACAGAAACAACGTCTGATTGAAGTGACGAGAACTGATCTGAACGTTGCCTCCAAACAGACGCACTTCGGTTACGGCCTGTTTGAACCTCGTTATCTCACATCACTGATCTGAGTTTCTCTGTTTATCCAAAGAGATTATTGCAAGAGCTGAAGCCTCGACAGCGAACGCATCAATGTGCAGGTTGTACCGTGTGGTCCCTTAGCCCGTAGCTAACAGCTAGCTTGCCATACACTTGCAGGTGTAGCAAAGGTTAAAGGTGGATGTGTTGTCAAAGAGTGTCAAGTGACGTTACTGAGCTGTAAACATTAGATATTTGAGATACGGGTGACAACACCTGAACTTGGACGATGGCTGCCGTCCAGGTGTGACAACACTGAGATGTTGTGTGTATGGACACCACACAGGAGAACGTCCAGGATCCTTTAAATACTCCTCGATACTCATCGTCACTTGATTTCGGATGTGTGGTGTGAACCGAAGCTTCGATTAAAGCTTTAAATCTAGCATCCTGCTGGTCATCGATCAGCGAACCCCATCTCACAATATTTAAAGTGCATAACAATGACAGCCTTCGAAGGGGTCAATCCGGTTTTAGTGTTTTCCAGAAATGAAGTAGGGAATCTTTCAACCTTTGATAAATAAACCATTTTAACAGTTTAAAAGTAAAGTAAATCACAAAAATCTCATTTTCCAGATCCCATATTTTCCTTCCAGGTGTCTTGTTTGTGTTAACCAAAGTAAAACCAGAGAAATACATGTTAACGTATTTATTTCTCCTAATGCTGAGTAAAAACAATGCACATGCTCATTTAAATGTTGATATGAAACACATGTAGGGGGTGAGGAACCCTTGATACAGGCTTCAAATTCACAATACACTCTGTGAAATAGCTGCAAGCCGTCAGTTGGGAGGGTGTTTAGGTTCAGCTGATCACTGAAGTCCAGTTTAAACAAATACATGCACAGAAAACTGATTGTTGATTCATGGATTAATCAGGTAACCGTTTTAGTTCATGTGCATCAACTGAAGCATCAGACTCGGTGCTGTTAGTCTTATTTGCTCGCAGTTTGATTCACGGTCTATAAAAGCTGCGGTCTGGCTCCTCGGTACGTGTCCGACCTCTGAAGGCATCGAGTTCGGGTTTGTGTAACTGTACTTGGAGTAAAACCGGCTGAGATCTGGTGGGGAAGCTTTTAGCTGGAGTCAGTCACGGACGTGTCCGGGTTCGTGGCTGTGGCTGAGTGAGTGGGAGGGCTTCTCTGTGGTTATCACTGTGTTTTCTTGTTCTTACACTCTGCTTCAACCTGTGTGCCCTTTATAAAAGCGCTGTGTTTTTCCTGGAAAGCGAGATGTGGCTGAAAATAGCCTGATGGATGTCGGTAGTAAACAATGCTTTCGGGTGTAGGACAAACTGACAGCTATCCTCTGTAAACGCCGGGGTTAGCATCCAGCTTTATATCTTAATGACTCGTTATCCCATTCTTCATCTTTACAAGCCGTGGCGGTAACAGCGAAAGGCGGTGCCGTCTGAAAAACGCGATAAAAGGTGCGGCTGAGCGCTCGGTTTGGGGCGGAAACACAGGAGGCGAGCTGGATGCAATGTACCAGAAGATAATAAAGTTCCTCACGTAGACAAAAGGATGACACGGTGAGATGAGGCTGTGCGAGGCACTAAACCGTCCTCCTCCCCGAAAGGTTATTGCATGAAATATGTCTGCGGCTGAACGCACTGCGACATTTGAGTGACACCACTTGGGACTGGGGATCTGCAATTTCATCGTCTGGGCTCTTCATCTTCTTCTCCTCCCAGGCTGTAACAGCTCCTTCAGGTGTGTCTGAGAACGCTGGAAATAAGAGCTCTCCACGCTGGACTCAAGCGGCTCGGCGGGCGGGAGCTGCCGCCGGGCGAATCAGAGCTGCCGGCGGCGTTACTCCACGAGATGAAGCGCACTCAGACTGTAAAAGCTCTGCTGACTCCTCCTGAGGATGTTTTCATTGCTTGACTACCAAGATGGGGTTTTAGAGATGATGGGGATGATGGCGGGTTCCCCACTGTACCGAACTACAGGAGCAACTTTACCTGAGCAGCGTTTGTCTGAGTGACCAACCCAATATACGAAAACATGAAGCTGAACTACAGCAAACAGTCAATTAAACACTCAACAAAACCAATATTTTGAGTTTTCCAGCATCATTTTTCAACCAAAAGTCCTGGTTCAAGCTTCTCAAATGCTGCTTTTCTTCATCTTATGTGACAAGAAAGTGAAGATTTTGCCGTTTTCGACCAACGATCGCGTCGAACATGCAGTTTTCTGACATTAATCATTTAGTTAAGAAACAGAAATCAACATGAGAGATGATTGTTACTGCAGCCCTAAAGCAGAACACAACTGATTTTTAATTTCTAGTAAAAAGATGCATCAAAGGAGAGTTAGTATCTAAATTCATCCTAAATAAAGAATATTAGGGCTCTATTATTCTATTCATTTTTCATGAATTTGTCTGTAAACTTTCAAGAAATACTGAAAACTGCCCGTCACAAATCACTAAAGTCCAATGGCGTCTGAATACTCAGTACTATAATATTTAAATGAATCCATCACTGAGAAAGGTTTTGATTAATCATCAGTCAGTTATGGATCCATCAGCTCATTGTTTCAGCTTCAAAGAAACTGTGTTTGATCAGTTTAAAGCTTCACAATAACATCAGCTGTAATTATTATAATCGTTTGTTTAATTGATATTACGCTACATCTTTATTTAAATTGTCTCTAAACACACAGCAGTTCCTGCATGAAGAGACATATGTATATTTTATGCATTTAAGTTTTAAATATTGTTAAAAGCTCAAAGGAAAATTTGCACAAATAGAGAAAAATACTCAAATATGAGCACAAATACCTTTTATTTGTCAAGTATATAATTAATTTTTAAGAGAAACAGGCCATTCAGTGTTTTATTTATTTATTATATTTTACAAACTATTGATTGACAATCAGTGGTCAGGACATTGTACAAACATCTCATTTTAAAGCAGAGGGCAGCTTTTAATTTGGTTGTGTTCATCATGTTGTTGAGGCCAAATCCTGCAGATGATGCTGAATTACCAATGAAGCTTCAGTAAGAAACACACGGGTTGAATAGACAAGCCTCCCCAGAGGACGTGGGTATGTATAGGAGAGCTCTGGGCGTCTGCAGCAGATGTATCTTAAACTGAAGACGCTGCAGCTCGTCCTCCTGTCAACACGATGTAATTTCCAGGACCCGTGATTCATGTATACGCACAATCAGGGACTGACCGGCTTCGCTTTGCCTTCCACTGGAAACACAGCATGTCACATAAAAGAGAGTTACAGTGTAATTGTGTGGACACACTCCCGCTCTGATTGTCACACTCACAGTGGCAGTAACGCAGACTGACAACGACGAACGCACACAGTCGGAGGATTCAGTCGAGGTTCGCCCTGAAAATGATCTCACAATTAGAAACCTAGAGCTCCATCGCTCAACGCAGCCCATAAAACCCCCGCAGCCCCGAGGACGTGGGGGAATCAGCATTTAAAGCTGCTGTATCAGAGCGATTGGCCACCGGGGGCAGCAGAAACAAGAGGCACAACACAAACCGAACCTTTAGCGTTGATTTGACGAACAGGTCGGCACGCAGCGGCTTATTTAAGCATCCAGCAGACGAAGAGACGCACCGTCGTTCATCAGCCGGGCAGACAGGGAGCAGCAGCTAACAGCTAACTGCTAACTGCTAACACACACACACACCAAGCTAACATGCATATGTACAGGAACCTGCTTAAAGCTGCTGCTAATTCCTGCTCCTCTGCATGTTCCTGCACACCTCTTCATCATATTCGCACCGTATTTATAATTCCTGACCTCGATCTGTCGCTTAACCTCAGGAGTGTTTTGTTTAATAGTTAATATTTAATATTTCCAAACCCCTTTTGTTTTCTTTGTTGTGACTTGCGTAAACGCCAACGTGATTTGAGAGAAACAGCGTTTAAACCCTCTGTACGTCCTCCACACCAGGCTGAACTGACTGAATTTTAACATTTATTCACTTTTAGCGTCAGTTTTCAGTCTCTGACAGCTCCTGAGGGAAGCTATCAGCCTCTTTATGAGTTAGATGTTGTATTTTCATCACCATGGGTCTGTCTGACACTGAGCAGGTAGTTTACAGCTACGTACAGTCATGTGATGCATTAAGGTTAATATATGGATTATAGCAGCTTTAAAAAAGTCAGAAATGTTGACTTTATATTAATTTATCAATCTCAAATACCAAGAGTTATCACAATTTATGCTATTTCTGCTTCTCAGAAGAAGGACTTAACAATATGTCTGAATGTAATTGGTGGTAAACGTGTTTTATTCTCGTTACAAACGTTACAAACTGGACAAATCGTTTTAGGACGCATGAAGTAAGTCGATGTGGTCGACGGGAACACACGCTGATGGTTTAACAGCTTTTATTGTGGCGGAGCTGCTGAGATGTGGACTTCGATGTGATCTGCTGGATCAGCACTGTTGGCGTCTCACTGAACGGACAGATGTGAAATGTCCAACATAAAGCACAAATTCAACACAGCGCTTTGTACAAGGAGAAGTTAATCAGACTGATCCCTAATTACTGACCCAGCAGTGGAGTTTATATTTGCTTTGACGTCATTTAAAGTGTTAGGATGCAAGAAAATACACTGGGAATCTCTTAAAGGCCCGGCACGGACACAGCATCCGGGACAATCTCATCTCAGCCCACGTGTAAATGGCTTTTGAGCAGCGTGTTTGACAGATTAGTCCAGTGTCACGGCGTTGCAGAGTCGTGTCCCTGATCTCGTCAGGACTCTCTCCAGTGTTATAATTACCGCCGCCCTTCATTCTCCAACCTCCGCTCCACATCTGAGGCGTCCCGAACAATCAGCCTGACCGGCAGAGCGATGGAGCGTTGGCCGGACGTCAGAAACAGAAAGAGCTCGTTAACGGGAGCGTTCCCTCAAAGGCGTCTGCAGTGACGATGTCAAACAGGATGTCGATGAACATTGTGAACATAAACTCGTGAACTACGTGGATCAGCTCTGATATCCAATGATATGATCTGCGCTCGGCTTTGCACCCAAAAGACACGACTTGAATGGATTAAGACGGTAACTGCATGCATGCGAGATGTTGGCTGGGAGTTTACGTTGAAACGTTCAAGAAGTTGAAGTGTCAGTTGAGGCTGAACTCAAAGTGTCTGAAGTGTGAAGACTTTCTGACAGTTTCAGGGAAAGTGTGAGGTCAGTCGAAGCGTCGGTCAAGGTTTAGACGCTGGAAGCCGTTGGTCTCATCTCAAAGAGTCGCTGCAAACACCTTCGTCTGATCGTGATTTGAAGAAACTGTTTATTTTCTGAATAACGGGACATTTAGTTTGGATTGTGCAGTCAGAGGTGGAGAAAACTGCTAAAAACAACACGTAGATGCATTAATTAGTCAACTGACAGGAAGCAAATGAACAGTTTCGTCATTTATGACGATAATTTGCTGCTTTTTTGCTGTTTTTACACAAATGTAAACTGAATTTTTTGGGGTTTTGGACTTTAAGTTGGACAAAAATGAGATTGTCTGTTCGTTGCGGTTTGTTGTTGACCGCTGTCGGCAGAATATTTGCGTTAAACCTGCAATAACAGGAGATTCTGTTGGTGCCTGGATCCAAACACTGGGGCATTGTGGGTCAGTGCATCAGACAATACCAATCTTTCACAAAAGTCAGTGTACGTCTTGTTCCAGCGGACAACAAACAGGCTACGTTGTATCACAGCAGCAGCTCAGCTTCCTCACTCTCAAAGTGAAAAGTCTTATTTCCAAAGTTTCCAGTCTGGACAGCAGTTCGCCACCAGACAAAGAGGCAGAGAAATCAATTTCTGTCAATAGCCCGAAATGCAACGCGGCCGCAAGGTGTTGCATTAGGAGCAGCAGAGCGCGGCTGATATCAGTGACCTGCCTCACCCTCCGCTGAGCGATCGCATCTCAGAAGTTATTTCAGACTCACATCTGACACGCGGTCGCAGGGCCGCACCCTCCGCCCAGGCTTTCACTGACAGAGTCCGGGCAAAATAAATAAAACGACTAAAACGAGAGGACGAGGCGAGCGAGCACATCAAACACCTTAATTACACATGCACGGAGCATCACAGGCGGCTGATATGAAACAGAGGCCGTATCAAAGGCAGGATTTTAACTTTAAACAGCGTAATCTGGCTGCACACGCCGAGCGCGCTCTGCAACGTGCTTTGAAGACGCCAGAGAGTCTGCGTGACTTCACTGACGAGTCCCAAGAGGACGCCTGCAGACGATGGAGGCCTACAGGTGCTCACACCGGTCAACAGGTGATGTTTAACTGCTGTCCCAGGACACCGACAGGAAGTACCCCCACGCTTCCAACCCGCAGTCTCCTGCTCCAGTGACACCAAGGTGAACGGACGTTACCTGATATCATTTGGCACCGGCTCAGGTACAGATCTGTTAACAGATTCATCTAATAATCAATCAAAAATGAACTTCCTGATTCAAAATTAATACATTTTTAAGCAAAGTACTAAAGTTTCACTGCCTAAAATGTGAGAATGAGACAGTTTACGTTGGTAAACTGAATCTATTTGAAGTTATTTGGAGATATTAAACACGCGGCGCCGCAAATGATGATTAATTAATCAGTGAATCCAGGAACTACACGGCAGATCGATCAGTAATCAGAATCATCATCATCATCAGTCACAAATGTTGGTTTTCCCTGTCATATGCACGACTTGCATGAGCAGTTTGGAAATCAGAAACCTGTAAATTTGGGAATTCCTGCATCCCCTGAACGCACCAGTTAAGCTGAGTTTATGGATACCTGACAGGTGGCGTTACATGGGCTAAATATGCTGAGGACACGAACGCAGCACAGTGAGGGTGTACCTGAAGTGGCCATCATGCTTTGTTTACATCACTGTCACATGACTCAGAGCGTCCATCGCCTGACAAACGACTTTCATCATTTCATGTCAACTCTACATCTTCTCTCTCCACGAGCTTCAGAGAGTTTGTGCGTAACCACAGAAGAAGTTGCAGCTGCATGACAGTCAGCCATGATGTGTTCACTGACCTCACGTCACCTCATGGACTTTAGATTTGGGCACAAAGCAAACACTTTGCATTGGATTTACAGGATTTATACGGTGGAAAGTAAACGTCACACCTGTTAACGCACCTTTAATCTGAGGGAACTCACCTGCTCGCCCGATCCCCCAGCGCTAACCTGCTCCTCGGCCTGTAGACTCTTCGTTTCGTCCCCCACTTAGCGTTTTAACGTAATGATCTGATGATGCTTCGCTGTCGTGCTGAGGTGGAACCAATTTTCCACCTCGGTGGACAAAAGAGTGTCCTCGTCCAAATGATGCTTTCTTCTGAATTTATATCCAAACATTAACAAACCCTCGGCCCGTGCTCCACAACAAGGCCGGGCTGCAGGCCGCACCTGCCTCAGTGAAATCTGCTTCAGTCTGGACTCAGAGGAGCTTCACCACACTTGACGACAGATACAAAGCTGCATTTTAAAGTGAAACCGTCGCCTCATATGCACCAATAACATAGTTTAAAGGTTGATTTGAGCGCAGTGAAGGTGGCGTTCACAGGTAAACGATCCAAACCGACTGCAGCTCTTATGTTTGACCTACTCTCCCTTATCCTGATTGGTTCTCGTAGCTTTAAATGATTCAAACACCCTTTTCACTTTGTTCCACTGACGAATGCCAAACATCGCCGTGCCGCCGCGGAGGAAAGCTCGACTCTGCCGCCCCATTCGTCAGCACGAGCGCACAGAGGGAACCGAAGAGTAAGTCGCCTGCAGCCGCGTTGGCCGGTGAAGCGTTTAGCATGAGCCAGACGGGCTAAACCTCGCCCCGGTCGACTCCAGCTCGCTTTCATCTCCATTCCCCAGCTGCTGAATCGCCGTCACGACGGTCACATGTGCGCGGCGGTGAGTGACTTTTACGATCTGCTGCCTCAGCAGCGTCAGCCTCTACGGACTCGGTGGGCTTCAAGTGAAGGTGAAACCAATAACCCACGACACCGCGCTCCGTCGCTGTGATGAAAACACTTCAATGTCATTTCAAGGGCAACGGCGGCTTAACCTCATCCATCATGGAGGCAGACAGCGCGGTGTCTCCAGCTGCTCCTGGATCTGAGCAGCCCGGGTCACATGTAGCTCTGATAATGAGCAAATGAACTGGCTAACGTGTCAGATGGGACAAATTATTATAAAACAATTTGCTGAAGCAGCTCGCTCATTAATTAGCCAAGCAACAGAAACTGCGCCCCCTGTCTGAGGCCTGCCCCCCCGTCCCTGCTGCTGCAGTCCTGCAGCCTGATCACAGATCACAATGATTTGATGTGTTTCAGGTCAGACTCATCGTCACGAACCGCTCGTCTGCTCTGGATGAATGTCTCCTGTCGGTGTCAGGCCCACGCCGCAGAGCGTTGAGTCGCATCGAGTCGCGTCGAGTCACATCGAGTCGCATCGGCCTCAGCGTTACTACGGCGACATGTCTGTCTCTGTCTGATTAGCCGTTAGCATCTTGGTTTATAGACTCTGCTCAGAGACGTGACCTCGCTGACGCTCTCATTGTTTGTATGGCGTTCACCATGTGATTGATATTCATGGTGGCATGAACCTGACCTTTGACCCTTTGTCCCAGGATGTAAATGTCTAATACTGGATTTTATGATCAAACACCTGCAGAAGTAAAGACGCTCCCTTCAGCCTCGGCTCTGCTTTGTGTTAAATGTTAGTAATGCACATGGTAAACATACCTGCTGCACGTATTAGCATGTTAGCGTGCTGACGTTAGCATTTAGCTCCAGCCTTTCAGAGCTGCTCTCCAGTTTCAGCTGACTTCAGCTAACTTGCAGTTCCTTCTGGACTGAACAAACATTATATGAGTGTGTTTCACTTGATGCTGTCGTTTAATGAAACGCCGGAGTGAAACACCGCGTTTGAATCGACGTTTGCAGCCGGAGCGTTTCTGTTGCTGCAGCTTTTGAGTCAATCACCACACGGTTTATGCAGAAAACGTACTCGGCCACTTTGTTCAAATCAAACTCGGTTACAAACGAACAAAAGATCAATTTTACATTTCGCCTACAAGCTGCGAGCTGCAGCTGCTGAGTCGGCACATATTTTTACGCCGACCCCAATAATCCTGCCCCGCCTGGGTAAAACTAAATATCATGAAACTTTAATGCTGCTCGCGGGACATCGCAGCGTATTAACACTTGTTTTGGATGAAGTTAATGTAGCTCTGTAACTGTCTGGAAGCTCCTTAAGCTCCTGTTTGCAAAGGACTAATATCACCCAGGGGACGCTCATCTCAACCAAGCCGCTGATTTCATCCCACAGATCTCTGCTTTAATCTGTACGCGCAGCCGGGTCCTGACGTGCACGATCATTTCCTGCTCGGTTCAGGTTGAACTGACTCTCTGAGTGTGTGTCCGTGCACCTGCAGCACGCTCAGCAGGATCACTGCGCTGTTTTAGCTCCTGTGCTAATCCTAATTTTCCTGTTTCATGTAACAGCAGATGTTCGTCCACCTGCTGTGTCAGAGGCGTGACGGTGAGCGGAGGAACTCGTGTTTGCTTGGTTTTTATACTTGATGCTTTCAGCCGTTTCTCCCTGGAGTGTGTTTTAATGGTTCACGCTGACCGCCGAGGCCTTGCCGAGCCACAGATTAAAACTTTTAAAAGCCGGCGCTCAGGTTTGCAGGAGGTCGCTGAGATGATGAGACGCCAGAGGGAGGAGGTCGATGGATGGATCACAGTCTGAGGGCCACGAGGCAGAGGGAAGGCGTCTCAGCGAACACACGCTGTAAACATTAAGAACCGAACACGCACCCAGGTTACAGACAGGGTTTCAGTCGTCGGACGTCTGGATCTGAAGTTATCAGAGAAACAGGCTGAGCAAACGTTAGCAGCAGCTCGGCTCGCCGCCCCTCCAGTGGTTTTTAAGGTGGAACTGCTTTATTCAGTGTTTGCTTTGTGTCTGTGACCATGTATCTGACTAATTCCCGCTTTAATTGCCCTGTTCTGACTGAGGGGGCGGAGCTCCAGCTGTGGCGGCTCACGGTACTCACCCCGCTGAGCTGGTTACAGTGCAGCAGCATCCCGGTCAGCGCCGCCAGCGACTCCTCCACCCGCCTCATGAACTCTGCAGCCGGCAGCCTCTGGGAGCAGAACAGGTCCATGGCTCGGGCTGCGACCCTGCAGGCCTGCAGGACGTGGTCTCCGGGTCCCAGCTGGGCAGGATCCCTGCACGCCGCCACCACCGACTCCAGCAGCTGGCACACGGACTCCACCAGCACCGACCCCGCGTCCACATCGGGGCGGAGCCACAGCTGCTCCAGGCCGCCGTGCTCTCCCTCAACACGGCGCAGCGCACACAGCGACTGCAGGAAGCGCACATGGGGAAGCATCGCCGGCACACGAGGACGATGACAGGAAGTGACGGCGGGGTGGGGGTCCTGCAGCAGGAAGTCAGGGGTCTCTGAGTCGCAGCCTGGGTGGAGGTGGGACCCGCTCTCTGGACCAAACAGGTCCTGCGACGCCTCGACCAATGAGTCGTCACGACCTGGGAGACAGAGAAACACTGACTCAGCATCAGTTCACACTCACCACTTCATCCCAGCGTGTCATTCAGCAGCTGTGACATCGATCAGCTGACATCGATCAGCTGTGACATCGATCAGCTGACATCGATCAGCTGTGACATCGATCAGCGGCTCTCTGCTGTGTGCGAGGAGTCGTGTGTGTATCATACCAACCATAAACAGCACAAACTGACCTGAGCGCAGGTTTCCTTCTTGTTTCGAGCTCTTAGCGAACGGATTTCTGTTATTTGACCAAAACCTTTCAGAAGCGTGTGAATCGCGTCTCAGAGCTGTTGAGTTATCAATAATCAATACGTCACATGAGCAGGAACCTGCAGCCTGAGCAGCACGCAGCTAATTGTAACTGACACACTCCAGAGGGTCATTCCAACCTTTACTGCGACTAATGATTGTTTTAATGATTGATTATTGAAAGATTCATTTCTGTGATTGATTTATGTCACAAACAGGCAACAGACAGAGCAGCAGACACAAGGGGAGGATTTACAGAGTGAAACCGGGAATAACGACTGAAAAATGACAAATCTGACTCATTTATTCTGTATTTTTCTATAAAACGTCAGAAAAATTGTAAAAATTCTCGTCACAGTTTCCCAAAAAAACCTAAAACTTGTCATGTCCTGCAATAAATGGCGAAGAAAAGCAGAAAATCAGAGTTTCAGATGCAGATTTTTGACATTTTTGGTTGAAAAATGCATTTTTGCCACCGTCAGCTGTGCCTGGACTGCGTCAGCTGTGCCTGGACTGCGGTTGGACAGAGGACGTGACTTCCTCTCGTTACGACCTGGCGCCGCAGGTTACTGGAGCTGCTGGCGGTGGATCGGACACCACAGGAGTGTGTTTTTCATCCATCGAACTTCTTTTTTCCGCATTTCTCCGGTGAAATCTGACATTTTCACTCACTGA
This sequence comes from Datnioides undecimradiatus, assembly GCA_008933995.1. Lineage (NCBI taxonomy): Eukaryota > Metazoa > Chordata > Actinopteri > Lobotiformes > Datnioididae > Datnioides > Datnioides undecimradiatus. The sequence continues at coordinate 220,408 of WARS01000134.1, read as the reverse complement.
AGGTGTCCAGAGCCAATAAAAGTTAATGAGCATGTCACATTAAAACGGGGCGAGGTCGGTCGAACGCCTCGCCGTGACGTGAACGAGCCACAGACTGAGCTCGCACAGGGAGGAGAGGGAAGGTCGGGCGGCGGCTGGAACCAGGTCAGAGAGGAAGTCTGTGTGCGAGACACATTAACACACAGTTATCATACGAAGGATCGTTAGAGGTCGTTTTCTGCTCAAACAAACAGTTTTTGTGGCGTTTCCGTTGTTTTAACACAAACACCTTCACCTCTGAGCGTCGGTGAAGGTAAAGAAGCATTTCCTGCTCACTAAGGAGCCAAAGTGTCGTCTGCCGCCTTCTAAAAAAATCAGAACCATGGGGTCATAACTCCACGAACGGGTGGACCTTGGTTCTGATCTCCACAGGCTGCGGCCCTAAACGTCTCCCATCAGCCCTTGAGGTTTCAGATTTAGGGGGACGAGTGTTTTCCTTGAAACAAACGCTGCCACAGAGGTGAAGCTGTTTATAACCGGGCGTGTTGCTCTGTGCCGCGGCTGCAGCGGCAGAGGGAGCGTGATGCATGTGCAAACACGGTCCCTGCACAGCTCACAATGTTAAACTTAATACATTTATGATTTACAGAGTGGAATTTAATGCGTTTTCCACGGTCTGTAGCAGCCCAAGCATGAACGATATCAATGAAAAGCAGTTGGGACAGTTTGGCCTGGAGTTATTTACCAAAAGCAAGAGTTTCTGTCTGCAGACACCAATAATTCCTAATGATATCAGTAATTAATCACTAAGCACACGGCGGAGCGGGATAAGCAACAAACAAACGGATGGAAAACGTTTTTAAAAACACAGGAATTACTTATTTAAAGGTCCTCGTGCAGGAAGATGACGATACCGCGACTGTTTCCAGACAAGTTCAAATCAACTCAGACGGAAACATTTAGAAGTGTTGTTCAGAGCAGAGTCTGTGAAGCGTCACTTCAGAGGCTGCTGATTCGTGGACAAACACCAGAAACAGGGTTCATCCACTTCCAGCTCCGCTGGTTAAACTGAAAACGGATTTTTTTATTAATGTGTCTTATTTGATCTGAAAATAATGAGCTGTTATTAAAGTCGTGCAGAACTCATCACATCAGGAACGTCTTCTGCTTGTTTTCAGGCTGAACCCGAGCGCCGAAGCTCATCTCACACCACAGAAACAAGACAAGCTCAGTGCAGGGTGCAGGTAGATGAGGAGGTGTTTCGTTCCCACGGCAACGCCTCTCTGTTTCATTTTAGCTACGTGCGATTTGTAGTGTCTGTAAATGTGAGTATTTCTGGCATCGTGCTCTCGGTTCGTCTCTCTCCTCCGTCCAGATTTAAAACCAGCCGGCGGTGACGTCACACGCTGAGCTGCCGGCGACGCCGTCACATGGATCGAGTCGAGCCGAGACGCACCGGTTCACGCCAGCTGCAACTTCTCCATGAAACTGCAGGTCAAGCCAGAACTTTACTGTGAGCAGCTTCTCAGACGCGACCTGATTTTCCTCCAACTTACTGTGAACTGATTCTCTCTGGGCTCTGGAAAGTGGTTTAAAATAAAAAAAGACAGTTGATAAGTTAATATTCGATCAGCTCATCAGAAAACCAACAGCTGCTGGCTGCAGCTTCACAATGCAGCAGGGTGAAGTGGAGAAGCAGCTCCCTGCCTGCGCTGACACGTTTCATCACATTTACACATCGTTAACCCTGTGTGTTACTGTGAAGTGAAAAACATCATTAGAACCTGACATACAGCCGTCTCTCACACACACACACACACACACACACACACACACCGGCAGTAATCAGCAGCTCTGCGTCCTCTGCGCGTCCTCTGCTCAGACTGGGAGCTTCGGTACAAACGCTCTGCGTCTCCGTGACGCGTCAGCTCTTTCTCTGACACCAGCCTCGGCGCTCGCACGGCGCTCGCTCGCAGCCACACAGACTCTGACTGCACCACACAGACACCCTGCACAGCTCAACCTGTTCACGACGAACACACCGAGATTCACTGCTCCTCTGTGAGCGACCGGCTGACAGCACAGAGTGAAAGAGAGCAGGCGCAGTAACTGAGTACTTTTACTCTAACTCACTCTGAATCCTGCACCTTGGATGCACGACTTTCACCTGTAACACTTGCACAGTGTGGTATCAGGAGTAAAGGATGTGTGAACTTCCTCCCACCTGCCTCCTCTGTGCATGTCGGCGTCACTCTGGCGATCAGCAGTTCCTGCCGCAGCCTCAGCACTTCCTGCTGCAGCTCCTGGGCTTTTATCTTCCAGCCTTCATCCTGGTTCTTCAGCCTGCAGGCCAGAGCCTCGGAGAACTGTCTGCCACTCAGACCCGGGGGCTTGTTCTTGATTATGGCCACGGCCACGGCCACTTTGGCTTTTGTGACAACCCACTCAGCTCCTGAAACGGCAGGTGTTTATAGAGAGGTCAACCAACAGAAGATCCACCGGGAGTCTGAAGAGGTCAGACTGCAGCAGTACTCACAGTCTGGAGAACGACTTCACCCTCAGTCTAACAATAAAGTTGATATTTGAGGAGTTCTGACTGTTTAATCAACATAAAGCCACAGAGGAACAGTACAAACACTTCTTTACTACAGACATTAATCACTTATTTATTTATAGTTTTGCATTTACTGCCCTGTGCACCTTCTATGAGCTGTGTCTGAATGAATTTCCACACAAAAACAACGCTCAGCCTTCTGATTGTTTATTTGCTGACATTTCATAGAATCAGCAGGTTAATTGAAAATGAAAACGATCATAAGTCACAGCTCCAAACTGGTGCATGTTTGCCAAAAAGCTGGCGACTGTTTCGTGGCACTAATTTAGCGAATGATTCTCAGTGTCAGCGGGCTCGATATCCACATTCATCCTGATATTTACACAACTACACACTTTATTTGTCTTAAATCAGTCAAAAACACAGCTGCACGTTCACTGTTAATACCACTTAAAGTAACATTATGATATAAAATATCAAAACTCACATCTTGCATTTTAAAAAGCGTCCCTGTTGCTAAAAGAGATGTAACCATCCATTATCGGACAGCGTCTGTGCGTGTTGTCACAGGGGGTAAATTACGTCACCACGCACGCTTTACTTAATTGGCTGTTATCACAAGCTAACATCCAGCTAAGCTAGGACCGCGGCTAAAGTTAGCTTCTTGTATTTTGTGGTTTTTACCAAACTAATCTGAGGAGGTTTGATCTGTGGTTGCCTCTCAACACTGATACACACTAACACGAACGCAGAGACGCAATAAGCCATCTATAAATTAGCTTTAAACTTCGTTACACTATAGCTAGCTAGCTAGCAGCGTAGGATGCTAATAGCTAATAGCCGTTACAGCGACACATTTCACGACATCATGTTCATCAAACGACTTTAAATGACGCTCTAACTCGGAATTATTCATATTACCTGACAAACAGATTAATTACCTTTTAAAAAGCCGACCTTAGTTTCCATTTTGAGTCTTCCCAACTTCCGGTATGTTCAGGTTTTACGGTATCATTAAGATATTCGGGGCTAACGTAGCGTCGCCGCCCGAACGGGTGTTACAGTAAAATCTGTGACCCGTCAGATTCAGTGCAGTCCGCCATTGACACAGACGGGTGTGTTATCACAGAATGTGTGACCCTGTTAAAAAAAACACCCTGTGAAATGTTTTAAAGGTACATTTTGGCAGATTAGTAATATATGAAATTACATTTACCATAAAATGTATTAATTATTCATTTATAATAATTATGATTCCTTTTCAAAGTCAAAAAGCTTAAATAATGTGTAAAATAAAGGATGAATGTTAAAAGTTGTTGGCTAAAAGTAGAAAATAAGTGGTTTAAATGTCAACTTCCTGACACAAGCCATATCAGAAGGAAAGCATACTGGAGCAAATGAACAAACAGTGAAAATTCAGTTATATAAGAAAATGACATGGACTTTCATGGTGTTGATTCAAAATCAGTTGAACTGAGCAGGTGGAACATGATGAACGGGTGCATGAGCTCCTCTGACAGGGTGTGGGTGTGCACTGCAGAACACAAATATGCTATCAGTCACAGTAAATTCACTCTTCATTAGGATATCACAATGATTTTTGCTCTGACAGGTTTTTCTGACAGGCGGGGAGAAAACACCCTCTCTGATGTGTTTTTCTCTCCGCGGGTTAAACTAACAGTGGTCTAATTCACTGCAAATTGTCAGAATTTGCATACAGTGATTGTTAACCTTTGGGAAAGTTTCCTGAATGACATTTTCAAGTGTCCTCGATGTGTAAGAGCGCTGTTGTCGAAACATGTCCGACTGTTTCAACGAGCCCAGACAGAATCACCGGCTCATTATCTGCAGCAACAGGCGGCCCTCTTCTGGATCTGATCTCGGGCGACTCGCTGTGCTTCAGTTGTTTTTATTTATTTATTTACTTATTAGTGCAGCAGTCGCTCTGGACTGCAGCCAGGAATATTCCCATGTTATTTCCTTGAATTCAAATCCCAAGTGTGGGTGTGGGAGCCTTTCCACGGTCACTTAAATGCTGTTTTACACAAATCCAAAAATACGTCTGCATGAGTTTGGTGATTTACTTTAACTGCTGAGGTTTTTATAAGCAGCTGTTTCTGTTTCATGCAACACTGTGTTCTTATTCCACTACATTAGATTCTACATATAAAGCATTCTGAATATGATGCATCAGGTGTTTTCAGTCTCTGAGTCCTTCGTTAAGTAACTTCCTGTCAATGCAAATCAACTTGAGTTCAGTATTTACTAAAACAGTTCAGTTTGTCATGTTTCACATGGAGCGGCGTCAATGTTTTCTCTTATTTCGAACTCTACACTCTTCTTTCATTTCAAGGACAGTTCTTAAATTAAGCTGGAAGCTGATTTAAATGTAGGCAAACAGACCGAGCAGGGTCACTGTCTCATCACGGTCACAGGAAGTGTTACTCAGACACAGATACAGAGAAGAAAAACTGATAGATAATGTCTGCGGAGGCTCTGTGGGTACGGAATTTGATAGAGGTGCATTGTGGGTAGTGTAGTACCCAGGGTCTTTGTATCTTAGCTCACATCTTGAATGATATCTCAGACTCTGCTGCTTCAGTTTTTATCTGATTTTAACATGTTTCTCACAGACTGGTGCCCTTCATGGAAGAGCTACATGAAATTGGTGGAATACTCCTTTAAGATAGTGACATTATTGAGGCCTAATGACGAATAATAGACAGAAGAGAGGTAGTTAAAGAGGAAACGAGGTGACTGATGCTTTACTCGAGTCTTTTTTGTGCCAATTTCTACTTTTACTCTGCTACTAATGAACTAATATTAATAAACTAATAATAGACATTTAAAGCAAAACATTTAAAGAACTTAGAAATCTGATTTTTTACTCTACAGTTTCTACAAGTCAATTTGAAGCAATGAGTCAATTAATCAATCAGTGGACAGACAGAAAATCCATGATCACTGATGCTGAAGTGATTTTTCCTGTGAAACCTTCGCAGGTTGCAGAAGATTTGTTGCTTTTCTTTTAAATATTTGAATGCATCTGCATGATTTTGCGTGTGTTTGTAGCAACGCTGAGCTCCGGGCTGCTGACAGGACTCTTTTTGCTGCACTGAGTGTCTCTGCCAGAGAGCGGCGGGTCTTTCCAGGAGAAATCTGCTTCTGCTGAGTGAAATACTGGAAGGAGTCATCTGAAACAAGCCGACCGGCTCTTCTTCATTTACAGAAGCAGTAGCTCGATGCAGAGGTCCCGCTGGATCACTGAGCCCCTCGCCCTCTCACACGCACAGAGAGGCCGGACACCTTTACAATGAATCTCATTTCTAGCCCAGAGTGTCCATGATGTGATTCCCTCAGTCAGCGCAGAGCCTGCAGGCACTCGGGTGAAGGTCAGGAGGAGCTCAACTGGAGAATGGGGAGCTCTGCTTTGTGACTCAGCTCTCTGCTCAGAAACATAATCAATACAGAGCCTGCTGGTCTGGATGCAGTGTGCAGGGAAGAGTGAGGTGTGATAAATGATTTATGCATGAAATCACACTTTGATCGTCCTCGCTGCAAACCTGAAAATGAATATTGTCTGCTGAAGGAGAAGTTTGTTTGGTTGTTTTACCAAAAATAATAAAAAGCTGAAGGTTTTGAATGAAAGGAACCAACAAACAAGTGCAGAACCAACTCAAGCTGTCAATCATGAGGCCACGCCCCCTTTCCACAGCATCAGTAACTGATTAAAACCAGACACTGATCAGAGAAATGAACAGGAACCGTCTGCTGACATGGAGGGGGCGGGGCTTATGAGCTGTGCTGCAGCCAGACACCAGGGGGCGGGGCTTTTTGAGCTGTGCTGCAGCCAGGCACCAGGGGGCGGGGCTTATGAGCTGTGCTGCAGCCAGACACCAGGGGGCGGGGCTTATGATCTGTGCTGCAGCCAGACACCAGGGGGCGGTGCAGATGTCTCAGCCTGACCTTTAATTGGCTGTCGCGGCTGCCATCTTTATGCACAGTTGAGGTGTTATCGCTTCGAGCTTCTGTTTACTGGCTTCTTGTGCACAGTTGCACAGCGTTTCATTATTTAAGAGGTGAAATAAAGATCTCAGCTCGTTCACAGAGTTTATTTAAGGAGTTTTGTACCATAACTGCCTGCAGACTGTCGCTAACGTTTCCCAGTTTACTCTCCAACAAACGAGGAAAACGCAGCTAAGAATAGATAGTTTCACATATTTTAGACTCTCTGTTGCCCTCAAATGTTGACGGCAGTTAAAGGGCTGAATTCACAGAGGTAACTGACTCAAACTCTACATGAAACATCGATTTTGCAGTGAAATGTTTCAGTTTTTGTGTCCTTTAGCATGCTAACGTTCGCTAATCAGCACTAAACACAGAGCGCGGCTGCAGGTGGAGAGGTCATCAGCTCTGCGGGCGGATGTGATGAATCGTTAAATCTCAGTTCACTGAGGTTTAACTGGAGAAGAAGCTGCTGACGGCGCCGTGAGACGTGAAGCTGCTGAGGTTGTTTCGGTTTCTCCAGACTGAGCGCGCAGGCGGGACTCATCAGAACGTCTGCCACCTTAACGACACTGCCTCACGCTGTCCCGCCGTGTTCCTGACATCTGAACCTCATGCACACCTGCTGCGTCCTGCACACCTGCTGCGTCCTGCACACCTGCTGCGTCCTGCACGCGCAGAGCGAACACGGCAACGACGCTGCTTCATGTTTCTCTGAGTCTCCGACTGTTATCTAACGTCTTACTCACACTTCCACTCGTAGTGTTTGTTTTCACTCCGCGCTGCTCGTTTTAACCTCACTGGGAAAAGGTGTTGCATAAACACGAGACGCCAGAGAAGATGTTACACTTCCTGTGTGTGTGTGTGTATCTGAGTGTGTGTGAGTGTGTGTGTATCTGAATAAACACAGGAGGGGTTAAAGCAGCCCAGGTGTTCTCAGCAGCTCTCGCTCTTTGTCTCTCTCTCTCTCTCTCTCTCTCTCTCTTTCTTTGTCCCCCGTCTCTCTCTCTCTCTCCCTCTCTCCCTGTCTCTCTCTCTCTTTCTTTGTCCCCCCCGTTTCTCTCTCTCTCTCCCTGTCTCTCTCTCTCTCTCTCTCTCTTTCTTTGTCTCCCCCCCGTCTCTCCCCCGTCTCCCTCTCTCTCTCTCTCTCCCTGTCTCTCTCTCTCTCCCCTGGTCTCCCTCCCCTCTCTCCCTGTCTCTCTCTCCCCGCCTCCCTCCCTCCTCTCTCTCCCGTCTCCCTCCCTCTCCCTGTCTCTCTCTCCCCGCCCCTCTCTCCCTCTCTCTCTCTCCCTGTCCTTCCGTCTCTCTCTCTCTCCCCGTCTCGTCTCTCTCTCTCTCTCTCCTGCCCTCTCCCCCTCTCTCCCCGCCCTCCCGCCTCCTCCCTCTCTCCCTCCCCCTGCTCCCCTCTCTCCCTGTCTCTCTGTCTTCTCTCTTTCTTTTGTCTCTGTTTTCTCTCCCTGTCTCTCTCTCTCTCTCTCTCTTTCTTTGTCTCCTCGCCTCCCTCCTCTCTCTCTCCCTGTCTCTCTCTCCCCCCCCCCGTCTCCCTCTCCCTCTCTCTCTCCCTGTCTCTCTCTCTCTCTGGACGTTTGGCAGCCTTCGGGTTCCTTTTCTTCCAAAATGCAGCACAAATATTTACCTGCCAGCTTATTTTACTGCCAGTATTATCACTCGGTGCATCAACAAAAGGCATGCTGGGATAGGTTTCAAGGTCACCATGGAGACAATAAATTCACTTTATAGCCTCAGTGAGAAAAACAAAGACGTTATATTAACTTTCCTTTTCCCAGTAATTTGATGGAGAGTCTGATGCAGTTTGGTCCTAATTTTGGGTAAAATATCGACATTTTTAATGAATTTACACTAAAACACCAACACAAACGGGCGTTTGATGGAGCTTTGGAGTTCAATCTGTTTTGCTTTATTTTGAAGGAGTCTACCTCTTGTCTCTGCGCGCTCACTTCCTGTTCCTGTCTGTTTCATTGTCACCTGTGTTAACTGGTTAATTGGTTTCACCTGCGTCTCATCAGCCTGTGCAGCCTGAAGACGACGTGTTTACTCGCTGTTGTCGAGCTTCAAACGTTGATTCAGTTCATTAATCTGCAGAAACATTCGCCCGTTCAGCGGCGCCGACTGACAACCAGTCATTTCCAACTGACCTGAAAACACTCGTGTTGTATTTAAGCTCAAACATGAGGCACCTCTCCCTGTACGTTCGTCTGTTTTAGGCCACGTTTGCTGCAATATTCCAACAAAACATATGAACAACTTATAAAATATGACGTTTTAATGTAGATTCAGCCTCCCAGCAGTTTGCACAGCTGAAACTATCGATCATTTAATGTGCAACAGTCCACACATTGATCATTTAGATCAATTAATCAGCTAATCAGCTTACCTGCTCAGGCTGCAGGACAAAGCACCTGTTAGCCCGTTAGCTTGTTAGCCTGCTAGCCTGTTAGCCTCTCTACACAGGAACCCTCAGGGCATTATGGCCCAGGGGTGAGCCCTCATTAAGCACCTCACAGGGTGAGAGAGGGGTGAGAGAGGGGTGAGGAGGAGGGCATCCTGAAATGTCTCTTTGTGTCCTTAGTTTATGATTAAAACAACAAATAAACAGATAATTTGTTGACAAACAAATTAAATTAGAAGGCCAGGAAAGAATGAGGAACAGGAAGAACGAAAATCCTTAGAGAGTCAGGTCACGTGACTCAGCTGTTCATCTGATCCGTTTTTATTATTTTAGCTCATTTCAGTTTGTCTGTGTTTATTATTTGGATTGTTTTTGTTTTTGTTCCGGCCAAACATCTGTTCTGTGACGCTTCAGACACATTTCTGTCGTTGAATCTTTCATGTCAATAAAGTTTTGAATTGAAAATTGAGAAAACACACACACACACACACACACACACACACAGATACAGAGAGAGAGAGGGAGAGAGAGCTCCCGCTGCGGTATAAAAGCTGGAGGAGACTCGAGCGGCTCTGAACTTGTGCTGAGACTCTGAGCGGACTGGACAGGAACCAGAGTGTTCTGGGTTTGAGCTCCGGAGGCTGAGGTCTTTGGGAAGATGAGTCCGGTGTCACAGACGCGGGTCCGGGTGTGATGGAGAGGCCGCCGCGCGTCTTCCCGGGACGTCTGAGTTGATGAAATGTTGTGAAACGCTGCGGCTGAAGTGATGAAGAGATGAGGAGGAGGAGGCTGAGATGCGTCTCTGAGGCAACACCTGTGGTCTGACGGTCGGACGGCTGCTGCTGCTGCTCCCGCTGGAGATGGAGCCGCTTTCACTTTGCGTCGACGCGAGACGAGAAACGCGAGCGGTGGCTGAGTATCTGAGCGATTTCAGGGTGATCTCCAGGCTTTCCTTCGAGCTCAATGACAGGGGGATCTGACGGGCGAAGGTGGAGGGATGGAGAATGCCAGCCAGCTCAAACCAACGCCTGTCACCTACGGAGAGCTGTTGAACATCTCCACCAACTACACCCATGCCAATTTCACGGCCAAAGCGGAGGAGAAGGACGGTAACTTGGCTTTCCAGGCGGGTCTCGCCGTGACCTTAGCCCTCATAACTTTCGCCACGACGCTTTCAAACGCGTTCGTCATCGCCACCATCTACCAGTCCCGCAAATTACACACGCCGGCAAACTTTCTGATCGCGTCCCTGGCCGTCACGGACCTCCTGGTGTCCATCTTGGTGATGCCCATCAGCGCGCTGTACACGGTCAGCCAGACGTGGACTCTGGGGCAGGTGGTGTGCGACATCTGGCTGTCCTCGGATATAACGTGCTGCACCGCGTCCATCCTCCACCTGTGCGTAATCGCGCTGGACCGCTACTGGGCCATCACGGACGCGGTGGAGTACTCCAAGAAGCGCACGCCGGCGCGCGCAGCCGGCATGATCGCCACCGCCTGGGTGATCGCCATCTCCATCTCCCTGCCGCCTTTCTTCTGGCGCCAGGTGAAGGCAGAGGAGGTGACGAGCTGCAACGTGAACACCGACCACATTTTCTACACCATCTACTCCACCTTCGGCGCTTTCTACATCCCCACGCTGCTGCTCATCGCCCTGTACGGGAGGATTTACGTGGAGGCGCGGAAGCGCATCCTGAAGCAGTCGCACAACAAGCCGGGGAAGAGACTCACCTCGGCGCACTTGATCACCAACTCCCCCGGCTCGGTGGCGTCCACGACCTCCCTGAACTACGGGACGAACGACACCTCCTCCTGTGACACTACCTCGTCCGCGAACGTGAGCCAAGTCAAAGTCACTGTGTCCGACGCGCTGCTGGAGAAGAAGCGCATCTCCGCCGCCCGGGAGAGGAAGGCGACCAAAACTTTGGGAATAATCCTGGGAGCCTACATCATCTGCTGGCTCCCGTTTTTCATTTACACTCTTCTAGTGCCTGTCTGCGAGTCCTGCTTCCACCCGGAGCTGTTTGACATTTTCACCTGGCTCGGTTACCTCAACTCCCTGATCAACCCCATCATCTACACCATGTCTAACGAGGACTTCAAACAGGCTTTCCACAAACTGATACGGTTTAAATGCTGCAGGGCATGAACGATGATTACCAGCCATAATACCCCCCCCCCCCCACACACACACATCATCTGTATAATGCCAGAATTGAATCATCACATGTTTCGCTCCCTGAGGCGAACAACAGCATCCAGATTGTTCCTGATAACGTGGCTGCAGGATGAGCGTTCACCTCGGCTGCAGAGAGGACTGTGGAGACGCGCTGACCTGTCAGCGCTGCGTTATCTGACAGCGCTGTGCAACAGTGAATGGCTTTCATTTGCAACCCATCGGAATTTAAACAGAAAAGGATGAAAGGGGAGTGTGCAGCTGCTGTGGGTGCAGAGGAGACACGATGAGGATGCTCTGTGACTGGTTGTGTTATCGCAGCGACTTGGAGAAAGCCCATAGCCCCGGATGCAGGGGCCCCGCCTGTACGTGCTGCGCTGGACTGTAGCCTACAGACTCACTTTGCCATATGAGTTTGACAGTCAACATCCGTTGGCTTGTAAGCACAAACAGCTTAGGACTAAGCTATCACAAGCCCCAAGGGCAAAAAAATCAGATTTGTGTTTCGTTTTCCTGACTCAATAAGGGGAAATACTGGTGCCTACAAGTTTAGTTCAGTTCCTCAGACGTGCCTGGCCCAGACGGAGATAACAGCATGATTTCAGTTTGAGAAAAGACACATTTGGTTCATTTCGTGGCCAGTGTAGGTGTTTTCTTTCATTTTCTCGCTGTGACCGATGTTCACTTTAAAAAAAAAAAGGCTCCAGATCGAGTGTAAATGTTTCCAATCTGTATGCATCAGTGTGGTTTCTGCCTTCGTCTCCTGGGAAGCCCGGGTCTGGCTCGGTCGAACAGGCGTCGCACTGTAAGACGGAGCCAGGCTGAGCGACTCTGAGCGGGAGCGAGGAGCCGAGGCCTCTTGTTAAAGATGCATTTTTAATTGTTAATATTAAGCTTCGATGTTCCATTTTATGTCAGGCTGAACAAACACAACCACACATGCGGTCAATCTGATAACGAACAGGAGGGTTCCTACAGTCGCCTCTTCAGAGTCTGGCATTTGTGTCCTTGTGTCCACACCCAGAAAAAAAGTTGTGGAGAAGATGATTTTTCTTTTTTAAATGGAAAATGTCACCGTATATTCTGATCAAAATCAGCAGAAGCTTCACATGTTAAATGTCAAGCTTCGGCTGCGGCTGATCCCTTAAAAGAACATGTCTGGGGGGAAAACAGAAATCTGTTTGCTTGCAGATTGTCAGGAAAAGATGCAGAAACTGTAACAACAGCAACAACAAAGCGCCGGTGATGGGGATCGTGCTGTACGTGCTCTCGGCTGTGTGGAGGATCCTGGACTTCAGGGAAAACTGGGGGTTTTTAAACAAGCTGAGGAGGAATTTCAGTTACGCACGATTGAAGCTGGTGAGTTCTGCAGATTCTTAAGTGTCAAATTTATTAAATTCGGGGCCAGACAGTCCGTTAAACTCAAACGATTGTAACTAGCAGCTGTTTGTTAAATATGGAGGCCGACAAGGGCGAAGGTGCTGCGGCGGCCCAAAACATGCTGCAGCTTCAGAAACAATGTCAATTTAACAACGCAACACATTCAACAAGGTAAACTCACAGTAAAATCAGAAAAAAAGCAGCAAAACAAATTTTATACGTTAGCGAAGACGTTAGCGAAGACGCTTTGCATCGTTTCTGCAAATACACAAACGGTGCAAAGTCAAAAATACACAAACAGATGCAACAAAATAAAAAACGCTGCACGTTCAACACAGCAGAAGTTCTCCAGGCCCCCAGGGGGCGCTGAGTGCAGCACTGTTTCTGTGTTTGCAGCACGAGAGCTGTTTTCTGATGTGCAGCACGTTAGCATTGCATTTTCACAAGTGTTTTTGATTTGGCAGCGTTTTTGAAGCTTCAGAGCGTTTTGTCCTCACGCAAATGTTGTAATTTGTCCTTGTCAGCCACCATACTTTCCAGTGTTGTGCAATAATCTCAGAACGTGATCATAAAACTGCGCAGGAACCCTGTTCTGTAGATTTTACAGGATGGTTTGGGGAGTTAGATGCAGCAGCTGAAACCACTCTCATGTCTCTGTTCAATAGTTCATTTATTTACACTTAAATACCAGTAATGTGTTCTTAAAGAGACCTGCCGCCATCGTTACCCACAATGCAATTCAAGTGTAGTCAGGAGAGTCAGGTGGATAAGCTAGCTAGCGGCTAATGAGGCGTCCAGCTGAGATGATCTGCTCACCATCAGATCTGTTTTAGTCTCTAACTTGGAGTCTTTACTTGACCCTGACTCGAGTGACATCACGTGAGGCCGTCACACACTACAACATTAATGCTGCTTTAAACCTCAGACTTTACATTTATTAGTACAACACACAGTTTAAACACGGATATGGAGCCAGAGCCAGCAGACTGTTATCGTAGCTTAGCATAGCGACTGGGAAACAGCTAGCCTGACTCTGAGGTAAGAAAAGATACAAATGAAGCTGAAGCTCAGTTATTATCACTTATCGGTTTTGTTTCATCGTGCATAAACAAAAATTAGTTTTTGCTGACACAGCTAAAAATGTCTGACTTTAAACATCAATTTGTGTTTGAATCAAACCAACAGTAAAGACCCTCGGACGTGCTGCTGAGGTGCATAGCTGTATCTGTATTAACCTTGTTTCGAGTCTTTGTGCTAAGCTAAGCTAACCTCCCGGGGGCTGTAGCTTCACATTTAGCCTACAGACATGAGAGTGGTTTCAGTGTGTTCGTCTGACTCTTACCAGAAATATCAAACTGTGTGTTGATAATAAGGCTCTTCTGGACAGGAAGCACTAAAGCGTGCGTCTGTTTCCATAATTAGGAAATACCTGTTGTCAGAAAACAGCTGCAGGGAGTTTGTTGCACCCTCTGGTAAAAACGTGACACAAAGTCCTGCTGAATCACATCAAAGATGGCTGCCAGAGAATCGTGACCACGCCGGCTCCCACCTTGTCACGTAACCGAGCTCCTCTGTCTTTCTGCAGCCATGTTGGATGTTTGAGTGTGGATGTGGCGTAGCCATCCTGCTCTGTCGCAGCTCTGTGGTTGAAAAGCCTCTTTGTGTACAGTATTGATCAGCTCAGTGTGAAACTCATCTGGTGGCTCTGTCAATCCAATGGAAGTTGCATTTCATCCAGATTAGCTTCTGCTGTACAACGCTTCTGCGCACATCGGCGATGCACTGTAACCGCTCTGCTCTGGAGGATGAAATCCAACCCACTTGGAGCACAAAAAAGAAAAAAAAGCACTGCTGCTGTTGTGAAAAACTGAAAAATATCAATAAAAAGGTCTCTGGCATCCTGAGGTTATGACAGTTTGGCCCACACTCTCATTTTTCTCATTAAAACATCTTTTTTTAACATGATTCTGAGAGAGCGTTGACATTTCCTCTATCGTCACCGGGATCTGCCGTGGTATTTGGGCCGCTCTGGCGATGATAAAACATTTCACAGATGTGAGCTGATGTGGCGGCATTAACGGTTTGTAACTTAATTAACTATCAGGGGAAAAAACATCTATCAGTGAGGGAAATGTCAGTTGTGAATGTCTAATGAAACGAAGCGCCGGCCTCCTCTTTGCATTTCACTGCTGTGAATCTGAACGCGTGCACCCGTCTCCACGCGCGAGGATTATATATTAATGTGGCCGACTCAGCGTACGTTCAGTGTAATGAGGGTTTGTAGTCGTTACGGCGGCCATTGTGTTACATACAGCGCAGTTTGTTACATTTGGGACCTCGTGTGATGTGCATTAAACACATTAATATGCTTATTGGTGCATATTTTTACATTTTAATAGTGGCCAAGCTGCAGTAAGTCGGCCAACCATGAGCCGCGCAAAGGAAACGAAGCAGCTGCGAGTAAATCAGTAAATTATAGAAGATGGGAAGCTTGTGAAACATAAAATAAGTATAAAATCATTGACTGAAAGTGACACATTGAATATCACTTCCTGTTTCTACAAGTATCGTGTTTTTTTTAATACTAGCTGCAAAATCAGTGTACGCTAACCCAGGAGCTAATGGCTAATCGGCATTTGGAGTCTGTGCAGTGGGGGGCGGGGCTTATGAGCTGTACTGCAGCCAGACACCAGGGGGCGGGGCTTATGAGCTGTACTGCAGAGAGTGCCTTTAATATTGAACATCATGGCTTTTACAGCTTTGAGTTCATTATTTTGGCACTGAGTTTGTATTTTATGGGGAAATTAGATAAAAGAGGGGGTCAGGAGGGTAATAAAAGCTCCTTTTTGCCCCACTGCCCCTGAGCAGGTGCATCTACCTCTAACATGATCGGACATCCTGCCTGCTTTTGCTATTAAATCATCACTTAAAGGGCAAATCTATCCTGTTATTGTCACCTGATGATATTGGAAACCTGTCCTGGTGTTAGAGGGTATCAGCTCCAAGCTCACTGGTTCTTATTGGAAACTTAAATCTTTAACAAAGATAAAACTCAGATAAAAAAGAGCGGGAAATGCAGGAAGTTGAGCTTTCATTGGGAGCTATTTTCAGCGGCAGATGAATCCACATTTGGTGACACAGTGTATGAACATCTATCAGGCTCTGATGCTTGTTCTGAGCCACATTTACTGCTTTTATGGAACAGAATCAGCAGATTTTCCTTTTAGAATAACAAAACTTGAGGTCTGTGAAGCTAAAAGCTCAGAGTGCTTCTTCCTTCAGCTGCTTTACCTGCCGTCCAACCAAAACACTCGGCGGTAATCGTTTCGCTTTTCTGAAAATGGGGGTTGAAAGTCGTAATTTTGAGCCGAACGTTGAAACGTGGCAGCGCGGTGAGCGTGTGCAGCTCGTGCAGGCCTCAAATCTTCATCCTATTAGCAGAAAAGCTCCCCTCAGCTTCAGCGTCGCTCGTCCCCTTTGTCACAAATTAATATTGTTGGATCCTTTTGAAATCGATCCGGCCGCCGTTGGCCCCCCGATTACTGTTTCCATGGTTTGATGCTCAGCTAAACCATGGCAACGCGGGCTCTGCTGGAAACGCATCACGCTGCAGAAGCCAAATAAACACACTGACTGGAATGAAGATGAAGATGAGGCGGTGTCACGGCGGCGCCGTACCTGTTTCTCAAATAATCAGCACGTTTATTTTAAAGCTGCGCTCGGCGTGTCGCTTCCTCTGTGGAAAATAGATGTTTTTCACAGCGGACAGAGGCCGAGCGAGTGTTTCTGCGGCTGTCGAGGGAAAAATAATGAAAGAGACACATGGAAACACAAATTCACGAGTCCTGTTTGTGGCGTTACGACGTCTAAGCTGATTTGAGGCAGAGCAGACGTTTGTTTGAACGTTATTTCACAGAGTAAACGTCGATTTTAAACGATGCTTCAGACGCCTCCACACGGCTCACAGCCTCGTCCTGTTTCACCGCTTCTCTCTCTGGTGTTTCGGCCTTGAGAGCAGCTGCTGAACGCGTCGACTGTTAAAACGGATTTTTTACTGTCAAACAGGTTTTTTATCTTCTTTCAACAGAACAATCTCAAACTCGAGGTGTGCAGCTTTGTTTTCTGCGTTTCTTTGTCCTTATTCTGTCGCTTAAAAGTCAAAACAAAGGTTTATTTACTACAATAGTCCTGAAGGCACCATGCAGCGTTTCAGTAACTGAACAATAAGCACTGTACTCAAGTACAGCTGCAAAGTACTTCCTGTTAATCCTGCTTTATGCTGATACTTGATTACAATTCAGATGCAAAGTTGCATGTTTTACTCCATTACTTTGTAATCCGACTGCTTCAGTTACTGATCAGATTCAGATTTATACAGTAAAATATGATCAATAACTAAATGATAATGAACTTTATTGATCACAAGCTCCCCAGAAACATCACCAATAGTTATGACGTATGAGAAATATGATGACATGACTCTGCAGCAGGTCGTTCTGCTGAATGACTGCAGCTTCGGTTACTTTTGTAATTTTACTTAAATATATATTTGAAGTGTAATTATATAATACTTAAGCCACATGTTATGAGAGTATTTAGAGTAAAAGTAGTGTTCACAGTCAGATGTAGTTAGAGTATTTAGAGTACCCGTGGTGTCTGCAGTAATCAGAGTATTTAGAGTACCCGTGGTGTCTGCAGTGTACCTCTATCTGATCTGTCCCTGCAGGCCTGCGTGCTGCGTTCATGTGCAGCAGGTGACGTGATGTTTCTCTCAGAGCTGCTGTGAAGGACCTGAGCTGCTGCTGATGGAGGGATGAAAGCTTAAATGACAGGAGCAGGAAGACGGGGAGAAGGAGGCATGTGATGATCTGTGTGGGCGAGGCAGAGCTCAGAGAAACATCCCACATCCCAAACAAACAGACGCACAACAAATATCTGAACAGAGCGTGTTCGACAACAGCACGACAACAATGAAGACGTTAAAATGAATCTGCATGCAGACGGTGTGGTGGGCTGGAGAGGAGTGTGTGTGAGTGAGTGGGAGGATGTGTGTGTGTGTGTGTGTGTGTGTGTGTGTGTAACATATGCCCTCCTACTTGAATTTTGCATGAGTTTTGTTATGCGATGAAGTCGTGGTGAAAACACAGGTGTTAAATAATTGAAACTCAGAAACAGACGGTGTCTGATCCACTGATGTTCACCGAAGAACCGCGACGTCAGACGCGCTCTACGGAAAGGCTGCGAGATCCAAACGTGACGGTGATGATGCAACATGGAAACAACACGTTACTGGTGCAGAGCAGCTAACGGTTAGTCAGCAGCTTTACTTCAGGCGCTAACAGCTAGCATTGTTTGTCTGCTTCTGTTTCAGGTCCTTAAATAGTTAAAATGCAACATGTTTTAGCTGAAAACCAGCATTTCGCAGCGTTTCAGGCCTGAAAACTGAAAACGTGTCGGTGCATCGCAGCGTTTCTGACTCATTACTCCTCAGACGACCCCTCAGGTTCACCTGCTGAACCTTTAGAGGCGCCTGAACCTGATGTTGGGAAACACAGGACCTCCGTAAACATCTGAAGAAGAGTAAAGTTGAGTTCTGCTGTTTGAGTGGAAACATGCTAATGCTCTGAGCTACATGCTAACACCAGCATGCTAAGCTGCACACATTGACGATGCTAATATGTGCATAGTTAGCAGGTACCATGTTTGCTTTCTTAGTTTAGCACCTAGCTATGCTAATATTAGCTCATTTGCATCAAACATAAAGTTGCTGGTTTAAAGCGAAGGATGCGCAAAACAACCTGTGAACATAAGGTGGTGGAGCTACAGCTCGGGACAAAACAAAGACTCAGTTTCCACAGAGTGATTTTAAGTCTTTGACAGCAGGAAGGAGCCTGAACCTGACGAGGAAACACATCAGACAAGAAACTCTCAGAGCAGCTCCACCGAAGCTCCAGAGGCTCAGACGACCGCACAGATCCCACAAGAACGCCAACGGGCAAAACAAGTGGACGACATTCAGCAGCTTGAACTGTTCTTATGCAGAGATGTTTGTGCTAAAGAGACCAAAAGAGGAGGAGACACAGGTGAAAGTTGGGAGCGATCCTGAACACGGAGAGTCTGCAGAGGACCTGCAGCTGAGCCAAGTGCAGCGCTGTCACTGTGCACGTCAGTCTGCACACCACAGGCATGCATTCCATACACCAAAGTCACATTTCGCATGCAGGCGATATGCTAATCCCTCCTTCTGTGCAGTCAGGTGACCTTTGTTGTCATGGTAACAAAATAACCATGATTAACATTAAGCAA
Organism: Datnioides undecimradiatus; assembly: GCA_008933995.1. Classification (NCBI taxonomy): domain Eukaryota; kingdom Metazoa; phylum Chordata; class Actinopteri; order Lobotiformes; family Datnioididae; genus Datnioides; species Datnioides undecimradiatus. The sequence goes on along the minus strand of WARS01000134.1, from coordinate 201,598 downwards.
TCAGGCCAAATCAGATTCATCACCAGCTCAACAGTCATGAAAGTTGCTATTTAGCAGCAAAACACTGACTTTCCTGCAGGTATGCACGTCTTCTCACCTCGTTAGCTTGAATGCTAACGGAGGGAAACGCGAGTTCGGTCTAAACCTGCTGGAAAAACATTGACAGCTTTTCAGAAACGCCTAAAAACTTCCTATAACAGGGTCACAACGTCCCCAAACTGCCACTTCTCCTCCTCCACCTGCTGCTGCTCCGCTTAAGGATATTTATCCCGCAGGTTTAAAGACGTCGCCGGTGCAAAGGGAGGTAAAGCGTCTGCTAAAAAAAGCAGCAGCAGGTATAATAAATGGCTTTAATAGTGCCTCTCATTGTAGGTCATTACTTAAGATGACAGCAGACACATTATGGAGGCGAGCAGAGCAATGATTAAAATGATAATTCAGATTCTGGACAAGGCAGGAAGTCGGAGCTCCCTGCGAGGCTCAGGACGGAGGTGAGATCAGACTTTATTGAGATAAGTCGACGGCTCGACTTCGAGTCTTCGGAGACGACAAATTGAATCGTGTGTTACCGGAAATCAGATGAGCTCACTTACCTGAAACTGAAAACCTGCTGTTCGGGGCAGCTTTGAGGAAATGAAACATTCAGGATGAAGATTCGACAAACACTGTGTCAGAAATGAGACGTGAAACCTTCAGAGGGAGCAGCAAGGAGGAGTGACTTTGGAGAAACACTCTGCATCCATATTTAATATGAGTTTTGTCTTCCAGGCCCGGACAGCACTGAGAGAACATGATAAATGCATCACGGTGATAAATACTTTACAGCTACATAACTGGACCGAGAGACGGGGAGATGACCAATCAGGTGTCAGGAGAGCAGGTCACTGTGATGACAGTGAATAGCTTCTGCCTACTGGTGGATTTACATAAGACTGCAGTGCCCTTGACATGGAACATGCTTGTAGGCGAACATGCATGGGTGTAGTAAACCCACTGACAGACAGAGAGCCGCATCAACCAATCAGCTCCTGAGATCTGGGAGTTCATTCTGCAGCACTTAAAGTCCTGAGAGCAGCTCCAGACGTGGTTTAGAGTTGGGAACAGGTCATGATTTAAGGTGTAAAAGCACATGATCTACCTAATATACATCATGCTGACATAGGTTAAGTGTGTTATGTTAAATAATTTACATATTTAAATAAAAATAAGTCACATGTGCATCTCTGTTGTGATGTGTGAGCGTCTGATTGGCTGCAGGTGAGTTTGGCTAATTGACTGAGTGCAGGTTTGTTCCAGAGATCTGATTGGTTAAAGGCCGACTGTCTCCACTTCCTGTCAGACTGCCAGTGAAACTCTTTGTTCCTGCTGGTTCTTGGGAGCAGGTGTGAAGCTACAACCAGCAGGTGTTTAGCCCATCTTAGCTTAGCTTAGCTTAGCTTAGCTGGATACATTGACAATCAGCTAGCCTGGTTCTGCCAAAGATTAAAGGCATGAAGTTGCTTTTTTCTGGGTGTTGTGTATCGGGGGGTAACTTCCTGGTGTCGCTGCTGGTTGCCTGGCAACTGCAGCAACAAAAGTCCGACACAAATGTGTAAAACGGCAAATTATCGCTGTAGTTTCAAAGAGTTTTAAGCTAATCTCAAAGATGCAGGTAGGTGTCTGCCTCTGGTCAGAGCCAGGCTAGCTGTTTCCCTCCGTTTTCAGTGTTTGTGCTAAGCTAAGCTGACCGGCTAACCGGCTGCTCACTGTAGCATCAACACTGACGGACTCACTTTGACTTTTAAACATAAAATCCTGTGTTTTTTACACAAATTAACCAAAGTTTCCTTCTAATGTTTTCCTTTTGCTGTGAAACACGTCAGAGGCTTTGAAGATGCTCGGTTGACGTGAAGAAGAACGGCGAACACGTCTTCAGACTCCGGTTTGAACTCTGCAGCAAACTGCTCCAAACTTTTCTGTTTGGGAGGTACAGCAGCGATCCGTAATGTCATGTTTATTTTGGAAAATAGGGACTATCAGGCCTTCAGCCGTGGATGATTCAGAGGCAAACAAGCACCAAACCTGTTTGCATAACAGTCTCTGCTGTATTGCTTCGTGGCAGCGAGGCCGGGCTGGATGGGAGAAGAGGAGCGTTATGCTGATGAGTGAGAGGAGGCGATGTGCGAGACAGACCGCTGGCTTGGCGGGGCGGCGACTGGGTGAGTGGGTGTAATGATACCCTCATCTCATGGAAAAACATGTCAGTCCTCCTGGCGAGTAGAGCTGAAGTTGTTGTCAGCGACAGCCTGCAGCTCGGAGGGGACAGAGCCCGGGAGTGACTGAGAGGTTGCCAGATCAAATTTAGGACCAGCTGGGGAAGATCTGGCCACGGAGAGCGAAACAGAAACGGGTGAAAAAACCTGAAATCCTGCCTCATGTTTGTGACCTGAGACGTGATGAAATGAAGAAAAGTAAAATAAAAGAACATTTGGATTTTAAAAGGATGTAAAACATGTAGAGGTGTCACTTTAAGCCCCATATTCAGTATTTATTAGCAGTGTAAACATTAAATATATAAGAACATGTGTAAATGTTTATTAATGTTCATGTTTTATATAATCACAGCTGTGTTTCACTGTATTTTCATTATTTTAACCATATACAGTAACCTCCACACGTTATTATAAAACACATTAGCTAACATACATATCTGAATGATCATAAGCTTTGCATTAATGCTAAACCAACGGAGTAAAGTTTTGCAGATTTACATTTTGTAAATCAAAGCCAGGCTAACTGTTTACCTGCAGTCGTAATGCTAAGCTAGGCTAACTACACCCAACCTCCAGCTTTCTCACCTGTCTTCTGGAAATGATATTGTGATCCACAAAGAGCCGATGTGCAACAGCCAACACGTTTTGAGTGAAATGTATATTATTTGTTTATCACATTGATAAATAAACAATGTTGATTATAGTCTTAGAGTTCGTGTATGGTTATATTGTGAATGGTGAAAGTGTCTTTTCCTGGTTTTTATAATTTACCGTCATATCCACGTTACTGATGATTATTACTGTGTAAATATAAAATAATGATATTTGAGTTTGTCCATGTCGTCCATGAATACCCAGAAGGCCTCTGTTCGCATCCCAGGTGAAAACAATAATCAACATTTATTTGTTTGAACTTCATTATATATGTGAAGATGAAACGAGTCAGTACGTAAACAAACTGAACTCACGTACGAAAGGTAAGTTAACTTACACACACTTTAATTTAAGCACATATGCAAATTAGCTTAAAGTAACACTGACTCATTTTCACTTACATACGTGAATTATGTGCATGAATTAACTTTTGTATGAAGGGAAGTAAACTCACATATGTAACGTGTGAATAAGCTGATGAACACGTTAATTCATGCGCACACTGAGGGATTGTAGCTAATGTTCTCAACTTAAACCACATGCAAGATACTTATTTAAACCCCATCGGTGACATTGTGCTAAACCAAGCTCCATTAAAGCCCACGAAACCACCTTTAAAGAGCACGCAGTACCTCAGAAAGTAGTCCTGACCGAGCATCAATACGCTGATGAGATCCTCTCAGACTCCTGCAGCTTCTGTCTTCACTTGCACGGTGGAGATTATATGAAAGCGTTGCTGCGTGTACGATTTCTCAGTATTTCTCTGGATAAATTCTGGTTGAAGCCTCCAGAAAGCAGCTCTCAACCCCAGCACGCCCACTCAGGTCCAAATACCACCTCATTCCTCACAATTACACGGCTGGTTTAAAGCCACACTATTGATGTGGGGTCTGCCGCGGAGCCATCGAAGAGACTTTCCCCAGTGTAAAGGCTTAATCGAGTCGGCGTGTCCGCGCCGCATCGACAAAGCAACATCAAACCGATACGAAGGAGGCCGCTCTGCTTCTGCAACTGTTCATTTACCAGATGAATTAGCTTGTTTTTATTCACAGTTGTTACTGAATATTTGAGATTCTTTAAAAGACGTCATTCTGTGAACTTTATCCACCAAGCACAAAGAGCATTTCTCCTGATGAAACCAACTCCCAGACAAACTTTAGCTGCAAAACATCCATCATTTACTCACGAGTTGTCTCTTAAAATCCTTATTTTTTCTCTTAAATACTGTTCAAACAGCCTGTAATCAATGAGGAGCTCCATTTTCAGGTTTAACCACCAGATGTTACCGAAGACTGAGGCAGCAAATTACATTTATTCTCATTACTGAAGCTCAGACGGAGTTCAGAGGCTCAAAAAGCTGTTGTCAGACTCACAGAGAGCTGCTGCTCCTGTAACACAAACTGATGTTTCAGCATCAGTTGTATGTGGATTGCAGCCTGGTTTTGCCCCTCGACCTTCGATCGATGCATTGCTGAGTCCCGCTGCTGTTAGGCGGTGAGGTTACTGGCACGAGTCTGGAGGTGAACTGGGTGTTAAGTCGTCCGTGGTGAACAGTTTCAGCTCCAGAGGACATGAGATCAAAACGCTGGAAATCATTCGAAGAGCGAACACCTCCACCACGGCTGCACACTTCATTCGCTCCACTTAATGATTAGAAGCTGTTTATTGTGGATCTGCATCCAAACGCTGCTAAATCCTGTCTGGGAATATCTGGGATTTCTAGATAAATGGGGCTTCATTAGGTAACAATAAAGGTAACGCAGAGGAGAAAAACACAATATTGTGGCCCTCAATGTGTAATGAGGCCATCTGACAGGGAAATACTGTCACATTTATCAATCAAGCACACTATAAAAGCTCTATATGTTGGGCAGGCGCTACCTTTATTCATAAAACTGCTTTTTAAGAGCACAAACACAACAAAACAGATCAGACTACCATCATAAATGCAGACTAACACAGTGAAATAGCAAATTAAAATAAAAGTAAATAGAAAAATAAGCTGATGCTGTTTTAATATCCAAAGTGTAGGAGCCACAGCCTCAAAGTTTCCTCTAGTTTGGAAGTCTGGATCGAGGAACATCCAATAAACCCTGATCAGAGGAGCTCAGGGACCAACAGGGCTGCAGATCTATAGTCTCTGCATGTCTGCAAACACCACAACCTTCTAACGTTGATGAGCAACCACTGAAGAGAAACTGAAATCTGGGTCACTCGAGACCAAAATCTTTTCTCTTACAAATGAAAAGTTAAATTCAATTTGGTTTGAAACTCTGAGGGGTTTTGTTGCCGCGGCCCGACCTGATGTGGTGTGACCAGGAGCTCCTGATGTTGAAATCACCGAGTTCACTGGCTGTATCACTGCACTCTGCTCAGGCTGCAGCTCAGGTAGTAAACACATGAACAGCGCTGGGTCATGATCGTGGCATCGTCTGCAGGTCATGTGACGCCCCCTGGGTCATTCAAAATTCAGATTTTCCACATTTAAGTGTTGTGCAGCTCTAATGCACATGTTTCGAATCAAAACACATCTTTAAGAGTGTCCTTATGGAGCTGTGAAGTCTAATAGATGGCCTCAGGTGACGTCACATGAGTCAGTGATGTCACAGGAGTCAGTTATGTCACTCGAGTCAGTGTCAGTTGGAGACGACAAGTTTGAAACTGATCTGTTGGTGAGCCGCCAGGAGCCGCTCCTCGTCTCTGCTGCAGGCTGCATTAGCCGCTAGCTAGCTTAACACACGCCTGAATCTCCTGACTGAACCATCTGCGGTTGTGTTGCATTGTGGGTAACATATGTTGCAGGGTGTGACAAAGAAAAAGAAAGCATGGCAATTAAAAAAGATAAGTGAGTTAACAAGCTAACAGTAGCAACAGTTAGCAGCAGTTAGCAGTTGCTTTATCTATAAGTAAAGGTCTCTGTACAACAATAAAACAGAAATGATGTTTTCTCCATAAAATATGATCCAGTTTCAATGAAAGTGATTAAAGAATCATTTTAACATTTGTTTTTGTCTCATTTGTTCTCTGAAAAACAGTAAATTGATCAAATTCAGAGCTCGTCGTCTTTGTTTTCCAGGACACTTCAGCCGTCAGCTCGAGGCTTTCATCACATCTAAACAGCGCTGCCGGCTCCGAATCTGCAAAAACAAATCGCTCACCACCAAATTTAATATGAAACTGGTTTTTGAGTAAATAAGACTGTAAGGATAACTGTGTCTGACGAGGCGCCTGTTTAATCTGGTGAATTCTGGGAAAGACTTCTTCTGCTGCTGCTGCTGCTGCAGCTCACCTTAATTTGTTGCTTTCTTTGCACCGATTTCCTCTGATTCTCTGCAGAATATGAAGAGTCTCGTTGACGGTGGAGCTGTTTCATATTCGACGACACGAAGCGAGCTGAGGGCCGACGGGAGAGGCGGCGGCTGCGGCTGGGAAGCAGCGATCATGTTTAAGATGAACATCACAAAATTGGTTCTGACATTTCACTTTGGCGGGTCCTCGCCGAGCTCGCTCAGTGAAAACAAAGGGTCAGATCCCACAGCTTGTTTCATTTTGATCTCCTGCAGAGTTTATTGTACCAGAATGTGTATCGTTACGCTGCTCAGGGCTGTTAGTTTAACCTTCATTTGTCCAGTAAAGTGAGATATAATGAGACAGAGCAGAGGAACGACATGATGTATTCTTACTATCTACACGCTGCAGCCTCTGTGTGGAAACTCACAGGAGATCCACACATGGACGAAGCTCCAGATCCTCAAATGCAGATGTTTCAGACACGTATGTTGAACCTGCTGCACATAAGATCTCACCAATCAGCACCTGCTTATTCCATGGAGGTTTGGTGACGTCTGATTGGTTGAACCATTAGGCTGAGTCAGCTGATTTGGCTTGAAAACTCCACATTAGCAGAGAGCAGAGACGTACAGACGCTCGTCTCAATAATCAGCAGCCTGCTGACATCGGGCTCAGCGTGCGACAAATTTAATTACAGCAGAAGAAGAGAGGAACACAGTTTAATCTGGGGTTTCCGTCCTGGGAGTCTGGAGGCGGCAGTGGTGGCGGTGGCAGTGGGGGGGGTCCCCTAACGAGATGATAATTAAATCTAATCAATTGTGAGTTGATTAAAGGGCAACAAGGGGAACAAAACAAAGGAAAACCTGTGATAAATAAACAAAACGTTGACGGGTTTTAACTTTCTGTTGGTTTATAAAAGCAAGAAGTTGGGCAGCTGATGGTTTAAATCGATATTTCAACCTGAAACAACACATTTATGTCGTTTTTAGAGAACTTCTGCCATAAAAAACAACATTTCCATCTGTTTAACTGACTTTGCAGATATGGAGCCCCATACACGCTGAATTTTCATCCACGTCGCCCACGCCGACATCAGGCTGCTCTCCTCGAACAGCCCCACGGTCCGTTTAAACACACGACTCCACCTCTGATCTCAGCATCTGATTGGAGGTTTGCCAACACGCTGCGCGGCACCTCGCTGTAATACTCAGCGACAGTGTTTACTCAGCGCTGTTAGCGAGATGAGAAAAACATTTGCTGTGGATTGGCGGCAGAGCAGTACGTGTCAAAATGAGTCCTCGCCGGTGCATCATCATAACCCTGACTGTGTCCCAGGCTCGCGCCGTCCAGCCTGAAACGCCATTTCTGTCATCTCCCGCAGGTGGAGGAGGGGTGTGGGTGAGGAGGGGGGAGAAAAATCAATTGCATATTGGCTTTTTGCAGCCATCGCTCCTGAAATCGAGCACTTTTCTTGCAGCTTCACAGAGCAATTTCCTTGGCTGTTTGAGGTTCAGCTATCTCATGGGGTGATTCAGCAGGGCTGCGCGGTGGCGGCAGCCCGGTCCTTCACAGCTCTCAGCCCGGGGATAAAGACCCGCTCAGCCGATGCCGGCTTATCAGTCCGGCTCCTCTCAGGAGCGCCGTGGCCGTGTGATTGCGGCGTGCCTCAGATTCAGGACGGTAAATGTCACAAAGTCGCGCGGCGCCTCGGTCTGAGAACACGCCTTGATCGGGCGGCTTTTATCTGGGAGCAGCCATGTTTGATGTGCTAAACGGATGCTCGCGGCGGCGGCTGAGCGGCGAAAGATAAAGAAAACAAGCAACAGAGGAATAAAAACACAAGCTAGCAGGATAAACACCAAGATTCTCGCTAGCTTAAATCTCCAAACCGGATCCGATCACACCAGGGACGGTGTGAACGTGGCTCCGGAGACAGATCACAATAACCAATAACGAAACATGAGACACTAAAGAAACTGTTCTGACCCAAACACAGACTGAAGCTGAGCATTAAGACTAGGACACGTGGGATTTATGGTGCAATGCTGCGACAGTAATGTAAATATTAATGTCTGTTTACACAGAAGTTCATCTGAATTCAAATAAATTAGATTTTATTCTGGTAAAAGTCAGAATTACACACTTTACTTTAACTTAAAGCAGGTGTAGCTGTGTAATAAATCCACAGGGCCCTTGCAGACATGAGAGGGAAACCCCTTACACTATGCTGTCCCAGTGGTAAGTTGAATTATCCCTAATAACTTCTGCTAAAATCAATAACTTCATTTTTGTCCATGTAAGTCTGCTTAAAAATTCAAAAGCTTCTTACTTTTGTGATTATTTTATTTTATTTTCAGTTTTTAGTTTAATTTATCAAGGTCGCCACATTTTCGACAGCTTTGCTAGCTTGTTGTTAACTTCCGATCGGTCTCCGTCAGTTTTTACCAACAGACGTCCTGCAAACAAAGACGTTTGTGTCTGGTTTATCACACAACACAACACAGAGTACACACCCAGCGCTTCTCAGAAACTCTGCAGATATAACAGTCTGTTAACAAGCTAAAAAGCTACGTACGTTAGCCTACAGCGTCTCCACGGGCTCGTTTACTATGACGAAGACATGTTCAACCGACATCACAGTTATGAAATCAAATGATTCGCTTTATAGGAGTCTGAAATGGTGTTTCAGGAAGCAATCTGAAACATAGATTGTATTGTTTATGATTGCAGGTGTCCTGAACGTGTCTCTGGGGTGAAATAGATGGTTAGTTTAGATGGTTTTAATGACGTTTTACAGACATTTCTGGTCCCTGAGACTTTAACGGCTCCTTAAAATCCATCTCGTGCTGCAAAGTTTTCACTTATTCAACTTAAGATGTGTCTGAGATTAAAGTTAACATCACGTACTGCTGACATGCTAAATGCTGCTACGTTAGCTTAGTTTAGTTTTAGCTTAGTTTTATTATGTGCTAATGCTTCACAGACCATCCATCAGACCGTTTCCTGCAGCCGACGCAGAGCCGGGTCGGCAGACGAGCAAAGAACGTGTCTCCACAACGTTTTCCAGGCTCAGAGCAACAAACATCTGACTACACAGTCAAACTTAAGAGCAAACTACATGAGCAAAGGTTTTCTCATTGGTCTTATTTAGCGGTATATGTTAGCATGTTCACGCTAGCATCATTAGCTACATGCACTTCATATTCAAGCTTTTAAATCAGCTGAAGAAGGGAACTAAGGTAACAAACAGACCGTGGTACAGACAAGTAACAGCTCAGCGTCGATGTTTGGTTCAGTTACTTCCTGTTGTATCTGGTCTGTTCCCTCATGTTACCTCACGCTTTATGGATTTAAACTTTGTTTCACTGACGTCTGATTCTCGCCTGCTCTCTCTTGGATTAGTTCACTCGTTTTGAAATGACTTCCTCAGCCTCCTGTCGGCCTTTTGGGTTTCCATTTATATCCAACCTCTTTGATTTCCTGGTTGACACAAACTGTGATTTCCAGTTCTTCAACAGAACAAAAGTAAAAACCACGAAAGAGAAGAGAAGCTCAAACATTTACTGCAACAAAACAAATATAAAAAATCAGTTAGATTCACTTTTCATGGAAGCTGCAAAGGCACATTGATGATATTATCCATTCAGTGGACGTAGAGCAGCGAAGCCGAGGTGTGTGAAGTGTCTCAGTGTGTGTTTAATGCCGTGGATCTGGGATTTCGGCGTCGTCAGCAGGCCGAGACTTCATCAGCTCTGAGGCTCCACGAGCAGATGGGATCTGTGACTGACAGTTTAAAGGAGCCGTTCTCAGGTCGAGGCAGCCTAACATCTCATGGACGAGTGGCGCCGTTTATCCAGGACAGACAGCCAAGAGCCAGAGATGAGATTGAAGTTAAACTCCAGGAAGACAGATTTCTGGGACGGCAGGTGGGTCTGCAGCTTAACGAGTTCATCTCTCCGTCAATGGAGGGACACGAAAGCCTATTAACACTTCTCCGGGACGTTTCCAAGGTCCGTCTGAGGGCTCGTCCGTCAGAAAGAACCTGACATTTGTAGAAAAACAGCTTAAATCTCGAGAGGCTGCAGTGGATGAAAGCATCCAATTCCCTGTAATTGAAAAGGAAATGGGGAAACCTAAGATCGATGGCGGACTATTTCAAATCACTGCGTAACTTTCTACCTCTTATCTGTGCATCGCGAGATCTTTAAGGTGAAAGGATTCCCGCGGTCGCGCATCAGTGTCTCGCAAACGGGAGCGAAGTCGGAGCCAGAGGACGAGACAGAGCTGCTGCAGTTACTGACAGGATGCAGAAAAGGTTCTGACAGCAGCTGGAAGGAGACAGAAAATGTAATTTTGGGTATTATTAGACGCCGTGTCTGGTTTAGACTTTTGTTTTTTATGAGGATTAAACAGAATCCGTCCATGTGTGAAGGAACATTTACTGTCCGATGTCTAGATTTTGTGCAGTTTCACACTTTTATAGAGTCACTGTGACACTTTCTGAATGTCATGCATGTTTTTATATTACAAACGATGCTATTTCAAACAAATGTCACTGTTGGTTGTAATTGCAGCCACATGCAGTCACTTATGTAAGTTGTCCCAGTGTAAACAGGATTTTCTACATTTATCAAACTCTGTAATGTCTCTGGGGATCATGCACGATTTATGCCCAGCGTCAGAACGTGTACAGCACATAGCCTTTATTTAATCAGGTAATCTCATTGAGATTAAGATCTCTGGTGCAAGAGAGACTCGAGCGCAGCAGAGAAAAGGAAGAGCAAACACGGTCGAGCACGACGAGAAGACGACATGGATCTGAAGTTAAAAGGTTAAAGGTCTGCGTGATGATGGTCACTTTGGTCGGGTTGGTACAAGCATCTAAACGTGGCTGTGATGAAGGTTTGTCGTATAAGTTTACAGTAAGCAATGAAGAAAACCAAACCAGCAGCGTCAGAGCTGCGGCGTCAGAGCTGCAGCTCCCTGAGCGTCCACCAGAGGCTCCAGCAGCGAGTCAGTCCCCATAGACCCCCATGTTAAAATGCAGCAGTAAACATGTTTACAGCCTGGTACAAACAACGGTTTGGTCTCTGCAGCTAGTTTCCCCGTTCATGACGACTGTACGGGCTGAATTTATATAGAACTCACTGCTTTAAATCAGATTAACACCTGAAGTTATGCAGGATGAAGGGGCGCGGCTTCTTTGACTGACAGCTGTCCACCAGCTGTCTGCTGTGTTTCAGCCCCACCGCCACCCACCTGACACCTGTTTGACCATTGTTAGGATTAGCCTTGAGTTAGGCAACATCACATGCTGCCAAGATGGCCGACGTCCAGATCCACATAGGATCGCGCTGCAGGAGCCTCTGGGTGATGTCACCATGGCAACACCGATGTTTTGATGCAGTCCATGGTTCAATCACGTTCCTCAGGCATCACCAACTAATGTGCGTGACTCAGTTTAAATTTACAAAACTTCAGATTTTAATCCAAACTAATTTATGATCTTTTGCTAAATCCAACCAAACTGCAACTGTTTTAAAACGGTATTTTCGTTACCATGACAACACAGGTCACCTGACTCCATGCAGAGGTCAATGGGAGGGATTTGCACATCACCTGGATGCAGAATTTGGGTTGAGCTGTACAGTAATACACATTTAAAGTCCAGTTCCTGCAACAAGCTCTGCAGCTATCATTATTATTATTATATAATTATTTACAGCTCTGACTGAAGCTGTAATGTTTAACGTCTCTGCACAGGAACTCATCACGCATACTGAATCTCCCTCTGGTTTCATCCACGTCGGCTGCAGAGACGCTTCAATTATTTCACCCTCATTTCGCCCGGCGGCGCTAATTTCCACCCCAACCGCCGCGACTTGTCAGAATTCAGCAGGGACTCGAGCTCCAGAGCCTCTCAGGTGGAGCAATTTGCAGGTATAATGTAAGTGTGATTACCCCCTGACCCCCCCAACACTCTGTTTTCAGATTTACAAATACCCCGGTTTGAATTCTCGGGGTATCTTTAAACCCTCAGCTGATGAAGTGGCCCCTGTTTGACTGAGTGAAAGCTGCTTTGTTAAAGATGAAATGTCACGCCGGCATCAAGCGACCGCTCTCTAATGCAGCAGGAAACAGACATCTGTAATTTACCGGCTGCTCGTTTACTGTGCAGAGACCTGTGTGTGTGTGTGTGTGTGTGTGTGTGTGTGTGTGTGTGTGCAGGTCGAGGCTCCTCTCCGGAGGTGTTTGGACTCTTAAAAGGAGCTGATGTGCGATAAAGTCACAGATCGGCGCTGCAGAAAAAGCACAATAACACATTAACGTCGACCTCCCAGGCAGCTCGCCCGCTCACCGACTCACTTAAACACCCTCAGACCTGCGATTAAACAAACAGTTTGAAGACAGCCAGAGGTCAGAGGTCACGGAGCCGTCCTGTATCTGCAGAGTGACCCTGGGTTTTAACGATATCATGAGAGAAATCACTTCATCATCATTAAAAGCCTGATAAATGGAGGCAGGTGGTCTGTGCATCTAAATGTGCTGTTCATCATCCAGCTGCAGCCGTCGGAGTCCAGTGCGCTGCTATGTTGTGTTGTTTTGTCACCAACAGTGGAAAAAACATGAAAATACTGCACTTACATCCATTTTTAGGTATTTCCACTGCACGCAGCTTCATACTTCCACTCCACTGCGTCTTTCTGCTCCACCACCTTTCTCAAAATGTGCTGATTTTGCATGTTCTAATCTACACATATCTTAATATATACGTGATAATCCTCCACATGACTAACTGCTGTGTCTGACGTGTAGTTTGTGTGCAGACGCAGAGACTGCGAGGACACGGCGAGGACAAGTTGGATTTTACATCAAACTGCATCGATTTCTCAACTTTAACTTTGTCTTAATTAGTGAATAACTTACAGTTTCAGACCGAACAGCAGGTCATTGATGCAATAATCCAGATTAACTGAGTATTTGATGAAACTCCTGTCAGTCTTAGCGTTTCGGCCGCTTGTGCATCATGTTTCACACTTTATTGAGTTCTTCGTCTCTCATTTATCACAGAAACCAGTGAAACCAAATCATTTCAGTGGCACCGATAAAATCCTTCTCGGACCAGCTGACGGTCACGACGCCGTTGTTCCAGCGCGGCTCGTTCTCGGTGACGCAGCAGCCCGTTAGCAGGTTGATGGTGAGGATCATCAGCAGCGTGATGTTCACCATCGCCTCTGTCCATCTGGAGACGGGTCCGTTTAGTCATCCTTGAGTCACTCGGCTGTTTCTCCTGCGATGTTTCAGCGCTGGGAGCTGCTCTGACGAACCCCTGCATTAAAGTGTGTCTGAGAAAACATTAAACCGGAGCTGGGAGACGTTCAGGACTCTGCAGACTGTTAATAATGATTAATAATAATAACACATTTGATCGAAACTCAGTTTTTAAAAGGCTCAAAGATGTGTTTGTGCTTTTAGGAGGATGCGAGATTCATAATGTCCCCGTTTCACTTGATTCACTGCAGCTGCAGGTAAAACAGGTAAAACACGGTTGCTGGTTGTCATGGCAACACAACAGGCTTTCTTCAATTTCAGGTTAGTGAAGAGGGAAAGATGTGACACGTTGGCTAAAAACGATGTTTCCTGTCGGCAGCTGGTGGAGAGCAAACACGGAGCTCAAACACAAGGTGGACGCAAACAAGGTCACCATGGAAACTCAACAGGTTCCTGCTGAAACAACAGTTACTGCAGGTTTGAGAGCTTTATCGCGTTAGTTTGTGCTTAATTCGACCCAAAGGTTTGTTTTTTCTGTCAATATCAACACTCAAACGCACACAGGATAAACAAAAACGATGAAATAAATAAAAACACATACAAATCTTAACACACAGAATTCAAAAAACAGTGAAAAAAAGTGATTTTCCTACAGCTGGTAATCGCTGATAGTTAATTAATTCCTTATTTCTCAGGATATGTATGCAGAGAGTTTTTAGCCTTTTACTAATATCCAGCCTATTTTAATTTGCATATCATTTGCTGAAGTTATAATTAATCATATTAGCACACACAGAACCCGAGGCTGCTGGGAGAAGATGCCGGCCTGTAATTAAGCCCGTTAGGTTTTGATGTTTCAGGCTCAGGGACCGACTCTAGGAGAAATATCAGGCCCACATCATCAGAAACCCGCCTCCAGGGACCATGAATATTAATGCAAACAGCAGGTTTTGACCAGGAGATGTCACGAAACCTGCTGTTGGTCCAAACTTTCACCTTCAGGTGTAAAAACCTTTCAAACCAATCAGGATTCGTCATTTCTGGACACTTTCCATCAAACGTCGTCGTCGTATCTCCGTCTTTTGTTGCTTTTAACCTGGTTACGTTCGCTCCCCCAGTAGCGGAGCACACACACAGGTTTATTTGAATGACTGATGTGAAACACGAGCCTGTTTCTGTGAGTGTTTGCGACACAGCGCGGCCTCCGGCGGCTCTGCTCTGAAGGCTCAAACAGAAATAGAAAGAGCAGCTTTGCACAGTTCAACCTTTGAGTCCTGAGTGAGTGGAAGCAGCTGCTTCTCCCTCCTGCAGCCGGTTTGTTGTTTGACTTGTTGTTGCTGCTTCGTGGCCACATGTTGGTGACCGACCTGACATCGTGGTCAGACGTCGCCGGCAGCAGCAGCAGTGGCAGCGGTGGCGGTGGCGAGTCGATGTAAACGTCAGGTTTCGTTGTCAGCGCCTCAGGATCTCAGTTTTCTCCCGATGTTCAAGTGTCATACCAGGAGAAATCCATCAGAGAGGAAACTCTGAAACCAATTTCTCCACCCACAGGAGCAGGAAATAGGACAGAATGCAATTCAGCTGCACGCCGGTCTGAAAGGGAAACCGCAGGAAGCAGGAAATCAGCGAGTCAGATGAGACCGGACGAGAAAACGAGTCCACTGAAAAACTAAATCACCAGGCTTCATCACAAAATCACCAAAGCACCGAGCGACCTTGGTTAATATCAGTAACCGAGCTCAACACACGGAGGTATTCTCTCGTTACGACGACCTTTACCCAAACTTTGTACTTAAAACTTCAAACGATGAATAAAGGCGTTTGATATTAATCTGACTGAAGCGCTTCTTTAAATCCAACAGTCTCATTCTGACAAACGCTCTAAGGTCGTCTCCACAAATCAAAAAATGCAAAGTTAATCTATTTTAATGCGCCTTTTCTTTATTTAAAGAACACACATTTGATTCTTTAACGTTAATCTGAAGACTTATAATAGACTGACTGACTCTCGACGCTGCTGCTCATCTTTAATTATTAAAATGCTCTGAAACTGTTCATTTAGTCTGAACAACAGTCAAACAAACCTAAAACATCACAGTGAGGACAAAAACTGTTGTATTTTTCATGTTGAACGAGGTAATCATTAAACAAACAGAGTTAATCGATTATTCAACCAGTTAATGTCTGTTGTGTCCATGGCTCTGACTGCACATTAGATAATAACATTAGAGTAAGAATCTTTATTTATGCAGCTCTTTTCAGAATCTTAATTATAAAGTTAATGAATAAGCAAAAGCAAATAAAATGGAGAAGTCATAAAATAATCGGGTTTAAATGAATTCAGATAAAAAGGAAACAAAGAGAAAATCATTTTAAAACCTTAAAATATAAAATAAAATCTTACATTAAGAACTCTCCATTGTAAGTAAGTAAGGAAATAAATAAATAAACTGGAAACTAAACTCAATAAATATTCTAAATATTCTCTGGGATTAAAGTTACTAAAATTATTATGAAGGAAATGTTCATGTTCACTGAGATTACAAAGTCATAAATTTGCAAAAATCTAATTCTTAACTTTACAGAAAAGACAAGAAAACAGTGTTTTTATGTCTTTGTCAGCTTAAGTTGTTTATGATAATCCGGTGAATAACTCCTTGATGCTAGTCACAAAGGTTCATCCAAGCCTGCACAGTGAAGCTGCTCCTAAACTTAATTTGTGACTTTTCAGGGATTTCTTTTGGTATTTGTTGGAGTTCTTTGTTACAAATGTAGGGCGTTAATCTTGAAAATATAAATAAATTAAGTAATTAAAGATGTGTGTAAG
Organism: Datnioides undecimradiatus; assembly: GCA_008933995.1. NCBI lineage: Eukaryota > Metazoa > Chordata > Actinopteri > Lobotiformes > Datnioididae > Datnioides > Datnioides undecimradiatus. The sequence continues at coordinate 185,302 of WARS01000134.1, read as the reverse complement.
CTTCAATGATCCAGCACCAGAGCTTGAAGTTTGTAGAACATCATTCTGACTTTTTGATTTGTTTAGTGTTTGATTTTGATTCCATTTAATGTAAAATCAATTCACTAATCAACCCAGACCGTCTTCATCAGCTCTTAAATAACTTTAAGAAGCTGAGCTCGTTAGCCTGTTAGCTCGTTAGCCTGTTAGCCGCTCGTTCGCTCGCCTGTTACTTCACTGCAGGAAAACACACGAGGCTCGTGTAAACTTCATCCTGATGAAATGATGAAAGTTATCAAACGTATTTTGTGTCTTTGTGTTTTTACCTGATCGAAGCTTCAGCATCTCACCTCAGGTGTTTGTCCGTCACACTCCGTCGGAGTCAGAGTGATCATGAAGTCCTAACGCGGAGGTAATGAAATAAGTTATGGTCCACTGTTATTGAAAAAAATGGATAGTGAAGTCACAACAACACGGACACGGTTTCTGAGCTGCAGCTAACGAGATAATTAGGTCTTGATCTTGAGATGACAGGCGAACAAAATACATTAGCGACTGTGGCCGAGAGGCGGCTGAAGCCTGCAGAGGGATTCACATCGAACTGAGTTTAAGCACGAGTTTGGCTTTTCAGAACAAACGTCTGGCTTCTGTTCACGCCACTGTTATGAGGATGTAATATCAGGGTAAAGGCTGTTGCTGCAGATTTGACTCAGAAAATCAAAATAAAATGCACCGTAACAGCATCCACCGGAGACTGAAGGATAAGTAGTTTGTCTATTAAATAAGATGTGCAACATGTGCATTGATTATTAAACTGGTTTAACGTCTAGCTAGCTTTGGCCACTGTAATAAATGATTTTTGACGACGTGGGTGCAGCTGAACATGTTTATGAACACAAACTCAATTTGTTGATTTGTTGAACTTATGAGCTTTAATTTCCATTAATCTGAGTTGTTTTAGTGTCCGTCTGATGGATTTAAGTACGATATAGATTCATGAGTACTAAATCTTTAATGATCAAGTCATAAACAAGCTACAAAATGATGCCGATGACTCCAGACTCTGAACTCCCTCGGCAGAGATCAGGAGCGTGAACGTGAGCAGCCGGTCCGTGGATCACCGTCCCGGACACTTCTGCTGTTTTACCGCTGTAATAATGGGCTCGGTGTCGCCGGAACAACAGCTGCTATTTGTCTTCAGACTAACGCTGTTTACAAGCCCCTGATGCACACTTAAATTGTTTTTTAAATCATTTTTTAATTGGCCTGTTTTCGGGCTTTACCAGTTTGGCACCTTATTATGTTCTCCCCGTCTCGCCGTCTAGCAGCGCTCCGAAGGGATTTGCTGTACGGAGCAATTTCTTCCAAATAACACAGGAGGGCTGTGCTATTAATAAAGAGCCTATCTGTGCGTCCACCTGTCTGTCTGCCTGTCTTTCTATCAGCATGAGATCCCTGTCCATATGTTTCGGGCGGTGCATCTGCCAGTCACGGCGGAGCAAATTGATTCCTGTAAATTGCATCTCCATCGAGTGTCCTCAGCAAACCTTGCTCTGCATGAATAAAAGACCGAAATACAATTTACATTTGTTTGATAGCTGACCGGCTTCCCTCTTATCCACATTACACATCTGCAGTGTTAACAGATCCACTTATCACCTGATGTTATTAATCTGAGAGCACCAACCAGCTGTTTCATGTTATCACTGTGATTTATCTGCTGAGGAGCCGCGGGGGCTAATCTGATTGTGATAACACTTCACTTGGCGGTGGCCTCATACCTGCGAGTTAACCCTTACACAGCTACTTAAAGGAATCAATACTGAAACCTCTCTGCTGGTGAATGAGAAGGTCAAAGTACGAAGGGTTTTTCTCTTTGCTGTCTCAGGTCAACGCTGTGCTGGTAGGGCTGACGTGTAATGTGATGTAAGATGAAGGTCTCACTGATGTTTTTATGAGGATATCCACTGAAATAGACAGGCTGTGGGTGCAGGGTATAAAGGAGGCAGCACTGAGGAAGAAATCATCTGACAATCAGGTCTGAGAAGAAAAGTGCAATCCAACAAATTATATTTTGTGTAAAGTTCTTGAAGAACAACTTGAAAATAAGGATGTTCCTCAGCCAGCGTGGTGGAAAACACCCCATAGTTTCAGCTTTCCTGCAAATCCTGAATGTTTAGCTACACTTCCACAGCATGTTAACGCTCCAGCACTTGATGAAGTTCTCCTCAGAAAATCTTTATGGTCCAAAGAAGCCACTCACTAAACCTCAGCACTGATGATCTGGGGCAGTTCTTAGGGACCCCCATACACATGTTGTCAGCAACTCATTTTGGAGCTCAGCCAGCAGAGTTCCTCCAGAAGCTGTCAGGAGATCCCTGCAGTTCAATGATAATGATGCTCAGTCAGGCAGAGGAGAAGATAAATACAATGAGCTGTGCAAGATCCAGCCCCTGGATGCTCATATGGTCTAACAGTTAGATGTCAGAGATGCTAAGTGAAACCAAGGAACTAGGCTGATGGTCTTTGCGTACACCAGGAGAACAGTCCAGATCCAGCTGGTAGATGTGGTACCAAGTGGAAACATGGTCCTCTACCTGATTTAACTGGTTCAGCTCGAGCCTTGAGTAGGATTCATTGTCTTTGCACAATGTTGTGGCTGTGGATCAGTTCAAGGTGGAAACGGCTGTTGTTAGCGTGGTTTACATGGAGTCTTTGTTTCCTTCGGACTCTCGTTCTGGTTTTGACGCCTGGACTTTGTGTTATTAAATCATTTGATTCTCGTCAGCCGCCAGCATTTGGGTCCAAACCCTTGTTGTCTTGTCAAGACATCAAAATGCTGTTCGATGTTGAACTTCCTGGACATGAAGGTGGTAACAGCCTGGGTAGCTCTAAAGATTGGACTGTAAAGGTGCTGGTATGTTTAAAACAAAGGATGAACCCCTTCAGATCTAACGTTACACAGGATCTCTGCAGATTGCTATTCAAACTGGGCTTCTCTGAATCTACTGCGCTGTTGACTTTAGACCTATGTGTGGGTTGTTGGCTCAGCTGCTCTCTGCTGCCTCAAGGTGGAAATTCACCGATGATGCATCAGACCAGACCTCATTTTAAAACCAACACGTCCACGGGTGCATAGAGCAGCGTAAACACATCTGCTACTCACAAAACCTGGACGCTGGGCAACAAAATGCCAAAGTCCTTGGTAGGAAACTAACCATGACAGTTGCACTGCACCACTTAGCACTGGATGTACGATGGGCCCCAACTGTTGGCCGAGGTCAGGAGCTGAACCCTCGTCTCTGATTGTCCCTGCAGATAAACAAAAACAAAATTAAGGTATTAGTCGGTTGTTTAAATGTCAAATGCAGACTTTGATCACATTTAAGGGCAAGGACGTCTTCAGGCTCATTAGGGAGGAGATCAGGGTGACTGACACTAAATCTTCAGTTTGCATCCATCTCCCTCCAGCTCTGTGCACCTGCACCTAAACAAACCCTGACCACTGGCAGTCGTATCACTCTTAACAGTTCATGTGTCGTTTTGACAAATGTCACCTATTTTCTGATGTAGTCTGGGGGACTTGTTGGGTAAAGGTTAAACAAACACACATGTCGAGCGGCCCGACCTCCACACGCTCACAGCAACTTCCATTTCATTTTGACCTGCTGTCAGAGAAATGTCAGTTTTTGTTAACGCCGCTGGCGGATCAGCGGAGTAAAGCCACATGCCATGTGCTCATAATACGGGTTTAAAGCTAACACCCTTTTTCCTTTTGTCATGTCACATTTTCCCATCTGTCTCTGCACCATAACAATAATCCAGTGACTGGAAATATGGCCGACACTCCTTACAAATCCAGTAACACTCACAGCTTCCTGTCCGCATCAGTTCTTCTTTTCTTTCCTTTTCTGTATCCTCGACCTCAGCGGAGAGTTTGGTTTTGATATTATGTGTTGAATTGATTTGGTTTTATTCACATTTTAAAGGTTTGGATGTAATTTAATAGCAAAAAATGTCATTTCTGTAACTGAAAGTGGCTGAAAAGTTGATTCTGGATGTGTCAGAGCTGCTAAATATGATCCAGTTTGCAAAATCTGCACTGTATCTGTGGGTAATATGTAAATATAAGACTTCATTATCACACAGTGGAGGAATGCCGAGGTAAATAAGAGTCACATGAGCTGATCTGACACCTCTCTGATCAACCTGCTGCTCATTTCTGATTCGGTGTGATCTTCATCTGTCAAAAGACAGAAAGACTTGATTTCATTAACCATCAGCTTGATTGAATTTTCTGCCACAGCTGTCGTGAGGTCTCAGGCGACTCAGTCTGACAAAGAAATTAAGAGATTAATTTTAAGGCTCCGCTGTTGTAGCTGAAATTATAGCTCAGCTTCATCTGCAAGATGTTTTGATCGTTCGTATCAATCACAATTATTAACTTCATAATTTCAGTCACGGCGTCGAGCAAGTCATTTTCTCCACTTCCTTAATGTTTCACAGACTGATGGAGCAACCCAATAAAATGAAAATACTCAGAGCCCACACATTCACAGACCACAGACGCTGTCAGCTAAAACACTATATTCACTAATAAGCAGCAAAAAAATAAAAAATTATAAATATAAATGATTTATTAAGATAATAACAGTCATTTATCACCAATATTATAATTTTGCTTTTAGAATATGATTAACTCTTTGATAGATGTACAAACACGCATCACAGAAAAACATTGTGCACCTGTAAATTAGCATTTTGGTTGAAAATAAAAACTTTTTGACAATAAAATGAATAAAGTGATCAGTTATTATCATACAAGTAAAAACATCATTTTATATTTTATTTCCTCATTATTCATAGGTTTATTACAGAAATACACTCAGTAAATCAACAAAAAGGTTTGATTCCAGCTTCGTGTCTCACAGCTCTAAGAGAAAAGACGACTTTGTAGATGAAGAAAACATCTGAACTCTTCAGTTTTATTCTATTTTTATTTATTTAAGCTGTATTAATCATGATGGTTTTACAGTTTGTGTAAAACACTTCTGGTTTTTGACAAGCTCTACATAAATAAAGATTATTATTAGTCTTATTAGGTTCCTCAGATCCATCAACAGACAAACATGCTAACGTTAGCTTAAACTCTATATAGCAGTTAGCATCTGCTCACACACATTGTATCCAAAATACACACATTTTAAGTAATGCTAAGTTTCTTTATGCTAGTTAGCCGAATACACTAAGGTTAGCAGCTAACATGAGAGCAGATAATCAGTCGCTTTGCTCTTTTTGTCTTGTATTGATTTGATAGATTTTGGACAGTGCACATTAATCAACACATCACTGTAAATGTTGGGATACATTGCTACATTGCTTATGTGCAGAGAAGTTGGTGTGCAAAAGCTTGGAGTTCTTAATCACAGCAGACATGAGAGCCACACTGCTTAGACGCTTAGAAATCGCATGGGAAAAGAATTTGGACAGAGACATCAGAATGATGAGGTAATGTACCGCAGGCGTCGAGAACAACTCCATTAATGGTATAACCTACAGCTGCGGCCTTCTGAGATAGTTACTGTCTGTTTGGGCCAAAGGCCACCAAGGATGCAGACGATAGCTTTGGGTGTGGGAATGTGCGGTGTTGTATTCTTTTTCTACGCAGAAAACAGGAGCTATCGACGGCTGACGCCAATCAAGAGAGCGGAGTCAGACGACACGAGAAGGACACCGGCAAGAAGGCGTATCCAGCCATGCAGCCAATGAGAAAGGATCACACGCACATTCCTCCTCTGTGTAACAGTAATATAAACACGGACCAGGGAAAGATAGATCATCAGACTTGGTGAACTGATGCTGTGACTGACTGTCTGTCAGGGAAACGTAGTCTGGTCCAGAGCTCTGTAAACGATCTCTTTTTCTTATGCACTCTTTGCTGTTAGAAGACAAATAAAAGACTTGGTGATTTAACTTTGAAGAGACTCCTGCATCCTTCATCAAACAAACACGTGAGTTCAGGGTAGAGAACTCAACATTAGCCACATTAGCTAAGTCCCTGGGCAGGTCATTACATGTAGTTACTACTGTCATAAAATAGTGGTTGCTAAGCTAACGGTGTAATCAGACAGCAGCTGTTCAGGGGAAGCTTTTAGCAAAAGTTTCATTTGTTTTTGTATTTCCTCCTCCAGAGTCGACTCCGCTCTGAAATGTAAAGAGCTGAAAGTGAAATTACTCTCAGCTCTTCTCTTAAATGTGAGATTTCATTCCCGTAGCCACCTTGACCCCACGGAGGAGAGCATCCTATGCCTGTGAACGTCCTCCCAGACGGCTACATGAGAACAGAAGCCTTAAACTCTCTTGCAAATCTGCCTGTCAACAAGCATCATTTCAGCCGTTTGATGCGTTTTGGTTGTTTCCAGCTACTCAAGCTTCGAGGAGACAAAAGAAGTTTTTAGCCGGGGGCGACAGACTTTCAACAAGAGCTGAGCCTCGAATCCCGAAACTGCAGGAGACATGTTGACTGAAAGCTGGAAATGTGGGAAAATCCACAGAGGAGGATACAAGAAGGTTTATCTTCTGTGTATATTTAAAGAACAAGACTGTGTTTATTCTTATTCTCAACTGTGTGCATGAAAAGCAACAAGAACTCCATTGTTCATCCAAAAACTGTTAAGGTGAGGCAACGTTTGGCTGATGTGTTCATCAACATGAACACAGACACATGCAAACACAGTCCTGCTGCACTAAATGTGGATTCATCCACCGCTGAAAATAGTCCCCAGCCAATGCACTGGGACCTCCTCTTGGAGAAACTTTACCAGCTGAGCCTATTTCCCCAGAAAAGACTCAGGAAACAGAAATTAAATTGATTTATAGCTCAATATTATGGGTGTTTTTGTTTTTTACTCGTGGTGCACATGTGTGAAGGTGCAGTGCCAGCAGGGGGCGACAATGACAGGATGGACATTTGCCCAGAAGACAGATGCTCATGTCCCCAAATCATTAAATGTTAGTTAACTTTACATTGCACACGTAACTGAAGCACTAATTTTAACTCAAACCATGATTATTTCTTTAGTTCAGCTGAGTAGTTTGGTATTATTTATTTTTTGTTATCATCATTGAAATTAAAATGTGTTTGGTTTTGGAATATGTGTTTGGTATTAATGAAAACTTTTGCTCATTTACTGAATATTTTGGATGATAGAGACATTTTAAAACTTCTTTAATAGGAAAACTGAATTTTCAAATTTTCAAGCTGAGATTTTAACAATGTTTCGGTCCATGATGGACAAATGAAACACTGGGGAGGGCGGAAGTATCGCGGTTCATGGTATTAGTTTTTCAGTGCAACAACAAAATTATATTCACCATTATTTTCTGTAGATGTTTCAAATTCAAAACTGTAAATAATCAGTGACTGAAAGCAGTTTGAGCAGCAGAGCGACATGAATCTGATGCTGAACGGTGCAGAAATGTACATTACACTGAATTTATCCTGGAAACAGGTCAATATAGAATAGGTTTTAAAAAATTAAATAAACATAGGATATTTCACTAAAATATGGTTAAAATACTGTATATAAAAATTAAATAAATAAATGCTCGTTTCCAATATAAGCCTGTCTTAAATAAAGGACTGGATCTCTTTGCAGATGAAGGATTTAAATGTTCAGCCACTGCACGTTTGGCAAAACTACAAAATAAAGCTTTTATTCACATTACATCAGTGGTTCCCTTCCTCAGAAACACACCTCTCCAATATTTTGTCATTCAGCTTTTATCTTCTTTTTTATTTCTGCAGTAAAATGGCAGAGTGAAGCCACATTCAGGACGTATCCAGCCCATTAAAAAACTACAAATCCAGCCAAGAAATATCAGCAAAAGCAAAAACCTGTTGCTGTTTAGAAGCATGAAACTGAGCAGAGGCCTGAAATTAAACCAAAGCTAAATGCAGTCCTTGAGAAACCATTATACAGCCCATAGTGTGATTATGCTGTGGTTTATGGGCGAAGCATTCAGACAGCGGGTAATCTGAGGTCGTCTCTGTCATCAGCAGTCAGGCTGAGCTGCCTCTGCTGCAGCTTCACGTCGCTCTGTCATCAGTGTGGGATTCACTCTGACCTTGGTCAACAAAACACTCGGCGAAGACACAACACAACACACCTCGTGTTGCTCCTGGATGCACAGGAATGCTAAAGCGAGACGTTTGATGCACCAATCCTGCAGCTCCTGGGGTGCATTCAGGTCCTGATGACGCTTTCTGATCATAAGCTAAAACTCAGTGCAGTAGATGTGATGTGTTAGAATACACAGATCCAATCTCTGCTTGGTAACAGTAACGCAGACAAATTACATTTGTATAATTGTTCTCATAATAATCGTGTTTGTTTGAATGAAACTCTGTACGGTGCTGCAGTTACAGGTGGCAACTGAAGCACTTTGGTTCAGGTTTGGGAAAGATCCTGATTTCAGTTCAATTTTAGTTAAAAACCCTTTGTCTTGGCTCACCGCTGAGGTTTGTCTGTACAAAAAACAAACATGATGTTTGCTGAACCTTCACCAGGAGCTGCCAGCGTCTAAACAGAGCCATAAAATAGTTAAATAGCTGTAAATTCACAACCAGTGCTGTATCTGAAGTTATATGGACTATGTATACTTTACTAACGTCACATTGCAGCGTGTAAAAGATTTATCTTAATCATAAATAACCCTGAAAGTCCCCATCACAAAAACACTCATTAGACAGTTGGTCCCGCCTCTCACTGGCCAAGCAGCCAATCATACGTTAGAATAATGGGGTGACTTTAGGTGGCCAATCAGATTTCAGGACCGCTGCCCTGGCCTGGGAAACTGGACATTTGGGCCAAAAACAGTTGTTAGTTTTTCTAATATATATTATATCAACACAACTTTAGACAGAAAACATCTTTGTTAAAACATATTTGCTGTCACACATTAGCTGTATATTAAATGAAATGTAGAGCTTAGGTGGACGATGCAACGACAAACCCAAAGAAGAGGCCGAGCTGAAGTGAGTAACAGGTATTTTATTGAATTAAATACAAAATGAGAAGAGCAGAATATGCAAGAAGCACATCCAACAGTGTCTGCCTGCATGAGGAGCTTATAGCATTAGCTCCAAAGCTAGGTGTTAGCATAGTATTAGCTAACAACATTATTGTAGGGAGTTTAGATCAATGCAGAGGCTCTGTCCTGCTGCTGCTGCTCATGGAGAAAATGTTTGAACACAACTGATAAATCAGAAATGTAAATATAACTAAAGTTAATAAGATATAAGTAATAAGATTTTACTTTAATGCTGCACTCTGACACTGAGGATAACAAACTCTGTTCTGCAGTTGTCTGTCCTCTCATGCATCTTCAACACTGACTTTACTGTAGGAATTACAACAATAAATCACTTATTACTGCTTTTGATATGCTGCAACATGGTTTATAACATATTATAGACGTATATAACTTAGATTTTGTGTCTAGATAAGTGACTCTACAAAAAAACTACAACATAATGGCACATTTGCAGCAACAGGCATCACCTTTTCATTAAGGTTGCATTGCATCATCTCTGTTTGCCCTATGTTCATTTTAAATACATATATCTGCTGTACAACATAAAATGCATGCACACATTTAAATATATTTAATTATCATTTCTGAGTAATTTAAATGATTTTATCCATAGAAGCTTAAAGTTTGTTACACCAATTTGACACAGGTGTAATTCTTCTCATTGGACTGTTTCGATTGTGCGAGTTGAATATAAATCGTCCCACATGTGCAGAAATCCTGCAGGCCTCTCGATAAACAGCCTCTCTTCTCACGCGCGGCTGTATTTGACTGTGTTTTCTGGCTTCATTAGCGATCGGTTTGGTAATTACACATCAGCGAGAGCTTAATGTTCTGTCGGTTTGAAGATCGACAGTGAGAATAATTAATGTGTCAGTCAATAATACGTGTGTGCTAATTGTTTGGCCGCTGCTCCTGCAGAGAGAGCGAAGCCTCAGAGCTTCACACTGTGTCCGACCACCAGCTGCGGTGGACGCTCAGCAGAGGAGGTGGCCCGACATGTGTGAGTCGCACAATGCAAACCTGTCTACAAAACAAATCCAACAAAAGAGCCTGTGACTGAGTGGATCTCAACTATTCAAATGTTGTGGTAACGCATCAAATCATTGTTGAGACATTTTAGACTGGACCAAAGCATTGGACTGACATCGCACCGAGCTGCAGCCGTCACTGCAGGCAGCTAAAAACAAGCAGCGGCTGAAAAGAGGAGCACAGAAATGTGTCTTACAGCTGATCCAGAGTCAGTTTATCAAGCTGCTGACACACAGAAATGTGTCTTACAGCTGATCCAGAGTCAGTTTATCAAGCTGCTGACACACAAACACAACACTGACACATGCACAGAGAGGAGGCGGTGACGCCACAGACAGGAAGTGAAGCTGATCACAGCCTGATCTGGATTCGCCGAGTTTCTGTTTCAACTCAGCAACATGTGGAACAACATGTAGAACACAGACATTTAGACATTTAGACACATTTTTACTGAACAGATCATGTGAAGTGTTTCAAAATGCTAACTGGCTAATGATAATTAGCATTTAGGGGTTTCTGAGGAGCATGTGAAGGCGTATCATTGTTCTTGAAGGAGGGTGAGGACGTGCACTTCTTATTTTCAGTGCTGCATGGTTCAGATAAGCAGCTGAGAACAGACTCGTTGTGAATCTGCTGTAAAATATTTATTTGCCATATTTCCACACACGGGCTCAGATAAATTGTCTTCCGCTCACAGATCCTCGTTCACAGATTCCAGAAGTTTCACGGCCTTTTAAGCGTCCGTCGAACCAAACAGAGGCATTTATTCCACTGTGCTGTTCGCCTGTCATGACGTTAGTCACGCTAACCTTTACATAATTGCCTGTCGCCCGTGTCAGCAGACTGTAAATGATAACTTTGAAATGGAAACAGGCATGAAGGCGAGGCTGAGAGCAGCAGCGCGACTCTCCTGCATGTGTGATTCAAGGGACTCTGCATGAAAGTCGGGCCATCCGTCCGCCTCCTTCACACTTTAACATTTCAACATGCAAACAGCAGAATGTGAATCATCAGTAAGAGTTTAAACACCCGTCTGCTCCAAACAGCAGCTGCTCCGCTGATCAAATCTCCTCACAAAACTGACCGAGAAATCAAATCTGACATTCCTCTCACGTGATCAGCTCCAACATATTGGATATTTGGTGTAAACAGAGCCTGTGCTGACCGGGCAGGATCACAACTAAATGCACAAACAAAGCAGCGATACGCCTGGTGCAATTTCAAAAGCATCATTGTCATGCAACGCCTTCCTCTCCTGACCACCCGTTGCCAAGGGGATATACTGCATGTATAAATCAGAGAAAAGCTGATTTCTCCTGCCTTTCATCTCGACTTTTACAGTCTGTAGGAACCAGAATCTGCTTGATAAAAGCTTTCCATCTATTCACGTGAACATAATTGATCCTCGTGCATCTCGGCGTGCTTCCTGCAGACCCCCGCGGCCTCCTCACCGCTCTACGACAAACTGCAGAGGCTCTTGAGATGCACGGGCCTTTTGTGGAAACCTTTTCCTCTGATGCATTATTCACCCAAAGATGAAACCCTGTGCACCTATGCGGGCCATACAGCCACGCCGCGCTCTGAATCCAAGTCCCATCCTGCAGCCTGTCGAAGCGCTCAGCAGATACAGTCGTTCTCAGGCAGAGGAGAGCCTCTCAGCCAGCCTGATCAAATTCATCAGATGGACCGTCTGAGCGCCGCCTTCGCCGCTGAAGGATTTACCTCCTGAGTTTTCTATGAAAACCTTGAAAACAGAGAGCAGGAGCAGCAGGTGGAGAAGCAATCTGCTTTATTTCCTCTGTAAATGGGAAAAACAAAACACATTAAAGCTCATCAGTCATATATGTCAACACAGTGCAGGACACCAAGGTCGAGTCCTCTGGTTATGAGAAGACGATGAAGACTAAGGTTATAAAACGCTGTGACCTGAGAGGACGTTTGTCGTTGAACCATCAGTATAAATAGAGTTTTGTCAAACTCCCAAGGTGCATTTCAGTCGAAAACACCCAATCACAGAGCTTCACACTCTGCCGTGTTAACAGAAGCTAAAGTAGAAACTCAGAAACACACTAAATCTGTTCAACCTTCTCCCTCACACATCAATGACCAATCACAGCTCAGCGACCAACACTGTACCTCCTTCAGTCTGCGCTCCTGTTTGCTCGCTCACATACCAGCCTGTGTCTGAGCAGCAAACTGAGCACTTCCTTCCTCTGTTGCTGCTTCAGGTTAACAGCTTTACCTCCGGCTGAGCAGCGTGATGCTTTAACTGTGAAGGGGTTACAGGAAATGCCAACAACATGCTTCCCTGAATTGGTTTGAAATGAGCTTCACACCTTTTTTGCCCTTAGGTGGGCGTGTCGGAGGTGTTATCCAATCAGCAGTGACGTGTACATAAACGCGGCCATATTAAAAAAGCAGTGACACAACAGATCCCACCAGGTTTTTACAAATGCATCATAGAATAAGACAACCTCATCAGGAAAAGTCCTCAAAAACAACACAAAGATTGTCCTTCTCAGCTTCCGTAGCTGCAACACCTGCACAGAACAGGGTGCATGTTTGCTGCGTGTTGTTGCTTAATTAGCTGTGATTGCTCCGACATTAACAGGTCGAGGCCACCAGACCTGCTGCACTCTTGTCTTTGCACGGCTCTGTTTCAGGTTTGAATGCATGCACGTAGCCGTCGAATGACTCGTTTTCAAACAGGCAGGAAGGTGCTGGAGGTAATGATTTCTCTAAATCTGACATTTCAGTCGACAAAATCAACTGTTGTGACTGAAACTGAGGCGCTGCACGTTGCCCTGTCCTGTCTGAGATCAACAACCTGCTGCTTTAAACACGTCCGACACGTTCCTGTCTGCAGCCACGAGACATCGCAGGTCAATCAATTCGTAAATCTGCACTAATTTTGCGCACAGGCCTCTGACTGATCGACCACATCTGCACATTTTATTATAATTTATCCAAGTCGACCCCACATTTTGTCTTTCTTGCTGAATTCTGTCCACAATGTGCAGCGTGTGGCAGAATAACTGATTGTGAGTCATTGGCAGCAGACTGCATCTGTGTGTGTGTGTCTGTGGTTTTGTTTGGCTTTGTGCGAGTGTGTGTGGGTGCACAAGTGACTGTGCTTGTGTGTGATTGGCTGCAGAGTGGCGCTGTGTTAATGGCCACTACAGCTCCTGCTTACCAATGACTCCTCAGTTATCTCATAATAGGATTTATTCAAACTGCTCGGGGAAAATTTTGGGCAACATTTTGAGTTTTTTTAAAAACGCTATTCAGTTTTAATAATTCAATTATACACACAGACTGGAGGCCGGGGACAGTTTAGCCGAGCTCTGGGGATGTTGTTGCTCAAATGCATTTTAAAGCTTTATAGCGTTTTTTATTGAACGGTGGGAGGTGAAGAGCGAGCGCGAGAGAGGCAGGAAATTACAGGAGAGGACTAACCACGAAGGTCGGACACTGGATCTGAAGGTGTGACATTAAAAACAGCCGTGCAGCTTCATGTTCAACCAGCCAGCTCTCTGCAGACATATGTCAGTGTTTTAACTGTTGCATTTAAGCGTTTCATCGTGTTTTTATTGCAAACGTCTTTTCTTTAACACAGGAAATTTACAATAGATCCATAGATGTGCAGTTATATGAGTGCTGTTCCTGAACGCAGCACAGCAGTAATATCTGGCGTAAGCAAGTATATGTCACACAGTCATCATCAGGACCTGAGTTATTAGTGTTTCTGAGACCACATGCAATTCCACGTTTGCACATCGTCGCCAAACGACCAATGAGAACGCAGAAATAGGCGAGAGCAGCATGTGAGAGGAAAGACTGAACTGTAACTGACGACCACTCTCTGCTGCTGACACGGGCAGTATCTCAGAGCAGGCGTGCCCACTTTATGTTGCATTAGGACATATCATACTAATGACCTCATTTCCCATCATGCTCTGCTTTTTCATGATCCAAAATGATGTTATGGGTCTGTAACATAGAAATAAAGTGAACAGATCTGCCCCACCTGTACCCAGTCGGTCCAATATGAGTGTAGGAGCATCACCAGGTGTAACCGCATTAGCCTCGTCTGAACATCTTAGAGCTGAGGTTATTTGTGTAACCACCTCCTACAACAGCTTCACTTCGATAATGATGCAAACATCAGGTGAAACATGTTTGATATTTGAGTGAATGTGAACATTTAGAGCAGGAGGACAGACTGAAGGAGGACGTAAAGAGCGTGAGCTAACAGCCTGAAGCTCAGGCTCCAGTCCTGCACAGAAAACAATCAGATATTCCATACTCATCTGACTCCATATGGCATTTTGTTTGCAAATGTTTCTGATATACGCAGGATGAAAACCCTGCGTCAGGTGTTTCCGACCCCCCGGCTCATCCATTACAGTCGTGGAGTGTATAAGTTGTCGGGTTTTATCCATTTCTTCACTTCCTCATGTACAAAAGGGGCAATTAAGTTTATTTTGTTGACGGAGGGGGAAAATGTTCCTCTGCCTCCTCCCAGCTGGTCATTATCTGCTCCTCTTTAGGTTACACCTCTGTATATGTGCACAGAAAGAGCTAATTCAGCTCATCAGGAGCATTGTGAGGGGAGTTTCTGCAGGAGAGCGACGCTGTGAAGAGCTCTCCTCCAGGTGTTCACGCCGCCGGGCTTCCCCTAATGCAGCAGGAAGAAGCTGCTAAACCTGGTGGTGAAGGTGGACGAGTTGTCCGAGGCGATGGGAAAGTGGGCTGAAACAGGGCCGGAGGTCATTTCTACATTTACCTCCTGCCTCTCACCCCGAGGAGCTGCAGTTTGTCTCTCTGACAGCTGCAAAGTGTAAGAGATGGATCACAGAGAGCTCGGCATATCCCCAAAGATCAGGAGGAATCAGACTCATTTAAAACCTTAAAGAGCAGAAAGTGGACAAACAGACTCGACTCAGTCTCAACAACCACACTGACGACTCCGCTCCAAACAAAACTAATAAAATGAGACAACATGTCGCCGCCTGCTGCCTGCCTGTGTCCAAACCTTCATATTCAATGCATGGTTGCACATCGTCATCATTAACACTTCATTAACCAGAATGATCTCGATTTTAAATGATCCCCCATCATTAAATGCGGTTTCTTACTTTTTAAATTGTTGTATGTAAAACAAAATGTCAAACTCTGTGCTCCAGCTGTGCAGAATTCATGGACTTCTACCTGTTCCGATGCAATACAAACTGACATGCTGTGGTTACAGCAAATAAAATGTGGCTTAAAAGCAGCTAAAACACTAAAGATTGAGGGAAAGATTGTGGTGATAGTTCAAAGATGTGGGTGGTGGTTGTAGGCGCCTGGACCCTCGGCGTAGCTTCCTGCTCTGAGAAGCTAAGGTAACATAAACCTGGGACTCTACTGGCTGATTCAGTAGAGGTCTAAGGAAAAAATGCGTCGACTTCCCACCTCGTTTGTGACCTCAGGAAACATTTTCCTAATGAGTTTATGGTCTCAAACATTTATTTCATGTCTTCTTCATCACAGCAGGATGCTCATTTTGTAAATTAAGTTCCTCAAACAGACAATAAAGCTTAGGATGCTTTAAGACGTGGCCAATCACAGCAGAGGCATAATAATCAGTACTCATGCCAGCTTCAGCTTCATTCAGCAGACGCTTTTATCCAAAGAATAGAGTAAGAACAACAAAAGCAAACATTTAGGAAGGCAGTTGCACCCTCAAGTCCAAATACAGTCACTTCTAGCTTCTGAAAACCAAGATGGCGTCGTCCCTAAGCGCCAAACTAGAAGCCTCATCCTGTCCACTTCCTTTCTAAATGTCCTGACACCTCAAACACCACTTGATGCATGTGAACACTGGTGTTTGACACTGTCAATAAATCATCTGCTCCCCAAAAAGAGAAGAAAGTAGAAGACACAGTCGCTGTTCCTGCGACTCTGAGGGTCAGGATGCACATTTTACACCAGCTGCAGCCTGTTTTTCCCTTTTTACTATGGATTAAATATCTGCCATCAGATAAGTGTAGGAGAGGAAACATCTTCTAATAGAAACACTCAAGTAAAGTGCCACAACATCTAAACTGTGCATAATTAAATATACTCCAACAAAAGAACTGAGTTAATTGCATTGAAGAAGATTGTGAGCAGAGCTCTACGATGGCCTCTCACCTCTAAACTCAGAATATATCACATGCACTATAAAGGCAGCATATAGTGAGCTAACCCAGTTTGCAGGGGCATCAGTCATCAGTGGACAGAGGAGGGCTTTCAGCCACACAGAGGACCAGACCACAGAGACAGAGCTGCCAATGACAGTGTGACCCAGTTCAAAACTCCACCGACTTAAAAACAGACTTCTTCTCTTTCAAAGACAGAAGCTGCCTCAGAAGTTTCTTTTATCTCTTTTTATGGAAGCAGTGGCTTGAAGAAGAAGAAGAAGAAGCAGAAGAAGAAGAAGTGGCTCCCAATGCGCCGCCTGTGCCCCCCAGGGGTCCGTGATAGGGTTCTTCAGGGGTCTGCTGCATAATGTGCAGAGGTTTCATGTCAGTATTCTCTCATTTACCGGGGAATTATCTGCAGAACGAAACGGCATCTTTGAATGTCTTTTCTCTTCAGTTCCTCCGCTCAGCCTGCAGAGAGCCATTTCTGCTCTACATAATTCCCAACAATCCACATCCTGTCCAGATGGGTCTCTGGTGGACTTTAATCTGATCTGGGCTCACTGGTGTTAAACTGACTGCAAATACCTGCGGGGAAGGAGAGCGCCGTGATGAATGGAACAATAACCCGCCACGCTGGTCTGCAGCTTCGCTCCAGGCTGAAATAGCTCAACCACTTTGAGATGAATTGGTATGAGAAGAGGTGGAGACAGCCGTGATGTCTGGAGGATGAATCCTCTGACTCTTCTAACGTCGTCATCAGGTAAAAACTTTTAATTAAATTCAATTTAATACTTGGGTTAATGACCAAATACCTGCAGAACTAATGACATTCCCATGTGTTTGAGTGCAAATTAGCAAATATTAGCATGCTAGAGTGTGAGCGAGGGTGAACGCAGTGTGTGAAATGTGTGTGTGTTTAGTGAATGAAAGATGCACCACACACCCATCAATCACCTCAACATCAACACTTTTAACACTTCACTGCAAAGAGACGCCCCGTCCTGCATACACACTGAATACTGGTGATGGGTTGTGATTGATTGTTGGATAACTGACTGTTTCCTCTCAAGTGTGACACTTAAAGCCTAATGTCTCTTCTTGCTGAGGGACTTACTTAAGTGTGTTGCACAAAATTCCTTGAAAGGCTCTTAAAACTAAGGCTGTAAATGATGGAGAAACCAGTGAGAGTGAGCTCCAGATTGATTACGTAAAGAGCCCATGTTGCCATGCTAGCATGTTAGCACTGGCTGCACTTTCTCTGCACTTGTGCAACTAGCTTGAAAAGCTTTGGGAGTCCATCCCCAATCAGGTGCCATAATCATTTCACTCAGGCCAAAGGGCTTGGAGTGTTCTCAGTGGGTTCCTCATGAGCAACACTTTTAATATTACACATAGTATTTGATTATTGTAAATGTCATTGAAGCTGATTTAACTGTACAGCTGGATTCTGGATTCTGACTTCTCTCCATCAGCAGCTTGTCCTTGAAGAGTGAGTGAACTCCTGCCTGGTTCAGTGGATCAGCTCAGTCACCAGCAGCATCAGGAGGATGTAGCTGCACCGCCCGGCTCTCTGGAGGTCAGTCTCTACACGCTTTCCTTTTCCTTTTCAGCCTCAAACTCTCACTTCACACTTGAGGAGGCCTCTGGAGAGCCTGGAGGCCTGCAGCAGTTGGTGATTCTCCAAAAACGGCACATGCAACCGAGAGGAGCCTGATAGTGACCACCATTAGCTACACCTGCATATTAAACAGACCTGCCGTCAATGAAGTCATTACCATTCAACGATACGTCGGCTTAAAAATCCACCGGTAATGTTGTCTTTTAATTCTCTCCCCAGACTAATGCATATTTACACTTGAATCTGAATTTTGCAGGAATAATTAGAAGAGGCAATTTACCCGGAGATAAATTCAAAACCGCAAGATTTCAATACCTGCATGGCTCAGTGCATTTAATCCAAATTTGACATGGCAGGTAAATGGAAGAATGGCTGTAAACCAGCGGGACCTGAAATACTGCGGTTCCTGAAATTACTCCCACGATCGCCTCATTCACGCTCCGCAATAAACACTCCGTTTACTCTATAGTGAGCATCAAAATGAATTGTGACATCTGACATCTTTTAATACGAACAGGGAGGAATAAAGAGCGCGCAGCCTCAAGCCTTTGTATGTCTGTGAATGCAGCGTGTGTTTACGTGGTTGACCCGGCACACTCCGAGCTGCAGGCCTTCAATCATTAAGTGATTCAATTAGACGATACAAAAGATAATCTGCATCAGATGAGTCATCGCGACCAGGGACAGCATATTTAGCGGCTGTTCAGGCTCAAAACAGCAGCGCTTTTCAACGGAACAAGAGGCTGCATGAGGCGGCGTTTCCTCAGGTTTCAGACATGACAGATGATCCGTGAAGTTCATGGTTTATCAGACGCACGTACATGTGTTTGATTGACTGGATGATGTTGCATTTCTGCAAGAGTTCTGCAAGGTCTCAACATGCTAGGACTTTTTTTCATTTATTAACTCTGTGTTTTTGCTTTTTGCAAACAGGAAATGCAACAAAAAAAAGTCCTTATTTGGAAACAAACTGTGGGTTTTCACCTGAGCTGACAATCCATCATTAAAGGCTTCTGAGCTCTGAAACCACTGATGTCTGAACCACCAGTGGTTCGGACCAGTTGATGTACGATGAGGAACCAGTGGCAGTGAACTGCTTGGTTTAGGTGTGATGTTGACGGTGACAGTGATAAACAGCTGCTGCAGCAGCATCAGTCATATCAGAAAAGGGGAGAGTTTCTTCATTAAAAGAAGAACAAACAACGACTCTGAAGTCTTTTCATGACTTTGGAAAGAGTTTGATTCACCAGCTGGTTTATTCATTGTCATCTCGTTGTGCAAAGCTTTAACAGCACACAACTGGAGAATGTTGTTGTTTACCTCCAGGTGTTTACTTCAATCCACCTGAAAACTCTAATAATTTCCACTTCCTCTTAACAATTTCTTGGGAACTTAATTGATGTTTGAGTATTAACTGGATGGAAACGTCACCTCTGTTTGCCAGCCATCTTTCATTCAGACAACATCCAGAGGCAAAGCTTCTTTTTGTTGTAAAACTGAAAGCAGTCACCCTTTCAGTCTTATCCGGTTAATAACAGCTAACAGCACTCACCTGGTGTCTCAGGTGTGAATCAGCTATTGATTGGCTGACTGCAATGAAACCCAGCAGGGCCTGGAGTCAAGCTCTGCAGACCAGGCTCTTCTTTACTTTCTATAAGAACAGATATGTTATGTAACAGCACGGCTGCGCCTGAGGGAAAAATGGCCATTTTCATGCTACGAGTCCAGCAGAACGGCCCCATCAGTGTATTGCGCTGCACTTGCAGTATCATGTCACATACTGCTCTTTGTATCCACGCTCTAAATTATGCACCATTGTTCTTTTGCAAGTTTAAACAGCTGTTACAGCCGCTGGAGACACTCAGAGAAAATCCAATAAAGCCACAGCTGTCGAAGCAAGAGAGGTTCAAGCTCTGAGCCTCATCGTCTGCACGTCAGCGGGGAACTTTTAATATCAATTCACTGGACCCGAGAGAGGCTTTACAATCACCTATATCCTCATATTACCTTCCCACTCTTGCCAAGACGGGAACATGCCTGTTATTGGGTCAACTGACAGTGAATATTTAAGACACACTCACATCCTGTCTGCTGCGAGGTGACATGATATCCCTGTTTTTAAATTACTGAGATACAGGACAACAAAATGGGTATATTTGCTAATTTTGGTGAAGCAATTAAAAAAACGTGTTACACCATGATGCGTTCAAGGGACCTTTTGTTGAAGATTAGAAAAGATTAAAATTTGTGGTTCACGTCTTCGCAGGTCAGCAAAGGTCCAATAAGTGTGAACTTTATCCTCATGTCTGATGTGTAAAGTTAAGGCTTTCATAGATCCCGTATCCTGTCAACTATGCGCCAGATTGTTCTGGCATTCATAACAAAGGGCAATAATATTCGCTACTGACATGATTCCCAGAGGATATACCATGATAACTTGTGTGACCCCTCCAACCTTTCCTTTTACAGTTTGTATGTACTCTGTATGTATATATTTTTAGTATTTAGTAAATATTAAAATTTACCAGGTAGATTGCTCTTATTCCTTCTCCTCAGAGGATGAGCCTCTCTCATTTTGACTGCTCTGCGACGTAGTACCACCTTAATAATAATAGCATGAATATGAATCCTTAATTTATAAATCTGTGACTTATTCATGCAACCCAGATGATGAACCATCCACTTTTAGAGACTCCCTTGTGTCCCCTTAAGACAAATACTTTAGTTTGTACATCAGATAACTAAAAACTGGTCAAGTTTCAGTAATATTCTTGCTACTAATTATGGTCCACAGAGGTTAAATCATCAATCAATCAATGATTTTCGTGAACCCTGATATTTGATTTACTGTCACCGCGAGAATAAATATTCCAGAAACAAATAATGATCAATAAATGATGCATTTCCGTGAAGTTTCATCTGAATATTCATTGTTACCAGAGTTTGAATCTTAGATGATCCAGAACTCTGGTTTTAATCAACCATCAGGCAAAATTGTCTACATTTAGACAGTAAATATCAAAATCTGAGGAGATTGCACTAATTTAGATTCCCCAGAGGATGAACCCTCTTTATTTCAGGCATTTATTCACACCATTGAAGACAAATGCTTAGCTTAGTACACCAAGTGACGAACTTAGGGTAGAGTAGAGTGATCTCAACTATCGCTAACGCTCAAGGTTACCAGAGGATGAATCATAACGACTTTGGCGACGCCACAGTCTTTCCCCTTTGAACAGGAAATGTCAAAACAGTCCACATGAAATGAAATGCTGAGCATGAACTCCAACAATTGTTTTCACATCATGACCTCTCTGGTTGCAAAAAACCTCAGGACAAATACTGGTTTGATTTTAAGCAAATTAAGTGTTGACCTTCATGGTTCCCCAGTGGATGAACTCTACTGGTTTCTATGATCTTTTTGCGTTTCTTCTTGGATCAGTATCGTATGTCTCATGGAGTCAGTCGATTTAAAGTATTCACAGGAAATATTAAAGATATTTTTCATGGTGTGCTTGTATTACACTGCTGAAGTGCAGTGCTTTTCTTTTGTTAATGCAGAGCTGTTCATTTGTCAACCACACCTAAGCTACATTAGAGTACTTTTGCTGAATGTAATATACTCACTGTGCTCTGAACACACTTTGTCTGTACTGGATGTCACCGGTGTGAATACAAGGCAATAGGGCTGAGGACCCAAAGGCACAATGAGATCGAAGAAAGAGGACTTTACAGAATCAATGTTCAAATTAAAAGGCTGATAGTCTGGCGACAACAGTACAACAAAGCAACAAGCAAACAAATCCAGAGAGGAAGGCAGGTCATAAACACCGAAGCAACACAGGTAGCAGCAGGTCAGGAACAGGAAACCAGGTGCAGATGGCTTGAACACATGTGCACAACATTACGACCTGGCAAAGCGTGAACTGGTTATAGACACAGAAGGACTGACGAGATAATGAGGATGATTTGGAAAAGTGAGCAGGTGGACGTTGGAGTTTAGGGGTCAGATTTGGCAGCAAAGGTATCTGGTGGACAGGTGGAGACTGAGAGATGAGCCTGCAGCGGCTAAAGACGGAGCAAACAACCCCGGCTGCTGACACTGGATCATCTACGTGTCTACATACAAAATCAGATTTAAGCATTAAAACTAGGATATATGCACGGAATTGACAGGGAAACAGTCTCAACTGATTTGCATACAGATGAATTTATGGTTAAGTCAATAAATATATCAATACTGATGAAAGATTTTTATGAAATAGCTCAAAATAAGAGGAAAAAAACATTTAGGATGCTCTTCTCTGACTTCTTCTCTGCCAATACCCAAACTAATGATACCTAAATGTTGAGGTTGTGACATGACAACACTTTTCTGGTTTAAATCCTTCGTACATGGAGATGGTGAAGGGAAAAGGTGTCCTTGGACAAATCCATGAACAGCCACATGTATGTTCAGTCAAACCTGTCCCCAGGTGTTTAAAGGTTCAAGAAAAGAGGAAGTAAAGAAATGGGACAAGGTGGCAAGGACGAAGCGTTCAGAGCAACCTAAAGATAGAGGTTTGTTCCTGATCTGCCCCACTTGTTTTCTATCTATATCGGTGACCGAACTGTACGAGTTAACATCACATTAAGTGCAAAGGACGGGAAAATGTCTTTGCCCTCTCCTGGTCTGGAAAAGACTCAGAGTTGAATCAGAAAATCTGGATAAAGCACATTTCCTGCTGCTGTAAAGAGTCATTCTGTGGCCTGGTTGAACAATATGACCAAGATACATTCAGTTTGTCAGGTCTGATGTCAGAACACCTGCAGAAATAATGTCCTTTTAATACAGCAAATATACTTTTAACTCAAGTAGCAGAGCCTGAATTAATGTGGTAATGTGGAACATCTCTGAGAATTGGTGACAGTGAATGTGACACTGAATATTAATGAAGGCAACAAAACACTTTTGCCAAATTGGGCTTTTTGTGAGTCAAGTGATCTTTTTTACTTTGCTGTTTTTTTCTGACAAATGCCTCTTTTCACATTAAACCCAACATGTTTTGTTAGTTTGATCTTAATCACCATAATAATCCCTTTTTCTTATGCAAAGATAATCGGACAAACCCTCATTTTAAGGATCATTTTCATGTCCATCTCTGGCTCAGTGCTGCAGAGCCTCTGCTCTGCACTTAGTGCTTGTTCTACTTCTGCGAGTCTTTTGTTAAAGCCCGTTCCCTACTGCAGATAATGTCTTATTAAATTTCCTTCTCACAGCTTGACTTATAATTACTGTGGGCATACATTGACCTAAATTGTGGCCCCCTTCTGAGTAGGACAGAGTCTTCCTGGGATATTGATCTTTGCCTGCTCAGTAATTCCTTGGCCTTTGAGTTATGACTACCCTGGTGACTGGAGAGGCTGATTAGTTGTATTGTGTGTGCAGAGGTTTGCTCACTGAGCTGGATATATTCTCAGAATCTGAGCGCAGAGATCCCAGAAAAACAAAACAAAAATATACAGGCTGCAAAGTAAGAAGTAGTGAAAGCTTAATACTTTCTGCAGAGCTTTGCAATAAAACACTGGTTGGTTCTATTTAGAGAGGAGTGGAGGTGGATTTGAGAATACTGCCCTGATGGTGCAGCTAGAGGAGAGGTCCTGAGATCCTGAAGATCAAAAGGTTGCATCCTCTGGGGAGCAGGAATGTGCTCAGTTCATTTCAATTTTAGCAAATAGATTTGGATGTTTGTTTGTGCATGAGTCACACCTTTAGCAGGAAGACGGCACCAAAGGACAGGTGAAGGGTCCAGGTCCATGAGATCGTCTGGAGACCATGAATCTATTTCCAAGGTCTAACAAAAATAAAATCTCAGATTTCTGATCAAATATTATTGAATTTGGTTAAAATATTCACATTAAGTTATTTTTAGGAAAGATGTTTGGATGTTTGCTCCAGAATTGCTTTAGAGTTGTTCTTCAGCATGCATTTCCTTTGTTGCAGAAGTAAAGTGCAAAGCCTCTGTTCAATAATAAGTCAGTATTTTTCCATTTTTCTGATTGAAACATTCATATAATCACTTGAACCTTTGATCAGAAGTTCACTCAAGAAAACAAGCAGACTTTCGAGTTTGCAGTCTTGAACGGGCATTTGTTCTTTCCTGCAGTGGCCTCATTAAATTACCCACATACCACCATCTGTATTTTGTTGTGTTACTTCTAATTTTGTTATTCCGCCGTTTTTCAATTAATAATAATGAGGTAGCAACTGCAGAGGAACGAAGGACTTGTGTTGAACTGAAATTGAGTGTTGATGTTTCATCCAAGTCAAACATGATATGTTAAAATGAGCTTCCATTAATCATTTTTTTAACTTGTGCGGACAAATTAAAACCACCGACATTATTCTTTTTCTTCTCCCACTGCCTTTTTTAAAATAAAGGCTTTTGCCACAAAGACAGAGATGGTGATAATGTGACGGCTGCCTGTGAAATCTCTTTAGTTTGGGCTTAAAAATGAAACGTCCTGCAGGTCTGTGAAGCTCGGCTGAGATGATTAAGGAATAATGCACCAGTGTCTCTTTATTCTTCACGGAGCCGAGTGTCTGTGAGGCCCTGAAGGTTTAGGAACTGGATCCAAATTAAAGAAGTTTTTTATTTTCAAAGTAAATCAGGATATTGATAGTGACTGACTAACATTTGCATTTCTCATACTGATCAAACAGTCTGATGTAAAATATGTTTGTAGCGTTTGTTTTGTTGTTTGTTTCATTGTTGTGTGTCGTTATGGTGATATGTGGGGAATGAATAATGATCAATAAACCTGATGACACATACACAGACCCACAAAGCATGAATTATATATTTACATGTTAAATTACACTCTTTATTCCAACTTGTACTTCATATAGCATGTATCTGTCCTGCATGCTGTATACACTGTATACACCATATATATGTATATACTGCACAAGTGTATATGTTTATCTTTGTTTTATTGTGTTATAGTTATAATTGTCTGTGGACATGCCAAACCACCTACATCATGTACAGAAAGTAATCTATTACATTATACATTTTTCAATAATATTTATTTGTGCTGTTTATATTTGTACAAATTTCACAGAAACACTGGACACAACATTTTATTCATGTTGTTGGACAGTGTTGCTTTTTTGTACTTATATTAAGTTATGAGGCAATATTCATCTCTGGTTATTATTCTGTGAATAGTGAGCAACTTAAAACAGGACTCAGATCTGTCTGATGTGTTCACATGGTTGACCAATGAAGCTGATTCTGAATCTGAACTCCACAAAACACCAAACCCTGTCATTCAGGTTAAACCTGATCTCTGTTTCCAGTCTAACCAGACTGAAATCAGTCTTCAGCTGCTGTCACAAACCTTTGATTTCATGAAATCAAACAGAATGCAGGATCTCAGCCCTCATTAGAGATGCTCCAGCCTCCTCTCAGCCTGAGCTCAGAGAGGAAGCCTCGCCACGGTCACGCCAGAGAAACAAAGCAGCGCATTTGTCCTCCTGAGAACAAACATACACTCCATCTCAATACCTCGATTTAGATTCAGCTGTGGTAATTTTCCAGTTGATTATGTCGTTTTTTCTTCCCTTTGGGGTTTGATAAGTGCATCACGTCCTCAATTAAACCTTCAGAGAAAGACAACAGTCATCACTGGCAGCTGTGAAGAAGAAGAAATCTGGGAAAACGCACATTTCACATAGATCCACACAGAATATCTTTACTTTTACATTTTGGTTCTTTCTCTGAAGAATTTAAACATTAACTATAAGACAAAGTTTTGTTTTTATTTAAACAGATGATTGAAAGTAAATGTGATCAAACGTGGTGACCATATGTTTTAAATGTGGAATACCTTGTGATTTATTTAAGAAACAAAGAAATTATTTGGTAAAAACAACATGAATGCTTCTCTTCCACCTCAATAGAGGACAAATGTTTTATATTTTTATCTAAATGTCACATTTTTTGAAGACCCTAAACTATTAGACACTGAAATTACCCATTTGAGTTGAGTTTAGATGTAAATACATCTAAAAATTAACTTAGGACTTCAATGTCACGTCAGACAAAAGCTGACAACCTGGAGAGAAAGTCCAAAATTGTGGCTAATGAGAGCACACAATCAAAGCTTAGCCTTATTATCAATATACAACAATGGATTGCACAGTGAAATGCGGCTGCTACATACCCAGAGAGGTCAATACAAAAGTCAAACAAATACTCAAATGTTTCAATCAGGGTAGAATTAAACAATAAGTATATGATTGACTTATTAAATTAGAAGTATAGCATCAACTAACTTTGGAGTCAAATGACTCAGAATAACAACCTTGTAAAATATACAGTGAGTATGTAAATAGTGCTTGGTTCGTTTGAGTTCACCGTTTGCAGGGGTGTTTTCACCTCCTGTGACTTATCTTTTATGCTCTAATTCTTTTTATTCAGTTTCCCTTATTTATTCTGCATGTGCTGTATTCATACATCTTCCCTCCTCGCTTGGAGAGACCATGAAAATAAACCTTGACCTTGAGCTAACGTATATCTCTCTGTTTCCTCTGCAGTACTTGTAATAATGTATTTGCAAGATGGTAAAAGTGTCTCATGAGGACACGGCTGGTGATAATATGGCTTGTTAAACTGTGCCCTTGTATGTCTCAGGTTTAAAATCAAACCTCTAGGTGGAGCATGGATATCACAATGCAAACATGCAAACACACCCACAAAACATGCAGTTCAACCAACCAGCCAGCAGGTGGCTTGTTACTTTACCTGTTACCTGTTTGAACTGTGTGTTAGTTAAAATGTGATTGATTTAGATATTAATTACAAAATATGGACAGATGGATGTTGAACAGGTCGTCAGTCAGCTAATTAACACTAACGCCTAATAGCTGTAGCACTAAGGTTAGCTAACATGTCATGGAGCTAATTGTGGTTCATTAAAAGGTAGACTGACTAATTTCCACCACAATGTGACCAATGTTCCTAAAACATATGTTATTTAAATAAGCAGATACAGAGGATGCTTACATTGTTCGAAACTCACTTCTTTGTAACGTTACATTAGCTAACATTTAATCGATTAACGTTAGCTAGCTTATAATGTGTCCACAATGTGGCCCATTACCTGACTTTATTCCAGTGATAGAGTGATTTCTATATCTATAGCACATGTGTTATTACAGATGGTGTGAACAGGATGTACTGTCAGACTCCAGATCAGGGTCTGCGTGTTTGGCTAACGTTACATTAGCTAACCTAATCAATTAATGTTAGCTAAACTGATGTGATTTAATGGTTTTAAATGGTTTTAAAGAGATAAAGAGATTAGCTGTCACACTAGCTAACCTTAGCTAACTTGATCCACAGCAGGGTTGACAGTATGGTTTTATATCAGCAATAATGTGAATTCTTTGCCTTTAATACTTGTGTTATTGAGTGATAAAAGACTGGTTTCAGACTCCAGTTCGGGGTTGGTGATTAACGTTACATTAGCTAACCCATTAACGTTAGCTAACTTGTGTGTCCGTAGTCTGACTACATGGTTTTATGTAAGTATTAGAGTGACTTCTTTACCTTTAATATGTGTGTTATCTAGAGACAAAGGATGTGTTCATGTGAAAACGGTGGTTTCAGACTCAGGATTGGAGCGTATGATTAGCTAAGCTTGCACTAGCTAACCACTAGCTAACCTCTAGCTAACCTCCTTTAACCCATTAACGTTAGCTAACTTGATGTGTCCATACGGCCTGACTATTTTATATCAGCGATAGTCTGACTTCTTTTCTTTTAATACTTGTGCTATTGGGTGATAAAGAGAGAGGAGGTTTTTAAAAATGTGGTCTCTCAGAGCTAAGTAAAAATACTATATCATTAATCTTAAATCCTATCAGACATGTTTTGAAATTGTCAATGCTGTCCCGCTGAAGCTGGGAGCAGCAGATGAGCTGACGTGTCAGGTGAAGCAGGGTGAAATCTGTCTAAAAGTCATGTGATCTGTGCCAGGCTTTGGGAGATCCAGGGATGTGCATTTAACATTTTAAGTTAATCTGATGCACTTTGAGAGGAAACAAGTGGCTGCAGTAAAAACATTTCTCTCAAATTCAAGTCAAGCATCTCAACTTGATTGCAGCAACCGATCCTGCAGAAAAAGATGATAAATGGGAAACTGATGCTTTCCTACACCAAGATGCTGTGTTGTCCTTATTTTAAATGTCAGAAACCTAATGATCTAATTGATAAAGTAAATGATTTGGGGACATATAAATGTATTTTTATTTCTTAATATATTTTTACACATACAGATTGCTGAGAAACATGGCCGTCCTGCTCTCCTGGCAGCTCCTGCACCCACACAGTCCTGACAGTGTGATGCTGTTGGACGGGCTGAACACCGTCTCCTCTTTGGTACAGATATCTTCCCACAGAAGGCAGGAAGTCAGTGAGGCACACAGCTATAACCTCATTACACAAGCGATCACTAATGGTCTGTGTCCATTTATCATACTTAAGAAACTAGTAAAACGACCCTAATTTGGCTGGAATGAAAATCGGACTCATTAGCAGGTCTGCGGGGTCGTTTGTTGCTTTAATCGTGCTCATTGATAAAGTGGCTGACAGAGATTTTCCCTGTTAGACTCTCCCTCATTTCAGACTAAGTTTGCATTTAACGAGCCAGTGCTGGAGGACGGACTTTATTAACCCCGGGGGGAAAAGGTAAAAAACAAAAGGTTTTACAGTGACAATGAGTAAAACAACAGAATTCATATCAATAAACATGTCAGGGAAAGTTATTCACAGGTGAAACACACATCTCCAATAATTCACTTTCTGAGACACCAGATTCCTTCATCAGTTTAGTTTGACATATTCATTAGATCTCATTTGATTTGTTGCGTCAGATGGCACCTCTGGTCCTTTTAAATTAAAGTAATATGTAGATTTTCTTTTTAAATATCGCTTGTTTTGGTACCTTAACTGTGAAACACTTTGGAAAACTCTGCATTAACTCAACAGACTGGAGGATATGAGTACAAATAGTGGCAGATGACGGTAAGTCGGATTTGGGTTTGGTGATTGTGGATAATGTGCAAACATGAAAAACATTCAGAAGATCAAATCTGTGTTTGTTTTCCCTGACAAGCTCGTACTTTTCATTTAAAGCCAAAAACAGTCGTTAACAGTAAGAATCATTACCTAATATCAAATTACAGGATGTCATTGTCAGGTAAATGATCCCTGCAGCGACCTTTGTTACATAGGGTTACATAAATTACATAAACCAGACAACACAGAATATTTAGGTTGAAGCATAGAGGAAAACAGGAAATAGTCATGTAACGTGCAGAGTGGAGTAACTTCCTGTCTCTCGGTGACAGTTGGGGCAGTGTGACCGGCATTAGGCTCGGTACACAAAGTGCTTTCTGCAGTCGTTGTTGTGTAAACAGGCCCCGGGCTCCGTGTTTACCCTCTCTGCAGAATTCATTCCTCGCCTGACTGTTGATCCGTCGGGTTAACGCCGCTCGAGCCAAGTGTGCAGATTAGAGCTGAGGGCAATTCATTGTCAACTTAATCACGTTAAACTGTAAATATGGAGTGTGTGAATTGCAAATTATGTGCTAATGACAGCGCGCTCGGTCTCAATTACATCTTAATTGAGTTGATGTGACAATCCTCCACAGTTTTCCAGTATTATATATTCATTACCAACTTAGTGCACCAGGCCTGTAATATCCAGATTCACATGAAAACAGATTCAAGCATGACGAATGGAGGTTTTGCAGATTCTTAATTAAATCTAAGAATGAATTTAGGAATTATTTATATTTTTGAGGAATCTGCTGATTATTTTTTTCATTTATTGTTGTTTTAATCTATAAAAATTCAGTAAAAAGTGTAAGTCCATAGTTTTCAGTTCACAGCGATTAATTAATCATTAATCAAAATGATTGATCACCTTATTCCTTCAACGGTAATCTGCTAATTTAGTCCCTTCAGATCTTAATCAAGACAGAACATTACATCCAAAGCGGCTTAGAGTAAGTGCATCCACCCACATGGTGTAAAGCCCATGTTCTGACATTTTATTGACAGCATATGAAGGATTTCCAGAGAAGTGAAACATTAAATCAGTGCTAAGCTGCAGCCACTAAAGCTTTTATTACATTACGTCTGAAAACGAAGTAAAATCACAAATAAAATACAACCAGGGTTTTGTCTACATTCAACAAGCCAAAATCAGCGTCCGCCTCAGGAGTCCTGTGTTGCCCCGAGCTTTAAATCTGCCAGTTATTCCTCAGGAAACAGTTTATGTAAAGGAAAAGATGCTTTAAAACAAACTAAATGTCTTTCCTGAATCTGACTGATTCTGTTTCTGTTGTGATGCTCAGACCGTCGCTGATGAGCGCGTCATTCGGCTGCTCTACGACAGCGGCCTGGCTGATGGCTGACGCCCATCGCAGCAGAGGAAAGCCTCCTGCAGCAGCCGAGCGCATTGAGGTCCTGTGTTTCTGTTTCAGACCCTGAGGCGTCGGCACTGCAGGGCTTTGCCAACATGTTTCTGACTTATAGAAAACCTTTTCAACGTCGTCTCAAGAGGAAGCAGCGGCTTTCTGATTCTCCTCACCCCAAGGTCGCGGAGCCTGGGAAGCAAAAAGGATTTTAGTCAAACAACTTCCTCCTCACTACGTCCTGTGAATGCGAAGGAAGCCGTCTCTGGGTTTTGCCTCTGCAGAGTTTAACAGCAGATAATACAGAGCGATGTGACTCACACGGTGCAAGGACAGCAGGGCGGCATGATGCCACATGATGCAACAGACGCACAAACTGTGTCCAGACCGCTCTGCGCTCATCTTCAGGTGCTGGATCCTGCAGGTTCAGGGTCTGGGTCTTCACAGCTGAGGGTCTAAGTCCTTTGTCTCACTTGTGTTTACTTTAATTTTCAGCAATAAGACCAAAACTAAAGGTTATGAGGTTAAAAAAGGGCTCAGAGAGCAGTTCTGTCCAGCGGGGCAGTTCCGTGCAGCGGGGCAGTTCCGTGCAGCGGGGCAGTTCTGTCCAGCGGGGCAGTTCTGTCCAGCGGGGCAGTTCCATCCAGCGGGGCAGTTCCGTCCAGCGGGGCAGTTCCGTCCACTGGAGCAGTTCCGTCCAGCGGGGCAGTTCCGTGCAGCGGGGCAGTTCTGTCCAGCGGGGCTGCACATTCCCTGTATTTATTGTTTTAATACACACAACAAACCTGATTTTATCATTTATTCTGTTTTTTTGTTTAAATGCTGTGAGTTTGTGCACAATTGTTCAAAATAACAATATTCAATAAGACAAATAACTTCCTTTTTCATTATAATCTTTAATAACTTTAAAACTATAGAAGAACAGAGGTACTTACAGGCATCATGGGAGCGTTTTCTTTTACTTTTGCTTGTGAAGGAAAATCTCACACGAGAACGTTTAAGAAATTTAAATAAAATGAAATAATGAGATTAACATCAGATGGACAACATTACAGACGGACAGTCAATGTAAATGAAGAATATGGATGCAGACTCAAACCTCCAGCTGTGAGTCACATGACCTCCTCTCCACCGTCCAGCTCAGAGAAGCTGGAGTACAGACAGATGATCTCGTCCTCCCTGTGTCCAATCCGTCATGTGTCACATCGACGTCTCCTGCAGCTGTAACGCATGTTAAAGTCTAACTGATGACCTCGGGGAGTTGATCCTCAGCTGGTTCAGGTCAGTAACAGGGATCTGTAACCCCGTGTTGTTGTTGCCGGGGGAGACGGCTGCAGGGGGAGGATTATTATTAGCGGTGAAAGGTTAAACAGAGAGGCTCGACAGACTAAATTAACTGGATTATCCGTCATCTCGTCTGGATTTCACCTGTGCACGGGGGTTTCCACAGCGCTGAGCACACAAACAGCGACAGGTTCCTCACTGAACCTGGGAACACTCGCTGCAGGATGTTAAAGAAACCCCACGTTTGACGCTCTTGAGCTCAATATTGAGACTGTGGTTTAATAAATTGCCTGCAACCTCCCGCACATCACTTCCTTTTCATTTCCGCTCCGTCAGACGCTTCTTTCGTCGAATGTCAGCCGTGAATTTTTAAGCATTTAATCAAACGTCAGAGTCTCGAAGTTTGAGCCCGGGTGGATAAACGCTTTTAGATAAACCATCAGGACGACTGAGGCTGGAGCTTTGCTTTATCTGACCTGCAAACAGCTGAGGGTGAAGCTGAGCGTTGGTGCTACAACATGTGCCGCAAAGAAGAACATGTGTAACAAGAGCACAGAACAGTCTAAATTTAGCAGGTCGTGGTCATTCGATTGAGCCGACTGGTTGAATTTTAGGGTGTGAATTAGCAAAAACAGCTAATCCTGCTAATGCAACCGATGCTACTGCTAATTACACCCACATGCACCTGCTGCTGTGTCTGCTTCAAATACTAAAACCACTACCACCACCCACATCCCTGCAACTTCTACTGCTGCTAATCCTACCTTTACTACTACTACTACTACTACTACTACTACTACTGCTGCTGCTCGAGCTGCAGCTGCTGTGGGAGTGAAGCAGAGCGAGCGTGGTTGGACGGTGCAGCAGCCGCCGGATTAGAGATTAAAAGCAATTTCTAATCTTCTTTCACTCGGCTCCTCAGATATGGCCGAACTTGGTGAAGTCTGAGCTTCAGCTGACCTACAATAAGTTAATACCTTCAACTTTCCCCCACTTGTTCGCATTAAAGAGGTCACTCGTTGGTGCTCATCTTCGCCTCGGAGACTCGCCAACACCCCCGGAACAAAGAAGAGGCTGTTTCCCTCTGTGGTGGACCGCAGGGGCGGCGGACCGCAGGGGCGGCGGCGCCCAGCGGTCCGTCCTCCTGTGCAGAAGGTAAATCCACGGTCTCAACACTCAGCCGCCCCATCCATCACCACCACCATCCTCTGCAGATATGAAGAACATCTCAGGTTTTCCTGGTTCGGTTCATCCAGTTTGCTGAGCTCTGTCGTGTTTAGGTAATCAGCAAACTGCAAGAGGAACTGATTAGTCAATTAATGGATTAGATGATCAACAGGAAGTGTGTTTCATAATCAATTACGTGTCTGTTGTTGCGCAAACTCCAAATGCACTCTTTGTGCATCTTCTCAAACACGAATGAATGATATTTTAGTATCTTCTGACATTTTAAACAATGAAATTATCATTTAAATAAAACTGAATTAAACAATAATGAGAAATGTTGACTGATTATGTTGAAAATTAAGCTTTTGCTGCAACAAAAGGGCAGTAATTCAGTTAATAAAAGGAGATAAAAGAAGGTTTGAACTCAAAACTGGGACATCAGATTAAAACCAAACCCATTAAATCAGTAAAATACAAGATAAAGTGTTGAGTTAGTTTTAATTTGGGTTTGTTTAAACACGTGTGACATGAGTTGCAGGTAGAAGGTGAAAGTGTGGAGGAAGAATGAATAAACTTTAACAGAGTAAAAAGGTGCACATTAACACTAAAAATATGTTGATCGAGGCAAACAAAATGTTGAATCTTATAGCACAACATATGGCACCGATTCATAATAACAGTGAGGGATAACGGATGTGAGCCCTCGATTCCACACGATTTATCTTTAAAGTGTTTCTTCTACAACAAACGTGGTTTGTCTGAGGCTTCAGCCGGGACTTAGAGCCTGAGATGGCATAAGCTGCTGGACTTACGGGATTTGAGACAAAAGCATGAAACTACAGTCAACCGAGGATTTAAGTATTCATTTATTGCCCTCAGAGCCGGACGTCGAATCACAAACATGATCTTCATGTATTTAAATCCCTCTTTATGACGCAGAGGCGTAAACTTTGAGGAGGGTGAGCGTGAGACCGGAGCGAGCTGTCAGGCCGGCGCCGAGGTGAAGACGTTACCTCCCTGGGTAGAGGAGGAGCCGTCCAGTTTACAGCAGCTGTCAATCACTCTGAGCTTTATTGGTTTCAATGGGCCACATCGTTCCCGAGAGTGGAGCGACCCGGGGGTAACAGCAGTGTGGGGTGTCCTGGTGGGCCGGGGAAGGGAAGGGGGCGGTGTGCTGAACAAACCGGTCACCGCGGTTGACAGATGCCCCCAGAAAGCCACTAACAGGATGACGCCAGCGCTGCGAGGCCCGCGGGGTAAAGACGGATTATGTCTGAGCAGTAGATAAACAGATTATTCCCGAAACGGTGCCGACTTTTTTAACCTCGTCACTCTTGCCACACTTACAGCTGCCACTGTCCCGCACGTTTCCCCCCTCAGGGGCCCGGAGCAGCGCCGTCCTCCGTCAGATGCACGACCCGGGACTCGTCAGGAGTGTTTCTGCAGCAGCTCTGGGCCTGAGATGATCCGCCGTGTCCGTGCAGAGTCAGGCCGCCCGCAAACCCAGCTGGATGCACCCATGAGCTCCACCTGAGGACGCAGGAGGACGCCGCCTCCCTCCCCCTCCCCCTCGCCCTTGCAGGATTCACTTTGACATTCATATTTTGGGGAACTCTTCCTCCACGATGCGGTGGGATTTTGGACTCGCCCTGCTGTTCGTCCTCGCTCCACGAGCTGCTGGACTTAGAGGTAAGCCCGGGTTTTGTTTGCAAAGCCACAATCCTCTGAGCCCCGACACCTGGGGTCCTTCACAAGTTCAAATCAAACACTTTTATTCTTTGTAAAAACGAATAAAGTTGGCTCGGCCTCGGCAGATAAGAGCAGATCTGAGGCGCACACGTACTGAAGCAAAGCCTATTACGATTGCATAAGTACCTGGCTGTGAAATCACAGGGCGGTGGACAGCGTCGCCGTCTCCGCGGACAGAGGGAAGACGCTCGACAAAGTTCGCCTTTGTCTTCGTCTCCACAGTGAAGTCGGTGTTTGTGACGTCCCGCCTGTGTGTCCAAACATGCCCACGATGCAAATGAAAATGGAAACGGGATAATAGCACAGTTTAACAGATTTACTGCCGGCGCCGTGACAGCTTGACAATTTGAATTACAGTCCTCTCCGGGCGTGTTTGTTGTGAAAAGCGATAAACATGACAAAGGAGACATGGGGGGGTGGCGGTGTGATGCTGGGGGGGTGGCGGTGTGATTGGTGGGGGGGGTGGCGGTGTGATGCTGGGGTGTGTGTGTGTGTGTGTGTGTGGGGGGGGGTTGCATCTGTTTCCTGTTTGCAAACCTCCTGGCTGTGGCGTCCGACACCAAAGGTTCACCTTCAACAGTATCTTATATATTTATTCTGTGAGCATCACACACACACACACACACACACACACTCTCTAAATATACCTGCAAGGCTGTGCGTTCAGACACACACACAGTGCAGCGCGCCGGGGTTGATGCTCGTGTTGCGAGCGCCCTTCGAGTACAGTGAGTGCCTGTATTTTTAGTACGAGTGGGCACAGGCAGGAGAGCGAACCCCCGGCCCCCGGCAGGCAGAGAGACGAGTGCGCACACACACAGCGGAGGAGACGCGCCGCTCTATAAACAGCCTGGCTGGAATGGCGTGATGTAAACTGGAGCTCAGAAAGTCTCCGGCGTAAATGTTTTCAGCTTCTGCTGTTTTTCACTTTCGACTGGTATGGAAGGTTAAGATTTGTGTTTCTGCACCGTCTGACAAACAAAGGGCTCAGAAAAAGTGGCGGAGGGAGACGAACGGGTCCAGAAACACAGAGTTTCAGCCAAATGAACATATTTGATGATGTTTGTGTCAGAAATCAGTGAAATGTTTTAATAAAATCAACCTAAAATGACTCAAAACCCAAATAATCCACTTGAAGCGAGCGTCGACTCCGGTTGTTTTGTAATGAGGTGATTGTTAATGAGATGTACTTGATGCTGGGCGCTGCTCAGAGAGGGCACAACCAAAAAGAGCATTAATATGAATACACTTTTATATATAAATATAAATAAATAAATCCTCTCGTCACGTTCATTCAGCCTTTATCGTTGTTTTCACATTGATTCGTCTCCTGATCACGTTCTCGTTTAATTGACCGTTTAATTGATTAATGGTTTTTGTCTTTGAGATGGAAAGTGGGCGATCAGCTGATTCACTCAGATTCGCCGTTTTGATTCATCAGAACCCAAATTATTCAGCTGACGATGGAGTCTGGGTAAGCCTCAGCTGAGCTTCAACCAGGAAACAGCCTCAAATCTTCATTAAAACACTTTTTATGTTCCTGATGCAGTTTCACACATTTATTCCACTGAAACGATAAAAAACAAAACTTTAGGAAAAATAAACAATACAAACAACCCAAAGATCAAAACAACTGATCGAGTGAGTGGTCGAGTCGATAAAATGTCACGTGATAAAAACAGGAAGTCGTCACAGCGTCGCTAGCCACAGAGCCACGAGCTTCAGATCAATGTTGCTGATAATAGACTTCTGTGAATCAATAGGTGTAATCACTTGGCTCTTGTTTCCCAGAATGCCTCTGGTCACATGACGGGCTGCAGGTGATCTGAGGTGGGTGCTGCACCCTCCATGCTCATTCAATCAATAAACTGATCTGGGTTCAGATTCAAACCAATAACTGATCAATTATAGATAACTATTATTTTGACAGAGCAGGAAGCGTCACAGGTGTCCTGCGGGTGTCCCTCAGGTGTCCCACAGGTGTCCACTTGGAGTGTCCTTGGTGTCCCTCAGGTGTCCTTGAATTGTCCCACAGGTGTCGCAGCTGTCCCGCGGGTGTCCCTCAGGTGTCCCACAGGTGTCCCACAGGTGTCCCGCAGCTGTCCCACAGCTGTCCCTCAGGTGTCCCACAGGTGTCCCGCAGGTGTCCCGCAGCTGTCCCGCGGGTGTCCCTCAGGTGTCCCATAGGTGTCCCACAGGTGTCCCGTGGCTGTCCCATGGCTGTCCCGCAGCTGTCCCACAGGTGTCCCGCGGGTGTCCCTCAGGTGTCCCACAGGTGTCCCACAGCTGTCCCACAGTGTCCCGCAGGTGTCCCTCAGGTGTCCCACAGGTGTCCCACAGCTGTCCCACAGGTGTCGCAGCTGTCTGCAACTGTCCCTCAGGTGTCTGGCTGTCCCACAGGTGTCCCTTGGGTGTCCCTCAGTGTCTGGGTGTCCCAGCTGTCCCACAGGTGTCCAGGGTGTCCCTCAGGTGTCTGGCTGTCCCCAGCTGCTCCCCACAGGTGTCCCGCAGCTGTCCTGCAGCTGTCCCTCAGGTGTCCCCAGCTGTCCCACAGGTGTCAGCAGGTGTCCCCTCAGGTGTCCCCAGGTGTCCCTGGCTGTCCACAGGTCAATCCGCAGCTGTCCTGCAGCTGTCCCTCAGGTGTCCCACAGCTGTCCCACAGGTGTCCCGCAGGTGTCCCACAGCTGTCCCGCAGGTGTCCCTCAGGTGTCCGCAGCTGTACCAGGTGTCCATGGGTGTCCACAGCTGTCCGCAGCTGTCCCGCAGGTGTCCCTCAGGTGTCCCACAGGTGTCCCACAGCTGTCCCACAGGTGTCCCGCAGCTGTCCTGCAGCTGTCCCACAGGTGTCCATAGCTGTCCCACAGCTGGCTCCCACAGAGTGTCCCAGGTGTCCCTGGGGTGTCCACAGGGTGTCCCACAGGTGTCCATGGGTGTCCAGCAGGTGTCCCACGCAACTGTCCCACAGCTGTCCCTCAGGTAATCCCTTGGTGTCCCACAGCTGTCCCACAGCTGTCCCTCAGGTGTCCCGCGGTGTCCCACAGGTGTCCCACAGGTGTCCCGCAGCTGTCCCGCGGGTGTCCCTCAGGTGTCCCACAGGTGTCCCACAGGTGTCCCGCAGCTGTCCCACAGCTGTCCCTCAGGTGTCCCACAGGTGTCCCGATGGTTCACATGTTTTTGTTGATGAAAGGGTATTGTTCACTTCTTTTGTGCCTAACTCTGATTTCAGTGCAGCTCTTTTGTCCAAACATGTTCTCCTGTTTGTTTTAAGCTCCTTGAGGCCCCAGACGGGTGGAGTTTACAGTGGGTATTTCCTGTTGTCAGAGGCAGAAACATAAAGTGGCTCCTAATCCCGGGGCCATCAGCTGTTTGTCCTCTTGTAGTAAACACAACCCATCTGTCGCTCCAAACCAGCGCCGAGGACTTCAGTCACTTTGACCCCGACTCATTTTCCACGTCTGCTTCCTGTTCAGACAGCGGCGCCTGGCTGGACTCCGGCGTGAAACTGGAGGCCGCGGGCTCGGGACGCCTGGCGGCGCTGCTGAAGACGTCGTCGCAAAGCAAAGGTTCGGGGTTCGAGGTGGGGAGACGTCGAGCCAAGAGGTCGGTGTTCCTACACTCGGGAGTGAGGATCTGCCCCCAGGAGACCATCAACGAGGTGCTCGCCAGCCACCAGGCGTACTACCAGCTCAGAGGTACGTCACCCAGCAGCGCGCAGGTGTTCACACCTGTTCACCCCCCGAGACTCGCACAGCAACTCGGCTCCTCATCGTCAGTTCATTAGGTCACTGCTTGTTCCACATTTGTGACGTTTAATGTTTATTATCTAAATATGTGTTTTTGGCTAGCAACAGTGCTAACAGGTTAGCATAACGGAGAGGTTGTAATGATTCTGAACTCGGAGAAACCAGTTTTGTTTATTTAGCTCGACATTGTGCAAGTTGTGTTGCTGCAAAACAACAAAGCAAACAACAAATAATTATTTATTCATGCAAACCGCTACAAACTCGCTCCTCTGCTGCTTGTAAATCACCTCCGTCCTGTATTCCCTGCTGTCAAACTGGACTCAGAGGCCGTTTGCCTTACTAGCTAACGGTAGCTACAGTTAGCTAACAGCTGCAGCTGCTGATCTGAGGGATAGTTTCGCTCTGTCTGTGACTCGTTCCCTCAGTCTGAGCTTCTCTCGGTCTGGTCTGATTGGATCCAGCGCTGCCGGTGCAGCTGCAGCGAGCGCGGATGTCCAAGGACGTCCTGACATGACAACAATCCAACAGTCGGAAAAGTCAACTCAAAAGTTAAAACATCGTCGGATGAAAAAGCAGCTTTTGTTCGACTGCAGACCTCTTCCTCTTGATGAGGAGCATCACAGCTGCTGCTGGAGGCTGGACCAGCGCTGCCTCGGTGAAGAATCTCAGCTCAAATCAAACACAAACCAAAGAAAAGACCGAGAAAGGCTGAGACGAGCTGCTTCGTGATAGGCTCTCAGTCAGGTATGCGACACGCTGTTGGAGACGATGTGTGGCGAAGGCGCCGGGCCGGGTCTGACCTCGGGATGTCGAGCCACAGCCGAGCGCCGAGGAGCGGTGAAGTGACCCGGCGACCTCCTCCCGCCCACGCTGTCAGCTACAAGCTTGTTTCTGTCAAAGCGCCCGAGCTGCACTCGTGCTGCAGAAACCCCGTCCTGGTCTGCAGCGTTTACACAGTTTAACTCGGCTCTGCGCGTCAGCTCCACATCCACACTGCAAACACAGACTTTCATGGGCTGCTCTGCGCTGCTCTCATCCTCCTCCGATCACTCCATCCCTTCTCATCTGGACTTTAATGTCAGAAATAAAGTGATCTAATCTTTACTGTGTATTTATCTCCGTCTAACGCATCAAAGTCACGTCAAATCTGCTTAAATATAACAAACGTGAACCTGCTGAAGGTTTTATCTGAAGAGAAGCTCGTGCGTGTTTTGAAGTGAACTCCCTGGACTTTGTTTCGTGCGCAGAAACGCGTTTTGTGGCCGTGGGAGTTGCAGAAACGCTGCGTGCTGATCGGAGACAGCAGCGAGGATCTGTCGCAGGCTCGTTTGTCGTAGTTTACAGTGTGGAGCAGATTGTTGCTCGCGGCTGCTGCGAGGTTAGAGCTGAAAGTCTAAGACGCCGTGTGTGTGTGTGTGTGTGTGTGTGTGTGTGTTTGGTCAGTGTGTCAGGAGGCTGTGTGGGAGGCGTTCAGGATCTTCTTCGACAGGATCCCCGGGACGGCAGAGTACCAGAAGTGGGTTCACACGTGTCAACACGAGTCGCTGTGCATCTCCGACCTCGCCAAGAACTTCAGCAGCTCCGAGGAGCACATGAGCATGATTCAGAGGGTGAGAGAACCTCAGCACACACACACACACACACGCAGACACGCACACACACACACACACACACACAGTGCTCAATGTGAGAGATGACCTGCACTGTTTCCTGCACAGTCCTGCACACTCAGACATGAACCAATGTCAGTTTCTCATTACGGTCATTATTAGAAACACAGATGTGTGTGTGTGTGTGTGTGTGTGTTGTAATTTCCTCGGTGAACATGCAAACACGTTCTGCACCTTCATCCTCGTTAAAGAGCTCGTTAAAGCCAATCGGCCAATCGCGTGGCAGTAACGCTCAATCACAAATAAAGTGACGGTCACATTTAAAAGTTCTTTAGGAGCATTTTACATTTTCACTGCAGCTAAAGAACAAAAGCACGACGTTAAAAGCAAAAAAAGCAAGTTTCCATTTCAGAAAAACAGATGTTTAATTATTATTATTGGACTGTAATTACTGATCCATGTGTTAATGACTGCAGCTAATCAATGTGGAGCTGATTTTAATGAACTCAAACACGTCATATGTTATATTTATT
The DNA here is from genome assembly GCA_008933995.1 of Datnioides undecimradiatus. Lineage (NCBI taxonomy): Eukaryota > Metazoa > Chordata > Actinopteri > Lobotiformes > Datnioididae > Datnioides > Datnioides undecimradiatus. The sequence continues at coordinate 144,858 of WARS01000134.1, read as the reverse complement.
ACTTTATATAGTGCAGTGCAGCATGTGAGATCAATAAAATCTTATTGATTTAATAATATTAGAATTCTTTTGTTGATTATTTGCATTATTGTTCATCTGAATCTGGAAAATAGCCATTTAAATAAAAACGTACTGAAATGAAAAGCTCAGAGATTCAAACCTGATCGGAAAACCTTTGGTAACTATGGTGACTTCCTGCTTCGGCTGGAAGCGGCTGATTGGCTTTTACAGTGAAGGGGCGGGACATGTGTCATACATCAGTCAGCTCAGGTGTTATGGACTTCTCATGTCTTCCGTCGCCGCTACAGCGTCCTCATCCTCTGCTGCAGCACAACACACACACGCACACACACACACACACGCGCTTCCACCAACAAGACGATGACTTCAGTGCGTGTTTGGTCCAACAGAGCTCGATGAGGAGCGTGTTAGGGGGTCAAACATTACAGAGGTGCACCTAATAAAGTGGCCCTGAGTGTACAGGAGGCCTGCCTGTTGAATGCCAGAAGAAAAACAGGGTTAAAGCTGAATTTCTGTGCGTTTTGAGTGAAATGACCCTTTAAAAACGAGACCAGAGGAAAGTTTTTCCTGCTCGTCTCGTTTTTAAATCACCACTGTGGAGATTCGGTGGGTTTTACAGCCTCAGGGCTCCTCCAGCAGAACAAAACATGTTTTTAAGCACCTCCAGATAATTGGCACATAATTATATTTACACACACTCGAAGTCCAGAGTGAAGAAAACAGGAGAATATTAGTGAGCGAGTCGATGAACCAGTCGTTCAGTCGGTGATGAGACCCACAGCCAGCGAGCAGCAGCGTCATTATCACAAACAAGATAATCAGGAGGCCAATCAGTGCTAATAAGTGTTAGCATGTGTAGAGAGATGTGTGTGTGTGTGTGTGTGTGTGTGACCTTCACTGTAAATGTCTGTTTTTGTTTTTTTGATTGTTTGCAGAGGATGAGCCGGAGAAAAGACAGGAGGCCTCCAACAAGGTACGACCGCCACGACCGACACGCCTCCATACACAGGTTTACAAGACAGTCACGTGACGCAGTGCAGCAGCGTGGGATGCTGGGAGTTGTTGTCTTCATGATTCAAACCCAGAGAAACACTGAATAAAGCAGTTCCACCTTAAAAACCACTGTTTCTCCCACGCTGTCGGCCGCACACGGGACGTCCTGGAGGGGCGGCGAGCCGAGCTGCTGCTAACGTTTGCTCAGCTTGTTTCTCTGATAACTTCAGATCCAGACGTCCGACGACTGAAATCCTTCATCTGCTTCAGATACAGAGTTAAAAACAAGCAGCGGCTGAAAAGAGGAGCACAGAAATGTGTCTTACAGCTGATCCAGAGTCAGTTTATCAAGCTGCTGACACACAGAAATGTGTCTTACAGCTGATCCAGAGTCAGTTTATGGATTATTTATTAATAATTATAATAAGAATCTGATGAATCTGTGCTCCTCCTGATGATGAAACGCCTCATTTAATAAATGACCTGAATGACTTCAGACTCTTGTGAGTAACGAGCGGTTCGTGGAGCGTCTCCTGCTCGTCTTTCTGTAAATCATCCTGTCACGTTTCGTCCTGTCTCTGTCTGTTGATGATTTATCGATAGCACGCTGTCTTTGTGTTGCAGCCAGGTGGCGACTTCTGCGCCGACCCTGAGGATCCCGGGGAGCACAGGTAGGAAACGCCCACAGCGACCTGATGATGGCTCTGTTTCTGAGATTAACAACATGATATTATCGATTCCTCGTTACCTGCCGCTGTGTAACGTGTGCAGCAGTGATCGCCATGTTCTCCTGAAGTATATACTGGTTTCTGTGAGTCCGTGCGCTGCAGTGAGTTGGATGCTGTCATGTTTTTCCACAGCAAAGCAGCAAAGTTTGTTCTAATCGACTTTAAGACCGTCCTGTGTTTCTGAGGACTAACCTCTGAGGGTTGTTGTCGTTCAGGTGCGGCACCTCAGACCGTCGCCCCGCCGCCTTCTCCACCGACGACCACCGCCGCCGTCCTCCTCCTCAGCACGGCGAGTGCCTCTCCAAGCCCCGGCCCCGATGCGACCCCGCCGGCTGAGGAGGTCGAGGAGGTACCCACGAGCTCTCACATTTCCATTTTTAGGTGTTTAGCCGAGGCTCTTATCTGCAGCGACGAGCCAAAGGCTGTTGACAGGAAGCAGGAGCTGGAAATGTCACGAGCGCCGACTCAAGTTCAATGATATACGTTGATATTAGAGTAAAGACTACAAATTAAAGCATCATCTCATGGGTTTTCTCAGCAAATCGTCCCTCAGGCGTCGTTTTCTGGTCGCAGACCTGCTGCCTTCATCCAGTTTATTCACCACAATCATGTTTTAGACGCTTTATTAAAAATTACATGATGTTTATTTACATTTATTACAAAAACATCCACATTCACACAAGGGTGTTTCCTGCAGACAGCGTTGCATTATGGGTAATTTGGAGCCTTATTGTTGCAGAGCTAGCAAAGTTTTAAGTCTGTTTAGAGTCTTTTCTTAGCAGCTAAGCTAATAATCAACTGTTCAGTTAAGATTCACTGTATTTCCCTGAGATGAATGGCTGCAGATTGAATATCTGATAGTTTTACATAGAAAACAGGTGAATTTAGGACTTAATGTGGCCTCTGACGAATAACAAACGCTGTATTTTTACTTACAGCAAACCGACAGTGATCGTTAGCTGCAGCTCAGCTCAGCAGCGCTAAACTGTTGGGAAGCGAGCTCAGTTCAGCTCTGCAGCTTCAGACAGGCTGAGGTCTGTCTGATGAAGACAGTGCACGCTGCAGAGAGGAGCTCTGCACCTCCACCAACCAGACCCTGCACCAGACACATGCTGCTTATGTGCAGTTGTTACAACAAAGCAGCTAATGATACATGCTACAGCACATGTTAGCAGCACAGAGCTAAGATCCAGTGGTTAGCATGCTGGCTAGCAGCAGCAGCTAACAGCAGCTAACTCTACAAAACCAACTTTGCAACAATGTTTAAAAAGTGCGTGTGAAAGTAAAAAAGCTTCCCAATTAAAGGGAGAACTGTCCGGACCGGAGAGATTGATCATGTGACCTTCCCCCCACGCCGGGACGGGCTCTCTGCAGGCAGACAGGAAGTGCTGTTGCAGCTCTGAGGTGGAGTCCAGGCTCCTGCTGTGTTTGTCTGTTCCTGCAGCTGAGCATGGAGCCTCTGCACAGATAGTTTCTGCTCTCACCTGAGCTCCTGAATCCCTCCATCAGCAGGTGGAGATGGTGTCAGTTCGTCAAACCGGACTGAAACCTGAATATCTCCAGTTTTTCTTTTGTAACTTAAAGCAGGCTGTTGCTCTTCTCACCCAGCTGTCTCTACCTGAACCCTGAGCGCTGGACGCGTTGCCGACTGTGTTTCTGTGGTTGAATTCATCCTCAGCGTGTTTGTCTTCCTCCTGCAGGAGTCGGAGCTCCCTAACGTGGTCCCCGAGAATCCTGTGGAGCAGATTGTGGAGTTCAGCATCGACCTGGTGGATCCAGGTTACAGGGAGCTGCTGGACGATCCAGACTCCCCTCAGTACGTCGACCTGGCTCACCACCTGCAGGACCAGGTGAGACCACCTGGTTTTTATGTTTAAATCCTCATTCTTAGGTTGTTTTTGTGTTTTTATGGCGGCTAAAATCAGGACTATATGACCTGGGACTCGGGTCATGTTGGGCGTACTGTCTTCTGCCTGATCCAGCACATCGCTCGCTTCCTGCCACAGCCTCCATGAGTCTGTCCTGATAGTAAAGAAGCTTAGGGCTGTGAGGTCACAGCCAGAGCAGGGCAGAAGATTACCCAGAATCCTCTGTTTCTGCGGGTGTTTTCCCTTTGTGCAGCTCCTCAGAGACAGAAACCGAGTGTCTGTGTGTTATTTCCTCATTAAAAGACTCAAACGGGATCACTCGCAGGTGCACGCCATGCGCAGCAGGAAGTTGCCCGATGGAGCCCGTAAAGACGATTATGTCATCAGATCCAGATCCAGGTGCTTAAGCTCGCCCCAAAGATAGATATCAATGAGCGTTCCCCATTCATGCAGTCCCTGTTTTATACTGACACGCGGGCGTCCTGCCAGGTTATTAACGAGCTGCCGGGTAATTACATCATCCCGGTGAAGGCGGGGGGTGATGGCGGCGGGCGTTTACCGGCTGATTAAAACGTTTTCTCTCTCTCTTTGATGCAGATGCAGCACGTTTTTGACAAACTTCCAGGATTTAAAGGCATCCGCGTGCTGGGCATCAGGTAAGAGCAGGAAGCAGCGCGTCTGAGTGTCGAAGTCTGTGCACGGGCGAGAGCGAGGACGTGCGGATGAAGCGTGATTTAAGCCTGAGCGCCGCCTCATCGAGTTTTAAATGAGCAGACGACGGAAACGTGTAGAAACACCAGCAGACACTTCCTGTCTAACAGCAAACCCAGAAATCAGGACTTTAACATCTTACAGATAAAAACACATTTTGAATGATAATAATGCATTTTTACCTAAATAAGATTTAAGAAACTGTGTCCTGTAATGGTTCAGTGAAGGAAGTCACAGTTTTCAAAATAAAAGACAGGATTTTGCTGAAGGAGGCAGTTTTTTCCTCTGCAGTGTTCACGAGTTTTAAATTCACTAATGACATAGAAGTAGAAACATCTATTCATAAAACAATAACAGACCTTCTGATCATAAAGAATGTTAAAAATAAGGAATTGAAAGCAAAATATCTGCATTTTTCATAATAAAACACTTTAAACACTTTAGAAACTAAAAAACCTGCTTTTCTCCAATAAAAAAAACACATTTTAGTTTTAAAATTAAAGAAAAAACTAACGATACGTCACCAAACGATAACGATATGTCACCAGAATGAACCCGAGGAAGAAAATGTGGAGAGTTACACCGAAGCTTCGTATTCTGCAGTTATTTCTATTTATTTTAGCACCGCTTCCCTCCAAACAAACAGTTTGGAACAGCTTCAACACAACACCAACGTCCTCCGGGTTCACCTGCTGCACGTTTCCATGCACCAGCGTCTCCCACCTGCAGTGAAGTCGTCTCATTTAATATGAGCGTTGGTCAGTTTGCGTCACACACACGACACTGAGAGCAGAGACCAAACATAATGTTCAGGTTTATGTATCTGACAGAGGAGCACACGATGCATTCTGGGTAGGTTTGTTTGAATGTGATCGTTGCTCGTGTTTCGTGTTTTGAGCCCAAACCGAATCAGCCCGTCTGTTTTTCTGTTTCCTGCTCTTTAAACCCTGTTTTTCTTCTCCCCAACGCCAGCGAGACGCCGGACACTGACGGGTAAATGACAGTGAGCTGTGAAACGCTTCCTGTAGCTTCCTGCTCCCCCTCCCCGTGTGACTTCCTGTCAGTATGCAGCTCAGTGTTTGTTTGCATCAGAGGCTGTTTCACCTCAGACCGTCCTCACAGTTCGACACACAGCGGCCGACGTGGCTGCTGGGACAGAGGGTCTGTAGCCTGTGGATCTGTTTCTCGGTGAAGGTTAACAAGAGGCCTGTGGCGCCGTTAGGGCGCTCGGCCTTTTCCCTCATTACCGGAGGAGGCAGGTGAGCAGCGAAACAGGAAGTCTTGTGGAAACAGTAATTGTCATGCTGCTCCCTCCCCCCTCCCGCCGCCGCCGCCAACCCCCCCGGTTAATTTGCCTTCCCCTGTGGTGTCTGCTGCTGTCACGGCCAATAACACGGAGGCGAGGTCTCAGCGGGGGCTCGTCCTCTAATCTCATGAAGGATTCACGGCTCCTCCTGCTTCTTGTCTGACAGACTCCAGCACGAACACAACAAGAGGGAAAAACAGCAAACAGGTTTCGTTATTCGTGCAATGAAGCGCAAATAAAAACCAAACTGTGCTTTTAATCTGTTTGTTCTCACACTGCGGTGCAGAAGTGATGAGTTCAGATGCAAAGAAGCTGATGAACTGAGATTTTACATTAAACCTGGACCAGACAGCTGGGTGCCGCGTTTTGGCGTCTTTCAGCTCCTTGTTTTGGTTCAAAAGGCTAACAGTGAGCCGCGTCCGTTCAGCCTCATTTGCAGCAAACAGCCGGAGTGATGCTGTTTCTCTGCAGCCGCTGGGTGTGTAGCGTGTTTGCTAACCTGTGATCACGAGTCCGTGTCGTGGTTGGACCATGTTCTGCAGCTTTGTTTCACTTAGATGCATCTGCTTCCTGCACAAATGAAGGACTTAGAGTCAGAGACACAGGCGGTTTATTTCCTTATATCTGCTCGTTCCTCTGCAATATAGACCAACATCACCTGGCCTAGCGTGCAGCAGTATGCACGTCAATGTCCATGTCATGCCTGCTGCTGCACTGTCTGCTGGATACTTGTAATATTTCAACCTCTGTGGTGGAAACATTATATATTATATTATACATTATTTATACTATAATCCTCTGTCCACCAGCCGCAGATTACAGATGCACGCATCAGCCTTTTAACTGCGATCCTCTTCACGGAGCTGACACGGTCCAGCTGTTGGTTTTATGCGAGTCAGGACTTTGATGCTGCAGCAGATCAGCTCCAGTTTGAGTTTAGAGTGTCTCCCGGCTGCATCTTTGCATCGTCCAGTCTCCGTTCTGCTTTGGTTTCGTCTCCACGGACTGAAAATCACCTCTCTGGCTGTGTCCGTCGGCTGTTTGGTGCAGAGCAGGTCGTGTTCAGACTTTTTTTAGAAAACAGCTGGAAACCCGAACCCGACAGAAAATCTGTAAATATCAACACGAACCAGCCGCCAGATAAAAGAGGCTGAAAAGCTGCTCAGAGCCTCAGAGCGGGCGACTTTCTGTGGGTTTGTGGCAGCGAGCAACCACCTCCACACCCCAAGAGGTTACTTCACTCATTGTTAACACAAAAACTATTAATTAGCAGAGCTTAAAGTCTTTGACATCTTCTAGGACACGGAGGGTTTTGAAACCAGACAAAGGGGGAATAAAAGCCAAGGAGTTGTTCTTTGTACATCAGATAGATGAAAAGCGTCCTGTGTACTCATAAAAAGACAGAGGGGAGAGAATAAAGCTGTTTTGCTTGTGTTCAGGGAGCCTGATCTGCAAAGAAGAGCAGTTCAAGGCGCGTCTCTTTGTTAAAAAAGCCTTTAAATGCACGAGCTGCACCCACGTGCCCTCTCCGCCTGCCTCCATCACAGCAGATATAAGAACAAAGCAGAGCTGCACTCGGATGCTGTGGGATGACGACATGATTGGCAAAAGGTGGAGCATGTTCAACAAGCAGGAAGTGGGCGTAGGCGCTCGCTACCCGTCACCCTTTTAACGTCGGCATCGAGCTGCAAACGTCCAAACCGTACATTAAAAATCCCAAATGTGGAAGAAGTGGGTACCTGCAGAGCGGAGACGGTGTGTGTGTGTTTGCAGAGGTGTGACGCTGCAGACAAAGAGCCGTCTGAGGCTGGAATAAAGCGATGCAGTTGGATTGTTTCCGACTCAGCCGCCGCCACCGCCGCCGCCGCCGCCACCGCCACCAACCTAATGAAGAAGTGCTTTTGTTTGGCGGACGTCACTTCACACAAAAGCAAAGGAAATTCACATCATCGCCGCTCTAATCAGTCACATCTCTGCAAATCAGCTTATTCTCTCCTGATGACAAGCGGCGTGCAGAATATTGATGAAGCTCTGATGCAGCTTCTCGCTCTTTCAGTGGATTTGTCTGAAACACAGCCGCAGATCTTCGTGCCTGCTGCTCTGAACGTTCCCCTCGTCCCCGCAGCACCACGCAACACTGCTGATTACCTTTGTTTGTCGCCTGCTGGGTGTTAAACCGAGGTCTTCTCTCTGCAGCTCACAGTTGTCGTAAACCTCTTTTTAGGCCACTGACAAATTAGGGTCCCTGTAGAAACAATAGGCGAGACTTTCACTGACCAAAAGCACAAAATCATAGCAACAGAAGGCCTGTATCTGCAGAGCTTTAGGTCAGCTGATCAATGCATTTGCTGTGCAGCCATCAACTCTGAATCACAGAGGTCATGTCTTTGTCTTTCCAGGCCTGGAGGAATCTCAGTGCACTACTCCCTCATCTTTGAGGTTAACTCGCCCAAAATCAACTCTGAGAATTCAGAGACGGCGACCGGCAGCCCGGAGTCCTCGGGCAACACGGGGCTCAGGGAAATGGTCGCCAAGGCTTTGCGGGAAGAGGCGTCGCTGCCGATCGATCTGGACTCGCTTAACTTCGAACCGGGTACAACGACAGCAGCTCTGATGCTAAATGAATGGGTTTGGTTCATGTTAATGCAACATTCAACTCTAAACTGGAAGTTTGCAATGTTTTGGCGGGAAAAAATGTGAACGTAGGACGTTTCAGCGTGCAAACAACATGGCTGCCTCCCACTCAAAGAGTCTTTTGCAGAAATACAAATTCATTCTTATTTTCTATTTCTTTGTGTTTTTTGGACAGATGCAGTCCACCCACCAACACCGACCTCCGCCTCCTCAGCAGAAGTCGTGAATGAGGTGAGAGGTTTCCTGATTGCAACAGAAGATGCGTGAAGCAGGATATTTATGCTTCTATGCATATATGTGACAGGAGAAGAGTAATAATTAGCATAATATACTGCAGCTATTCACATCTGACCACAAGGAGACTCCAAGGAGACTCCTAAACTATGAAGTTTTAATAGATTACAAACAAGCAAATGACTTAAACATCCCGCAGACAATGAGCACCATTATTACCCCAGCAGAGTCGTGTTCATGTGTCCAAATGATGAATGAAAGTCTGATAGTCTGACTCTGACTCTAAACTTCTTTTTTGTGTCTCTGGTGCAGAGACGAAGAAGAAGGTTTATCAGAGCTGGTTTTGTTTGGGGTAATCTAAATACTCAACCGTATCGTCATTGTGCAGCCACAGATGTCAAATCAGTTTTATCTGCACAGCTCGGAATCGCAAATTTGAAACTTTAAGGGGGGAAAAGAAGCAAAAAGCCAATAAATCAGCAAAAATATCGCTAAAGGAGATGCAGAGCTGCAGAGTTGGTGTCGATTCTCAGTGGGATTGGTGCCACAAAATGGCGTTTTTACATTATCTGCACTGATTTAATTCAGTGTTTGAATAAAAGAATACTTAGTGCACAGGAGCTGAGTGCTTTTTATAAAGTCACGGTGTTTCTTAATTATTTCTCAGGAGGTTCCAGAGAAGGAACATTGGCTTTTTTTGAGATTTTAGCATCATAAATCACAACGAACAGAACAAAAACAAGTAAATGTTAACGTATTATTGGAAGTTTTATGAATATTCACTTGACCTGTTGTGCACTGACTAAAAGCTTCCCCTGTTATGCGAGCAATTAGTTAGATCTAATTAACTGGAAGTGTCCCAATTAAACACTGTCTGCATTTTCCCTGTAATTAGAACCAAAATTTATAATTTTTTTGTAGAAACTTTGAGAATTTACAGTTTAATTTGGTTCCTCATAGGAAATTATAATGAAACTAAAGAGGCTTTTGGAATAAATGTATATATTTATGTGTAAGATAACATTTTTGAATATTTTGAGTAACTTTAAATGAAATGTCAGTGACAAATGACAACCTTTAAAACACGTTTCATGGCATTAATCATGTCAGACGTCTCCACAGTCCAGTGAGCCTGACTCACACAACGAGTTTGAGGTTTTCACCGAAGAGCCAGAAGCTGATAAACCTCGCCTGGTGGTTCCTCTCACCCCCATGGAGAAGGAAAATGCCCTCGTGACCTTGCTGGATCCCACGGCTGTCCCAGGTGACGAAACAACGGCGGTGACTGGTGGCGTGGTGGAGAGCAGCGATCATCCCCCGGCCCCAGAGGAGATTACTGATGAGTCTGAGACAGTTCATGTGAGCGAGCCGGAGTCGTCAGACGCAGAGGGGGAGGAAGAAGAAGAAGTACTGATCATTACACACGAGATTGAAACCATTCATCACGGTGAAACCGGTGAACTTGTGAGAGACTACATCCCAACCCCTCCCGCGATTCCTGAGCTGGAGACAGATGCTCCACATCTCAGCCTGTCTCCAAACCTCATATCAGAGGAAGACCTGGCCCCTGTTGACGAGGACAGTAAGAATCCTACCTTGGATGTTGATGTTGTTACTCCAACCACGCAGATCTTATTAACTACAGCTCCAGCAGGGGTGGACCTGTCTGATTTGGGACTACCAGTCACGACAGTTTCAGGCGTCACAGGCCAGCCACCCACTGAGCCAATCACGAATCAAGAAGAAGAAGAAGTAAACGCTCTCCCAGATGAGGAAGAGGATGAATTGGGTGTCCCTGGACCTTATGACCCTGGTGCCGTTTCAGAAACAGAGCATGATGTTTCAGAGCTGGAAACTGAAGTTGAACTGCTAGAACCAGAGGTAGAGTTAGAGTTGGGACCTGGTGAAGAACTGCTCGAGGTTTTCCAGCCGACACCAGAACAAATCGAGGTTCCTGTACCAGAAGAAGGGAGTTTAGGAGTTTCAGAACCTGAGATAGAAACAGCTGAGGTTTCAGAACTAGAGCAAGAAGTAGTTGTGGTTTCAGAACCCGAAGAAGTAGCTGAAGTTTCAGAACCAGAGGAAGGCGAAGTCAAGGTTTCAGAACCAGTAGAAGAAGTAGTGGAGGTTTCAGGACCAGAAGAAGAAGTAGTGGAGGTTTCAGGACCAGAAGAAGAAGTAGCTGAAGTTTCAGAACCAGTGGAAGAAGTAGTGGAGGTTTCAGAACCAGAAGAAGAAGTAGTGGAGGTTTCAGAACCAGAAGAAGAAGTAGTGGAGGTTTCAGAACCAGTAGAAGAAGTAGTGGAGGTTTCAGAACCAGAAGAAGAAGTCAAGGTCTCAGAACCAGAAGAAAGAGTAGTTGAGGTTTTAGAACCAGAGGAAGGAGTACCTGAAGTTTCTGAACCAGAGGAAGAAGAAGTCAAGGTTTCAGAACCAGAGGAAGAGTTGTTGGTAGAAAATCAAGAAGAAGTGGTCACATCAGAGCCAGAAGAATTAGACAACAGTCTTGATGAAGATTCAGGACCAGTTGAGATTTTTGAGACAACAGAATCTGAACCGGAAACAGAACCAGATGATGGTGCAGTTGAGATTTTGAAGGAGGAAGGAGATGACGTTTTGCCAACAGAACAGGAAATTATTGAAGTTACAGAAAATGAGCCAGAGGAAAGTATATTTGAGGTGTCATATCCAGGTCCAGAACCAGAGGAAGATCATAAGGTTTTAGAACAAACTCCTGAAGCAGAGGAAGAGTCAGAACCTGCAGGGTCAGAGGAAACGGCTCCTGAAGTTTCAGAGGAGACAACACCTGAAGTTTCTGAACAGGAAGTAGAGGTAGTTGAGGAGGAAGCAGTTGATGTTGTCAAACCCGTAGAAGAAGAGGTGCAAGTTCCAGAATCAGAGGATGAGATAGTAAAACCAGAGGAGGAAGTTGTGGAAACAGAAAAAGAAGGTGCTCCAGCTCTAGGTGAAGGTGTGGTTGATGTACAGGAACCAGAATCTGAACAAGAACAGGAAGTACATCTAACTGAAGTGGCAGAAACAGCAGATGAGGTTGTTGAGGCTGCAGAATCAGAGGAGGAGTCTGAGAAGGTTTCAGAGCCAGCTGAAGAAGTGGTAGAGGTCGCAGAGGTGGCACCAGAACCAGATCAAGGCAAGGAGCCCGAAGAAGTACCAGATGCACCACCACCAAAGGAGGGCGAAGTTGAGGTTGTAAAACCAGAGGAAGAAGCCATTGTGGTTCCAGTGCCAGAGAAGGAACCTGGGGACATTTCAGAACCACAACTTCCACCAGAAGCTGGAGAGGAGGCAGATAATGTCTTAGAGGAAGAAGAAGAGGATGTAGTTGAGCATCCAGAGGAAACATCAGAACCAGGTGTAGGTGAAGATCATGTAGTACCACCAGCAGAAGAGTTGCCTGGGGCGTTGGAGCCCGAGTCAGAAGAGGAAATCGTAGTTGATGTCTCAGAAGAAGCAGAAGAGGAGGGAGATGATGTCCCAGAACCACATCCAGAGGAGGACATGGTTGAGATGTTAGAACCAGAACCTGGGGACATTCTTACTGAACCACCATCAGAATCAATTAAAATCCTTCACCCCGTGGACGGCAGGCAGCACCTTCACTTTGGAGAGGACACTGTTCAGATCACTGAAGACGAGTTGTATCAACCAGCCCGGCCTGACCTTCACCGGCCACATGAACAAGACAACTTACCAATCATACCGATAGACATCCAACCTCCTGAAGAAGATGCTCATGAACCTGACCACGAGTACCCAGTCATAGATGAGTTTGAGGACACTGGTGTTGTCATGCCAACAGAAAAGACTGATCTACAGTTTGAAGCAACTTCCGGTGCTGCAGGTGAGGAACATTTGAAATGTTGTGTGATTAAAGGCAGTGAGCTGTGATGAGAGAGTTTCTGGATCTTCACAGATACTGAGGAATAATATCTAGGATGTAATCTCAGTGCAAAAGTGGGGAATCAAACTGAAAACCCAGCATGAAGCAGTGAGAATGTATTATGCATAACTGACTCCGCAGGAACATGTTTCATAATTTGTGGAAATCCTTCTGTGAGATTTAATTCATCCTTTTTCTCCCCGACATTTCAAAAGACGTGGCAGCTCCAGATGGGCAGGACACATCAGAGGGCACCGAAGACTCGCCGGAGGAGACACAAGAAAGCGATTCATCTCCAGAAAGAGACATCAGTGTGACGGTGCCACCGGTTTCTGACGCCCTCCCTACACCCCCGGCGACGCCTGTCTATGTGTCTGAAGTGTCGGCACAGCCCAGCCCGACTGTGGACACTGGACTCTTTGAGGTAGCAGAGAAACCTGTAATCCCCTCGGGTCCAGACTCTTCAGAGGATGACAGCACAGAGCCAGAGGTAGAGTCGGAGCCGACCGTCGTCATTATCGAAGAAGACTTGGAAGAGCCAGAGCAGGCAGAAGGTGAGAGCCAAACCAGCCCACCGGCAGCTGCAGAAGACGTCATTGACGAGACTGTAAAGGACCTGGCGGTGGAGCTGGATCAACCAGACTTGGCAACAACGGAGGCGAATGAGCTGCCTGATGATGGGAGTGGCATCATGCCTCCGGTCGAGGAACGTGCCGTCAGCATCACAGCGCCGCCTCCAATTAGATACCTGACCACTCCCACCACAACCACGGCCAGCCACGGCAGGGAGCTGGTGGTGTTCTTCAGCCTGCGGGTCACCAACATGAACTTCACCACAGACCTCTTCAACAAGACGTCCCACGAGTACAGATCCCTGGAGAACACCTTCTTAGACGTGGTGAGTAGGAAAACGTTATTAAACCAGAGTGAGTAACACTCTGGTACTTTCATTAATTATATCTCAGTTATTTATGATTTTACTTTTCCTGCTGCAAGTTTTTAAATTTTCATTAAAAACAGGAAAATTTAAATCACCCTGGACGTTTTAGGGCTGATTCAAAGCCGCCTGGTTCTCTGATTAGAGTGTGTTTTTGTATATTTCATACTTTATAAATGGAATTTTTTCAGTATTAAGACCAAAACTTTTATTTTAAGTTTTATCATATTTTCCATATTTTGTATGTTTTGAATGTTTACTGCCTTCAGCTAACAAACCTTTTACCCTTTATCACCCACCCACATCTCCACCTAGACAGTAAAACAGTTATTGATTGTTTGATCCTTAACACAAGATTTTAAAGAATTTATTAAATGATTGAACTTTCTTTATTACTGTAATTACATCATTTTGGGAGGAACCAGGTTAAAAGTGTTTGGAAACAAGCAGCTCAAATCAAACTAACTTCTTGTTTCTGAAGCTTTCAACCACACCTCATGGCCTTCCTCAGGGTTATGGAGTTGCTCCGTTGTCATGGAGATTTATTGGGTTTATTTATTTTAATTTTATTTACCGGTTATTTCAGGTACTCACTGGTTTTACAGCCTTAACTCAACAAACTGGTACTGTTAATGTTAAAGCCTAAGATCCACTCAGAGCTGCTGTTTCGTGTAGCTTTGATGCTAACGTACGATTTAACAGATCAACAACAATCAACAGAAAACACATTTTCATTACGACTTGAAGGTGAAAACCAAGATACAGCTGATGAACAGGAGCTCTGTTCGCTTGTGGCTTTGTTTTGCCTCTCACGGCGCTCTCCAGAGTCGGTGTCAGGTCTGTTGTGAGCGGGTATGTTTTGATTTCTTCTTTGTTTTTGTTTTTTTATGTACGTGGAGGAAAGTGTGAGAATAATTTCAAGCTCAGGTAGACACAATACGCCTTTCAGTTTCACCACAAACAACAACTCGACTTAATTAACGAGGCAGGCAGAATGCGCCGCGGGAATACAGTCACAAACAAGAGACGACAGCGCTGCGACTCCTTGTGCATCTTTGTGAGAGAAACACTAACAAACTGTAGCCGGCTGCGGGCCGCATTATACCGGCCGCTTCCTTTAGTATCTCTGTTTTCAGATCATCAGCCGTCAATACTCGTCAATACACGTGACACTTGTTTTGTCCCACTCTCAGCAGCAGAAACACTATTTCACATGTGCACTGATTGGACAGAAGCAAAAGTTATTTTCCTAGTAACTTATTACTTTTATGTGCAATAACTGGTAAAGATATTCAGTTACTTCTGATAAAAGTAACTAATTACTAATCCCTACCACAGTTTAGGACCAAATTCATGCAAAACTAATGAAACTCCTTTTCCCTGATGTGTGTTTATACTCAAATAGCTGTAATTCACCTGGACACCACTCACGCTGGGTCTACCTGGAAGCTCCCAGGTGTGAGTATCAATGCACAGCGTCACCTCTGAGGCTGCCCTGAGCCTCGGCACGTGTTAAACCTGTTTTAACAAATCAGACTAAATAAAAAAATCAATCTGATGCTGTTCGTTCCCGTCGCTTTGATTCATGTGCACCTTCATCCTGCGTCCAGCTGCTGTCGAGGATGAAACGATTGCCTACAGCTGTAAATTAAGACGAAGAGCCGTTCTGTTCACGTGTGCACACTTAAACTTTCATTTGTGTTCGGAGCCAGAAAACGTCTTTATCAGCAGTCCTGATCCTCACAGTCTGCAGTGTAAAGTTAGAGCGAAATATAAAATACAAAACAAAGCCACGGCCTCATATTAAATGAATTTGTCGAAGCAGCACTTTGTTGAAGTTGTGACACAAGGTCGACGGCTCGTAATTTAAGTTCTTCTGCTGCAAACTTTGATTTTTTTGGCTTTCATCGGTTCGTTGTGTGTCCACAAACTCCCAGTCTGAGTCTTTACAGGTTAAAAATCATTATTCAGTCCCATAAATGTCCATTTTCCAGGATGAGTGCAGCAAAGACACAACATCAGATCCACATCTGTGTCCTCGCAGGTTACCATGGAAACAGTGATGTGTCATTCTGACATCAGAACACAGCCCGTATGATCTCAGACACTGAGTGGCCGCCTGGTTAACAATGTCATTTACTCGGCCACCTTCCTGTTGTGTCCCAGGACTCAGTAGCAGAGTTCCTGCACGTCACCTCATGGATTTGTTCTGCTCAAGGTTCAGCTTTGTTGTCATTACACAATACAAGACAATGGAAAGAAGCTATATACCCCTCTGTTCCTGCTGCACGCAGAAAATGTATGCACATGCAATGTGGAAGTGCCAGTTTAGCACAAAAATACAGTTTAATGCTGATAAAAAGTGTAAAAAGCAAATAGTTTGGACGTCTCTGTCCACAAACAGTCGCCTGATGATGTCTTAAAGCATCAGTGCAGGTGTGACATCATCAATCATCAATGGTTTCCCTCACAGGGACGATGAAACTGTGTCCTATTGATCAATAACAGCGTCTAATCCGCACTGCAGAGCCTGAAAATGAAAGCAGCTGTCGTCGCTCATTAGCCGCGCGTCACCGTCGGGTTTGATTTAACCTCAAATGTCACTTTCCCGCCCAACAAATCAAGGCGGCGCTGCCTGTTTAACCCGAGGAAGCAGCATCCTTTCAGCCGACTGCTCTTTCTCTCTGCGCGTCCTTGGCTCTGCTGCTGTTTAACGCTGACGGCAGTGAAAAATGAATCCAGGCCGTGAAACACACAGTAATTATCACATGAATAGATTATATTGGCTCGGGCCTGTGTATTGCACCGTCCTGTAAATCCTTCACAGAGCCACATTTTCCCAATTTTGCTGAATACTTCGACCGTGAGCGACCGCGTGAGCATCAGAGCACCTCGGAGTGTGTGTGTTTGAGTTAAACTGGATTTTAAAGATGCTAATGTGTTGATGCAGCGTCTGTTTTGAGGTGAGCGACTCGACGACAGGAGACATGAGTGCAGGGAATCCAGCGACTGAGACAAACTGGAGCAACGGCGGCGGCGGCGCTGCTAAACTGTGTCTCTCCAGTAAACAACATAATCACATCAGTGGCGGCTGCTGCCAGTACCACTTAGTATTTCCCTTTACAAGACGCACACACACACGCAGCTATAAAACAAACTTCCTGTTGCTCCTTTCATGCAGAAAATGACCATCCATCTCTGATAAATTAGGATTTCTAAGATTTAAAACCCGTCTGTGACTCAAAGTTAGGATATCATTGTCACAACAAGCCTTTTATTACAGAAATAATCCAAACATTTGATATTTAACATCATGCTAATTAGTTAATGCTCACTGTGGGGAAACCAAAAGGGGCCTAGGATGCTTCCCTGAGGAACACCAGAGTTAATATTAAACACAAAAGCACCTAAACTGAGAAAAATTGAATTGAATTATTGAATTATTTGTGATTTCACAAATTTCTGTTTGGTTTGACAGAAAATATGGATTTCGGTTTATAAAAAGTTGATTTAATCACCTCAAAACTGCATTTTCATGTTTTTTTTCTCCCATTTTTTCTTGATTTCCTGTTTTTATTTGCTCTTTGTGAAGGTCTGCAGGAGTCATTCAGGATGGACGAACGTGTAGTTTGTGGAAAACAGTAATTTCCTCCTAATGTCGTCGTCGTGCGAGCGAGTTACGCAGCTTCTCATGTATAACAGATGAGGCGATTTGATGAATGAACACAAACACTCGGTCATTAATATCGAATTAACTGTCAGATGTTTAACGGCGTCTTCCCTCTGAGGGAAACTCTGTCTCTCTGCTGAGACGTTCAGGATCAAACAGAGTGATTCTGGTCTCCTGCCTGCAGCTGCTGCCGTTCCTGCAGGCCAACCTGACGGGCTTCAAGAAGCTGGAGATCCTGAACTTTAGGAAGGGCAGCGTGGTCGTCAACAGCAAGATGAAGTTCGCCAAGTCGGTGCCGTACAACATCACAGAGGCCGTGCACTGCGTCCTGGAGAAGTTCTGCTCCACCGCCTCCAAGAACCTGCACATCCAGATCGACACCCACTCTCTGGACGTCGAACCAGGTATGGATCAGGTTTGATCAGCGCTGCATCACCAGACTGCAAAGTCATTCGTTTTTCTGCAAAGTACGGTGAAACTGAAAGAAAGTCCAACTTATTCAACATGAAAACTAATAAATGAAAATCCTAAATATCCAATTATTCAATGCTTTTTTTGAATTTTAGGTATTTTTAATGATTTTACGTAATGAAAAAGAACAAATGTGGCGACTTCAGCAGCCATCACGAGTCAGTCTTCTGTTTCAGTGGCTGAATCGCTCCCCAGCGCCTCTCGACCACATGTCCAAGTGTCTGTTGCATTAAAACCACCTGAATTAAAGACTAAAGGAATTATAATTTTACAAAATGACGAAATGTTTCATATGATAATGAAAAACTATTAGTTTCACCCACCGTCCCTCTGCACATCAGGAAAGGAAAGGTCCAACCGCACAACAACAGTAACAGACTAACTTCAACCAATCAGATCATTGAACCATGAAATAATCTCCAGTTCTGTTGTAACTGATGCTACATAGAAGCTACGCTAACCTCGCCGTCGTCACCGTCACACTTGGAAACACTCCTGCAGCTTCTGGGAGCTGCTAGCTGGACACTGATGGATCCACGCAGCTGGACACGGTTACACTGTCCTAACTTCACACTACAGAGGAAACCTCTGCGCAGCTTTAAGCTCCTCATTCACTTTACATCTGCAGCCCAGTGATGTCTTATGATGTCTCCTCATGCATACGTGATAAAACACAAACCGGCATCTCATAATAAGTCCCACTGTTGTGTCAGCGGCGCTTCTTCTGCATGCGCCTCATACGTTACGAGCTTTGTGCTGTAATATTCTCCACAGATGAGACGCATGCAGGCCGAGTGCAGAGATCACAGACGCATTCAGATAGACTCTGTAATTAGGCCTATATGTCAAACCCCAGCAATACACGGCGGGATTGTACAGAACATCGCACGGCTGCAGTAACAGTAATGAAGATGAGGAGCGAGCAGCACAGGAGGAGGAGGAGGAGGAGGAGTGCTGCTTCATCACCTCCGAGGCGACCGAGCGCATTTCAGCAAAGTCTTCTCATCTGTCCTCAGACCGCAGTTCAGATCAGGAGACACCCCCCAAAAACCCTTTTTAACAGGAAGTCAGTGCGTTAAATAACACAATCCGTGGTGAGTGATTCATTTGTTAAAAGTAACTTTTCATTATTTTTGATGTTGTTTGAAATAAAGAGTTAAAGCAGCAAAGTCACTTGAAAAAGCTCATTTTTACCTTTTTTCCCTGTATTTCACAAACATCTGATGTTTTTAGTGTGCAGACGTGTGATGTAACTCTCCTTCTGTGGTTGTAAGCATCAAGTGCCAGAAAATGGAAATACTTGTGTTTGAGCACCTCTAAAGTGAGCTGCTTTAGAGGCCGACCGGTGCATCCGCTCATGTTAGCGCACAAACGTGGACGGTGGTGTTCAGATGTGACTGGATGGACTTTTTGGTCTTTGTCGGATGAAACACCCTGAATGTTGACATTAAAAGTTCATTACTGAAGCGTCGGCGGACTAAATCGTCTCAGCAGGACCTCGAACATGTCTCTGATGGTCACGTGCTGCGGCTTTCTTGACAAACACACAGATATCTATGAATCTGTGAGGACATGAAATCAGTTACGGCGGCGTATCCATCGGTTACCGTCTCCCCCTGTGCAGCCATGAAACCCCAACCATGCATACACGGTCACATGTGGATGTATGCACGGTTTGCAGCTGCACAGATGGAGACTGACCACACGTCGCGGCATCACACGGCGTACATTTCGTCCCTGAACGCCTCCAAACATGCTAATTTCCAGGGAGTGTATCTGACGTTTAGTCTCGGAAGCCGTCCACGCCACAGGCTAAATCTTACATTTCAATGCAGACCAGAAGCTGAGGATCTCATTAAAATCAAACGCTCCTCAGCACCTCCCGGAGAGAGGAGGGTGGTTATAGGGAGGCGCATGACACACACTTCATGAATACTAATGCCGGCTACCTTCTGTCTCCCCCGCTCGCAGCCGATCAGGCCGACGCCTGCAAGTTCCTGGCCTGCGACGAGTTCTCTCGCTGCATGGTGAACAGACGCACGAAGGAGGCTCAGTGTCTGTGCGAGCCGGGCTTCCTGTCGGTGGACGGCCTGCCCTGCCAGAGCCAGTGCGTCCTCCAGCCTGACTACTGCCAAGGACGGGGGGAGTGTCACATAGTTCCTGGACACGGAGCCGTGTGCAGGTAAATGAGCTACAAACAGTAAACTGGAGGAGTACGTTGGAGACGAGTAAAAACAAACAAACAAACAAACAGAGTCTGCACATGGAGGTCTGAGCCTCCTGCAGCTCGTTGTTTCCAGAAACACAGTGAGCAGGCGATCACAGCGGAGCGTGCAGCAGCTGAAGCACCAGAGCTGAACGTCAGGAGATGGTGGAGACCAAACACAGAGTTTAAACAGAGCGAATATTCGATTTACATCCAGCAGACGGACACAAACACAAATGAATGTTAATGCTGCTCTGTGTGATGATGTGTGAATACAGATGCTAACGGATGCTAACGGACGCTAGCTGCACTGTATGTTCACCTCTAACCTGACCTCATGTGTTTCATGCTAATCAAACTGTCCCGCCCGCAGGAGAGCGAAGATACCTCATTTTAAACAGCTCTTCTCTCAGACTTTGAATTTATAACATGCAAACACACCGATGAAGCGTTAAAGTCTGTGAACAAACAAACCAAATGTTAGTTAAGCTGCTTTTTCATGACAGAAACCTGAAACCAGCCGCGAGATTTAAGATTCAAGGATTTTGTTTGATTTTCCAGGCGTCGGCAGCAAAGTTAAACGTTCTGAATGTTCTGGTTTCAAACATCATTGTTTAAAAATATCAGTCCATTCATCAAAAGCTCATATTCCTCAAACACTCAATTAGTCCTGCGGTTCATTAACTGCATGTCGCGTCTCGTGCACCAGCTCCTCGATCCTCCGGAGGCTTTATTAACTTATGAAACTTGAACTGAATTAAAAGTTTCGGCCTGGGCTGTTTTTAATAAACTGCGTCGCAGGAAGCTGCAAAGCTGAGGCGTCTTCACACGGACGACATCTGATGGTTTCTAACAACACGATACCTTCACACCTGCTGGACGACAACAGGAAGAACGTCTTTTCTTTTGTTGCTTCGTTTATCCGTCTCATTAATTAGCCGATCAACACTCGCTAGTTGTGTCTGGTTTAAAACTCAAAAGTCTAAACTTCAGTGGTTTCCTTCGGGTTTTCAGGTCTTTATGTTTGTGATGTCGACCAGAGTTGACAGGAAGTGAGTCGACTGAAACAAAATCCAAATCTCAGCATCGACCAGAAGAAGCTTTGCTGCAGATATCGATGGTGCCCAGACAGATTTCCTCCAGCGCCACCGTGACGTGCACACTTTGTTGTTTTCGGTGAAATAATTTGTTGGATCACTAATTCATTTTCTCTTCAGACTCAAAACCAAACTCCTGCAGGACTCATGATGGTTGCATCACTGCTTAGAGCTCATTACCACACGTTAGCATGCTAACATGCGAAAGCAAGATGGCGAACATGTTAAACTTTATACCTGGTATAATATAAGAACATTAGCATTGTCAGTGTGAGCGTGTTAGCATTTAGCTCTTAGCTTCATAGTGTCTTATTATAAACTCAGACCTGCAGCTTCTTGAGTTTCAGCTCCTCAGATGTGAATATTTGCTGTTTTTTATATAATATATTTATGTTTGGAGATAAAACATGTCAGCTTTTATTACTTTTATACATTTTATTGACCAAATGATCAGTTAGCAGATTCACTGATATTAAAAACAGCTGGTTTTTGGCTCTAAAGTGGACTCAGCTTCGGGAGAACCACAGTGTTTTTGCCTCCAGTGGAGTTAATCTGTGTCTTTTCATGTTCACGTGTTTTTATTTAGTTGAGTGTGATCACATGTGCAGTTCAGCAGTGAAACCAGTAATCTGGTACAATGTACAATGAGGTTTGTGGTTCTGCGGTGGAACGTCGTCTTTGTGCTTTCGCTGTATTTGCTGTTCGCTCCGGCTCGTGCTGCGGTTCTACGCGTGCAGACTAATCCCTCGCACACACGTCGAGCCCTCGCCTCCATCGGATCAATGCAGAGTTGATTTTTAACGATTTCTTTAAAGCGTTTCTTTTATGAACTGCCGGCTCTCAGTCGCAGCCTTTCTGCTGCCAGAAAAATCTAATTTCAGCCCTGTTAGACTTCAGCAGCCCGGCTCCTGACACGCCGCACCTGCGAGAGTTTCTATTGAAACATTAATTCCACATCATCTGGACCTTCTGCAGAGATATTTTTAGGTTGAGTTATTTTTATGAGAAATTTCAGAATTTCCATTAAACTTCTGGTCAGTAACGAGCTGTTACTGCAGCATCATGAACTCCTCTGTGAGCTCAAACAATAAGTCCAATACAAGAACATCCTGTACTCAAGTAAAAGTAGAAATACAAATACAAATACTCTGTTACAAGAAAACTCCTGATTTTAGCACCTTATTCAATCAAAATACGATTAAATTACCAAAGGTAAAAGTAATATAACTAATATGTAATATGTTATTAAATTATATTATTGATGCATTCACGTGTTCATCACTTTAATGTTGCAGCTGGTGGCCGACTGTATCTGCTGCAGGGTAGTTACTTAAAGGGATCAATGAGGTTTTATGTCAATCTGTGATAATATAGGATTATTTATTTGTTGGGTGTTGTTTGTATTATTAATATGAATCTGTAGCAGAGTCAAAAGTGCAATATTTCCCATATTTGGTAAGAGGAGCTTGTGTGTTTTATGAGCATTTATTGGTTTTATTTGACAAAAATCAAAAGCTCTGTCCAGTAATATTTATGTAACTGCCATCTTTTGTAATAAAGCTGTGCAGACAGAAACACGAGGTGCAATCAGAAAGTTCTAACAAGCCAAATCTGGACATGTTCCCCTGCAGAGTAGTAACCTTGTGCAGCAACACCAGTGCACGCTTGGTTCAGGTCCTGGCCCAAATGACTGGTTTTAAAACAGAATAAAGAGACTGGGTTGCATGTGCGCGCCTGCAGGGGCTGATTAAACTCTCTGCACCATGATCGTGTTACAATTCACTGCCGTTCAGTCGATGACGTCACTGGACCGGCGGCGGTTTGGCTCCACGTGGAGACATTTGTTCAGTTGTGCACGCTCCAGCAGCTGAGGAGCTAAAGTTGGTCTCCTCTCCCAAACTGAAGGTGCCAGCAGCTTTTCTGTCTCGTCTGAGGATTGGAGGGGTCCTCGGGGGGTTGCAGTCATCTTGGATTTGCCAGCTGTCATTAACACTGAACCCTGTTTGTTCTAATCCTGCGTCCAGACCGGCCAGGAACAGGACAGGGAGGCAGAAAACCGCAGTGAACACAGAACACAGCCTCCGAGGTTAATGCTGCAGAGCTGCACGCTCCTTTTAATCTTCCCTGGCTGTGCGACAACACGGAGAGTCGGTGCAAGAAGCAGCACGATCACTTTGGTGTGAGATGAAGGTTTGTTGATCGAACAAGTCACTGAAAACATGCCGAGATAAACCCCTGAGACCTAAACGCCGTCGTTCAGATGTTTGTCCTGCACCTTGCTCTCCATGTGCCCCTGGTACTCCTGGTCACATGTTCGCCCTGCAGCCACACGCTCACTGAGTTAACTGCCAAGACTTGTTGTGGTTGGACCGTGGCCCAGGATGGTGTTTGCATCAGCTGCTGTGTTTTTCCCGTTTAGGATGTTTTTTGAGTATCGTGCATATAATTTGAGTGTTTTTGTGGAAGCAGAAGGTGTCGGACGGTGTTAACCCTCATTGGATTTGCTGCAAACTGCCGACATGTTGCTTTAGTATTAATAAAAACCCAACACTGACTCGTTTCAACTGATGCTCGTCACTAAACTTTCATCATCAACGCCACTAAACTTTTTCTAATTTAAACCAAACTGTGACTGTTTTTAGACTTTGGTCTCAAACATGGATGAGCTAGAGATACAAAGGGCTGGACAAGAAGTGGCGTCATGACTTTGTTGGTCCCTTTGACTCAAGAGTTCACAAAGCGTTTTAACCCTTAAACCAGCTGCTAGGTCTGAGAGGAGACTTAAAGTTTAGACTAGTGAGATATCTGAGAAGACAGAGCTTCTCTCAAATCACTGTATTAAAGCAGAGACTCTGGAGTCACAGCAACACATCACTGTATTAAAGCAGAGACTCAGCTTCAATGCTCTGCAGAGACTCTGGAGTCACAGCAACACATCACCACACACTGACTCTGACTCACACAGCAGCAGATATGCTGCTGACTCAGCAGGAGCAGCAGCACCGAGGCTGAGATGTTTGCTAAAGGTGCCTCAATGACTTTTCACCAGTGTTGTGTGAAGGATGAAGGCTTCCTGGTTGGAAATATCATGTAGACTGAAGGTGAAGGTGACACTGAGACACATCTATACATCTTCTGATGGGACCGAACCTGTCGTCACTCTCTGGCATCTACTTTAAGTTTTAACAGAGTTTGTGTTGATGTGATCGTCTGCAGCAGAGCAAGAGATGTGTTTTATGTTTCATGGTGTCGTTTCCATCCTGTCAAAGTCAATCCATTCAACCCAAAGTCTGATCGAACCTTCACCTGCTTGTTTGTGTAAATCTGAAGCTGGAGACTCATAAAAATTCAAATAAAAATGTTGAATGTGTCTGAAGCTTCTGCCTCTGAGGAGCTGCTGAACGTCTGCTCGTTGTAAACCCAGAGTTTAAGGATAAATCTGACATAAGAACAATAACAACTCTGGGTTCTCCTCCCTCGATGTCTTTCCTGCACAGAAACACGAGGAGCAGTCGTCCGTTTGCTTTCAGGGCGGAGTCTCGCCTCGGTTTGCATTCAAAGATGCTGTGGTTGCTCTTTCGTGTTCACGCCTGCTTCATTTTTCTCTCTGTACAGATACAAAGACAGCTCCGCCCTCCCAGGCCTGGCCAGTTAGGAGCACATATATCGGACTGGACGCCACCTGAGAATACTGCAAAAGGTAAGAGGAGCCGTTTGCCGCCAGCGAGGTTGTTCTGGTTAAATCCCACGCGTGCAATCACGAGTTACCACGGGAAACGAGATGTTGCACGCTCAGCATCTCTTCGCGGTGTAAATTAGAGCTGAATAAGGCGAAACTGTGATCTGATGATGCAGAGAAACCCCCACAGCTCGTTTTAAGGTTAGGATTTAGTCTCCGGCACGTGCACCGTCGTCCTCCTGCGATCCTTTCATTTAGATAAATGCCGGACCCTAATGCTTCCTGCCAGTCTGAACCCAAATTGGTTTGGAGCTGCTGTGTGTTTAAGCAGGCGCAGAGCTCAACGGCGAGTAATTAAACCTCCCGAAGGACAGAGGACGACTGAGTCCAGACTGTTTTGGAGCAGGAACAGGGGCTGATGGGTAAACCTCGGGGTGATTAGTCTGCAACCAAACCGCTGCTGCCTCGTCTTTAAAAGGCTCTTTAATAAAACGTCTGAAACAACCTGCAGCGAGGATCCGTCCTGTGAGAACCCGAACCACCGGAAACACCGAAAAGCTTCTGCTACAGCTGAAAACTGTGAAAAGAGTCAGTTACACCAAGTTTTACAGCGGCCTTTACTGAATAATCTGGACAGTGACGCTAATTTGGAGCTAACTGCAGCAAATTGGTGTCCACAGTCCACAAACTGTCTTACATTTATATAAATCAATGATGGTAAATATTAAATAGGAGTTTAGAGTTAAAGGTACAATCTGTCACTTTGTGCCACTCTAAATTAAAACATCATCAGCTGCAGTCATGTGACCTCCTGCAGCAGCGTGGGATGCTGGGAGTTGTTGTCTTCCTGTCAGCTGGGATTCCTTCAGTGTTGATGGTTCAGGAGGTTTTTACTGGGAGCTGAATTCTCCACAGAGGTCTCCTCCTCTCCAAAACAAACAGAGCCGCTGATTCAAACCCAGAGAAACACTGAATAAAGCAGTTCCACCTTAAAAACCACTGTTTCTCCCACGCTGTCGGCCGCACACGGGACGTCCTGGAGGGGCGGCGAGCCGAGCTGCTGCTAACGTTTGCTCAGCTTGTTTCTCTGATAACTTCAGATCCAGACGTCCGACGACTGAAATCCTTCATCTGCTTCAGATACAGAGTTAAAAACAAGCAGCGGCTGAAAAGAGGAGCACAGAAATGTGTCTTACAGCTGATCCAGAGTCAGTTTATCAAGCTGCTCACACACAGAAATGTGTCTTACAGCTGATCCAGAGTCAGTTTATCAAGCTGCTGACACACAGACACAACACTGACACATGCACAGAGAGGAGGCGGTGACGCCACAGACAGGAAGTGAAGCCGATCACAGAGCTGATCTGGAAAGGACTGTGATGTTTCTGAGATGTTAAATCAGTGAAATGCTCCTTTAACATCGTATCTCTCTCTCTCTCCTGCAGACTCGATGACACTGGACCTGGAGCAGCAGGAACTCGGGACTCGTCTGAGCCTCACGGTTAAAAATCAGAAATGCTGCTGAGCCGAAGAGACGTCAGGACAAACTCTTCAGAGCTTCGTATCAAAGGACAACCTCCCGTCAGAGGAAACCGACTTTTCACCCACTTTAAAAACCATCGTCTGCGGCCGACAAAGATGAGCTCAGAGGACGACTCTGCAGCATCGATCGGGCGGATATTGATCGACCCTGGACTGCTTTTGTACCCATCTGCTGACTCTGTTTGTGTTTCTGTAGTAAATAGGTTGGTCATTGATAAAGATACACAGGACCTGAAATTACTTATTATGTGAAAGCTCAAACGGGGAAACGACAAAGGAAGCGCCAACACTGTATAAAGCTAAGGGTCGCTGGGTGGATAAGTAGTGATGAATGGGCTAATAGACCAGTTCTGGGATGACCCAGATCCAGATCTGGTTCCAAAACCTTAAAATCAACTAACTTCTTCTCCTTTTTGGTCTCAAGGTTTTCGTTTAGTGCTGACATGAGTTTAACCTTAAACCGGAGTCTGAAACCTCGTTAGCCGCTCTGTACTCCGTCACACTTTGGGCTGAATGCTAATCTTTGAACGCTAACACGCTGATGTTTACCTGGTTTACCATGATCACCACTGTACTGCTGCATGTTAGCATGCTAACATTTGCTAATAGGCACCAAACACAGATCGGAGAGACACGAATGCTTTTCATCTCATAGTTGTTGAAATATACGAGAGGAACAACTCAGGATCCATCCTCTGGAGACGGGGAACATTGGTACCAGACTTCGTGGAAGTTCAATCGTTCAGCAACAAGTGATTTGGCGAGATGCTCTACATGGACTTCTCCTGCGTTTCTGAAGCATCAAATCCCAACTCAAGGTCCACTTACTAGCTTTCTGAAGAGCTTTCAGCCGTATCTTAGTCTTACTTGCTTCTACAGAGTGCGACGTTTCTTATTTCACCAACAAACAGGATATTTTGTGCGACTGCAGCTGTTTTGTGAGTTGTTAGTTTTCCCATGTGTTCATCGTTTCCTGCTGTACAGCTCATGTAAATAGACAATCTTTGTTCTTTTCCCTGAGTCAGCTGATTTGATGTTTGTTGCTGCTTTTGGGGTAAAACAAACAAACAAACAAACAAACGTGTAATTTGGACTTTTCTTATTTAAAGTGTTTGAGTTTCACAATCAATAGCTGAAAATACAAACTGTTAAATAAGAAGCGTCGCTTTGTTCATTTCTTCAAAAGCTGTGCTGCAGATCGAAAGTTTAGCAGCACTTCCTGTTTGGAAGCAACGGAGCTTGTTCTGCAGGACGTGGAAAGAAGAACCATCATCAATCGACATCAAGACCAGTGTTATGAGCGTTTCCTGACAACTGCAGGCGCACATTCTCATCTTGGACCTCAAACTTCAAAGTCAGTGTAGATCTACGTCAGCAGGTCTGAGAGGAACCTCAGCGATGGTGGCGTGGTCTACGACAAGACCCCAAACCAGGAAACACGCCGATCACCAACGTTTCTTATTTTTACAATCTGGACCCTACATGAAGTGTCTGATTTCGAAACGTAAGCGGAAACTCAACGCTGCTCCTGTGTCTGACCTTCTGCCTGGTTGCATTCTCCAAAACCGGTGGACGACCAAGGGCGTTCTGGTTGTTTCCAGCAACATTTGCAGGGTTTCGCACCATGACCTCTTCCCCCAGCGTCAGACTGCCAGCACTGGGTCTGCAACACCGCTTCCTCTTCTCCTAAATGAAATTCAGGCTGCGCAGATCCAACAGCGATCAAAGCGTGGCGGCACCGCTCGGGGCGGCCATATTTAAACCCGAGGCTTGTCCTCAGGACGTTTTCGTCGTGTTCATGGCCCCAGAGTGAAGTCAAAAGAAAGACGGCAGAGCTGTGAGTGAAACATGGAATGCATTTATTTATCCGTTAGAGAGATCAGTGTTAGAAAAATGACAGTGGACAGAGGCAGTGCTTCCCGAGGAATGATTGTAACGTGGAGAGAAACAGATCGTGGAGCGAAGGCGGCAAATATTATCAGGCTCGTCAAAACAAAAACACTGAGGTCAGAAATCATGGCTTCACCTTCGCACTCGGCGTTAACGCGCTTCCAAACGGGCGGGAAAGCAGATCACCTCGTCCTGAACCCTGAAGGCTTCCAGAGGGAGTCGCACCTGAAGCCGCCTGCGTTCGTTTACAGGAATCAAAGCTGATCCGCGTCGTCAATCAGGTCGGATCAGATTTAAACCGAACCTGAACCTGAGCTGATCCGACTTTAAACGGAAAATCACTAAAGTGTCTCGTGTTTCTGTCGTTTCATGTTGAAAGTTGCGTCATATCGATACAAAGTCAGCGTGATGTGGCGTCAAATCGAGCAGAATTTGGTTAAATTCAGGTTTTTAGGCCTGAATGTCAAGGTTTTAACACGATAACTCAAGTATTTTCAAACAAAGTTTAACTGAGACGACGTAAACAGACGTTCTGACCGAATCAAAGCCCCCGTCAGACCTTCAGCGTCTCTCCTCAGTGATCTGCTCTCCTGCATGTTAACACCTTATTGTAAAAGGACCTCAGACACTTTGCAACAAGACGAATCTTTCAGACAATCTCAAATTCACCTTCCTGTTGTGCGGAGAGGAGCTCGAACAGAGAAGGACGACAGCTCGGGAGCGAACTTGGCAACAGGTGAACAGAGAAGGTGGAGCGCCGCAGCAGATTGTCTCTAAATGGTTTGTCGCCTCTTTTAGCGAACGTTTGTGAGATTTATTGCTTCTCTTGTGCCACTGACAGCAGAAACTCAAAAAATAAAGGTTCACATTCCAGTTGAGCATGACTGCATATTCTGTACCTGCCGTATGGGGAATGTTCAGCCAGTGTCATGTTGGATGTTCCAGTTTGGCGGCTGAGGACCAGTGCATCGAAGGCTTCTCTCACGGTGGACGAATCCAACCTGACGAGAGGGTTTTAAAGACTTTTCTGGAGCCAGGCGAGGTTTTTAAATTAAAAAGAAAAGAAAAACACGTGGAGTGGTTTTTATTTTTCAGGAAGATGTTGGTGAAGCGTGTTAAACTGCCTTGGGAATCACTGTGTTGGCAAACCCTCGCGTACAAAGAGCTCATTTGAAAACTAAAGATGGCGTCGGTGAGTGTGTTTCGTCTTTTTTGCAGCGCTGATCTGGATCTCACGCAGCACGGGACGAGTTGCATCTCAGCTTTTGCATAATTATTTCACATTTTTCTGCTTCGCTTTGATAAATGCAGACAGAAACGAATCACAGAGCTGAATTACTGCTCAGGCCAAACGAACGCCCGGCGCTGGGCTGCGCGTTTGGATCCACGTTTGGTCTCAAAGTCAAACTTTTTCTTTTTTTTGGTCTTTTTGGTTTTTTTTCTCATTAGCTTCACACATTAATTAACTGCACATAATGAGAAGAAAACAGGAATCACTACATGAAGAAATCAACGAGGTTCTGGAGTTACATTCGGTCGGAGAGACAAAAGGTAAAATTCAAAGAAACAAACAAAAATAAAGAGGAAACAGGAAGTAATTAGCAAAACATTAGAGTTAATTACGAGCGCGGTCATGCAGCTCTGACGGCTCCTTGTGCAAGTGTGTTTCGTCCTGTAAGGACCACATGAAGACGATGTAAACAGCAGGGGTCGTAAGTCGGAGTGGGATCACCAGCTAGCTGTTAGGATGGAAGCGGCACACCAGTGAGACTTCAGCGTCGTAATCAGGAATGCATAATCACAGAGGAATTAGGTTTGTCTCGTTTGGGAGGCAGCGCTGAACACAAAACAAAAGTCCTACATCTGGCAATGAAACCCTGTTAGAGTCGTATTAAGGCCTCGGAGTTAAACACAACAGAATTCCTTGGAAAACAACCGGATGTGATAATTTAGTGTGATTTTGCTGCATAGGGTTCACCGCAAAGCTTCCCTGCCCCCCACCACACACACACCCACCGAGGATGAACAAACAGAAGATGAACAGGAGGAGCGCTGAGAGAAAACAACAAGCGGCTGCTCAGGTGATGCCAGTCGGACCCGGTGCAGTGCGCTCTGACGCCATCTGTGTCAGGTAGCTGGTGCGTTTGTCCCTTTGTTTGCGGTGCGAAGCGGCGCGCTCCGTCACTTGAACATGCTCTGCAGCATGGCGGTGGCGTAGGTGGGCCGTGCCTGCCGGCTCTCGATGGCGCTGCGCAGGTACTGGATCCCGCCGCAGCGCTCCCAGATCTCCTCGAACTGCCGGGGAAGGATCTCGGCGCCGCGCTTCCTCGACAGGCCCGTCTCCTCCAGGCTCAGCTCGCACATCTCCATGTCGTCCTTCCCTGGAGGATTAACATCAGCGTTAAGCATCTACAACATGAGCTCAGTAAACCATCGTTGACCCGGTGCAGCGTGCACGGTGCGCGCCTCTCTTGCGTTGGCGGTTTTTAGATCACAAACTCAAACATCTCAGGACGCAGACTCTCTGACCTTCACACTTCCTTCCTGTTTTGATGCCGACAGGTGTGACAGACAGGATGAAACTCAGCTGTTGTGACCAGCGTCATTAGCTGAGCTGTTTCTGATGCAGAGGGATGCATCTCGGTGCGACCTGTGGCTAATTCGTGTTAAACGCAGTATGCTAACATGTTAGCATGATAATATGAGGAGTTAACAGCTTAAATGTAGGGTGTTGACTTCGTTCAGCATTCAGCATGCTAGCAACCTAGCATGTTATCATGACATCCATGAAGCAGCCCTTCCACATGTTCTAGCCTGGTGTTTTATGCTAACATGCTAACACCAACATATCATGAACTGTAAATGAAGCACAGTAAGATTTAAGAGGTTAGCATGCTAAAAGCTACATGCTAATGAGTAAAATACTGTTATTGTGCAGATAAACACAGTTTTATGTGAGCTGGAACTACGACAGACTCAGCTGTGTGAACAAACACGACGTCGCAGGCGCTTTGCGCTCTTGTTAACAGCTGATTTAAAGACTTTCATCTGTTTCCTGAAAACAGTGCAGGAGCAGCAGACGAAGTATTTCATCCCCTGAACACAAGAGCGGCAATTTACATTCAGTCAGTCGAACACACTTCATCTGCAGCTGTAACGGCAATAACAAGTTCCACCGGAGTGTTAGCCAAGAGTTATACGAGGTAGTTACTCATCCACACTGCTGCTGTCTGTGAACGCTGCTGCTCCAAAATACTGAATATTTCACCACAACATCAGCTTGTTTTCTGTTTTGATTGACGACCGCACGGCTTTTAGACCACACGGCGAGTTTTATAAACCCAGAAGTCAAATAAAGTGTGTGGAAAAGGCAGAATGAAGGTTTTCACTCATCAGCACTCACTCTGTGCTCAGGCAGGTGCTGAAACGCAACACGTTGTTTTGTCTTTTAGTGTTTTCACTCGTCGTCTGGATCAATCTGGTGCCTTCATTTGAGAAGGTGTGTGTGGTTATGCTTATTATTATTCTAATGATACTTACCGCAAAATCAAGATATTAATTAATTAATTACAATTATTATAAAATAAATAAATGCCAATAATGTTATACTGTAAAACTGAAATTGAATCAGAGGCTCAGGCGATTTGATGCTGACTAACACCTGCACAGGTGTAACTTCCTTCCCCATCCACCCACCCATCCATCCATAGCTCAATGTAGCTTAGCATAAAGCCAGGTGGGGGGAGGAGCAGCTAGCATGACTCTGTCCAAACATCAAAACTACACATTAAAACACCACTTGTATTGTACAACAGTTGTATTGCATCTAAAAGAAGATAAATATCTTAATCTCTTCTCTGAAGCGTTGGCAGGTAGCTAAACTAGTTAGCTTAGCTTAGCATATAGACTGTAAGAAGGGGCCAACAGCAAACCGGGCTCTGCTCAAAGTAAAAACAAAACAAAACAAATGTAAATAAAAAATATTTCCAGCACAATAAAAACAAGTTATTTTCACATTAAAGATAAAAATGAGCGGGAGCTCTAAAAGTGTTGAATTTGGGAGGAGGCTAAGGCTTATGCTAAGCTAAGCAAAGCTAAGTATGTAACTTTAAAAGAAACAAACATCAAATGGTGTGTAGATTAAACAAACTAGATGCAAGTTTGTCACTGAGAACTTACAACCCGGCTAGCTGTTCCCCCCTGCTCCCAGTCTTTATGCTAAGCTAAGCTAATCACATCCTGACATTCAGACACACACTGAAGTTGACTCGATCCTCTTTCAGCAGCGTTTGTTTTAAGACTTCAGCTTCAGTTTGACTTCACTTCCTTTAATTTACAGTTTCATAGTTTTTAGTTTTACAGCTGCAGGCGTTAAACTGTGACTCCTCACTACAGAAGTAAAATAAACAGAGGATGAAATAAGTCCCTGAACGCATCGTGTCCTAAAGACTGTGCCCGTATAAATTAATGCCACGCGGCGCGAGTCGGTGAACGCTCTGATGAGAGGAGACGAGCTGAACGCCATGATTCATATCGGACTCCTAGAAAATAAAAGCCTCTTATTCTTTACAGCTGGACGGCAGCGAACGACCTGACTCAGCATTATGATAGGACGATGACGACGATGATGATGATGATGATGATGATGATGGTGATGATGGATCTGCCGCTCCGTCACAAAGTCAAACTCCTGAACATTTATTAAAGCCGGCCAGCGAAGTGTCACTTCTCATTTCTTTGGTTTCAGTCGCCGTCAGAGTACCGACTCTGCGCTCGCCCTTCAGTCCTCCTCCTTCTTCTTCTCTCTCTGATCTCAACCCTAACTTCTTCTTCTGTCCTTCAGTTTATCAAAACTTTATCACAACAGAGGTAAAAGTTAAAGAAACGGTGCATTTACCCGCTCTAATGTAAGCTAATGCTCATGTTAGCACGCCTGGCTAATAATATGTTAGTGTAGCTGCACGCAGTTAGCACGCCGTTAGCTAACTACATCATTAAGCAGGTTACTGCTGCATAATTACCCCAGTGACATCATAAAAACGGACATTAAAACCTGTTCGTGGTTCTGATTCATGACAGTTGTCCGTTAGCTGCGGCTAATAAGATGCTAATCTGCTGGAGACAGTTGGCTAACAACATTAGCTTCATTCTGTTAGCTCAGTATCTTGTGCAGGTGCACAGAGACGTCATCTGCGGACAGTTTTAAACCCGCTGTCATCGTTAGCGTTAGTTAGCTTTCCACAGTTCAAACAAAACAATAAGCTGCTGTGTATTAGCTTCTTCGCTCGTTTGTTGTTTTTCTGAGTATTTTCATTTTATTTGTTTTTTAACTCAGCAGTCGTTTGATTAAATGAATAAACGACCTCTGAACTTATTAATGTTGGGCCATAAATCAGTTTGTGTTCTAACCCCAGACTTCGCCTCCATCCCTCTGCTGTTCATCCCTTCTTCCCTTCAGCCTCCTTCCTAATTTACAGCCTCTCTCCCGTCCTTCCTTCATCCTTTAATCTGTCCTTGAACGCCTCATCATCTCATCCTTCTTCTTCCCATTCTTCCTTTAATCCCTCTTCTTCAGCCCTCACTTCCTCTTCCTGTCTGTCATACCTTCAATGAATGTCAATCAGTCGTCACTGTCTGATCTCTCCTGACCACTCCTTCCCTCCTTAATCCCCTTTCTCCTCCATCCTTCATCCACCCATCACCCCCCCGTGTTGTACCGACCTGCCACCAGCAGGATGGGGTGTTTGTCTGGATGCAGCTCCATCTGCCTGGCGATCCAGGGCCCGTCGAAGTGAGCGTACCACCAGCCTTTCTTCTTGTTCTGCGGGTCTTTGTACTGGTCGCCCGGCCGGATGAACGGGATGCGGAAGTATCGCTGCTGCCGGTTCATGGCCACCTCGTACTGCCGGGCCGGTATGGGCGGCGCCGGGTTCTGCTGAGCTGCTCATTGGACGGAGAATAAAAAAATAAAAGTTAGGTGTCTTCAACAGGAGATGGCAACCAATCAGGAGCCAGCCACCATGTTTACATGCAGCCAGGGGTCGGTTAATGTGAGGACAGTTTACCTAGCAACAGCCTCCTTCCTGCTCATCAGCCTGTGTATTAACTTCTGCTGCATTTCAGTGACGTACCATAGTTGGAAATTCCAGCTTTCTACTAGAAAAAGTGCCTGAACAGCATTTAAAGTAAAGAAATGAACTGAATTCTGTTACATGCACGGAAAAAGTTCATTTAACGACTCAAACGTTTGGTTTTTGTGGATTTCTGTCTGAAACTGAGCTGAAATGTATATTATTTTTCTGGTTTCAGGCTGTTCTGTTGCTTGGCTGTTTATTTTGCATCAAATATGTCCCTGACTTTTAATGTAACTGCAAATTAAAAAGCCAGAAGTTAAATAAAATTAAAACAGAATCATTTTAATGCGAGCTTGCAGACTAGCTTAGCTTAGCAGACTGGAAACAAAGGGAAACAGTTAGCACAGCTCTGACTGAAGGAAACAACATCTACCTAATTAACACTGCACCACGCTTTAACCTTTTAAATCACTGGTACTGCTGCTTTTTCTGGATTGGCAACCTTGTGAACGAGCTGTAACGTGTTAATTAGCGAGCTTTAAAGCTGCTGCTATGTTTATTTTTGAACTCTACACAGAGGCGGGCTGGCTCGTGTAGGACCCTGTTGTTTGCGCTTGTCTTGTGCTAAGCTAAGCTAACCGGCTGCCTGCTGTGGCTGCATGTTCAGCGAGCAGACGTGTGGTTTCATCTCAAAATTAGCTCCTCCACGTCTGAGACGATTTCCGTTCATTCAGCAATAAAAAGCATGAAACAGGATGTTCCCCGCTCGTTTCCATCTGTCTGAGACCCTGCTGCTGCTGCAGCGCGATGGAGACGAGCACAGTTTAGTTTGTTCTGCTCAAACAGAGAAAATAACATCTGACAGACGACGATGATCCGCAGTTTGCATGCAAAACCGCTGCAACCTGCAAACCCACCAAGACCCTGAGCTGTTCGCTGCATGACTACAGGCCGGCTGCGCAGCTGCACCTCTGCAGGAAACGTGTTGTCACAGGCACATCTGCATTAATCCTGCAGTCGTTAACACACAGGCTGATAAACTGGAGCCCGGCTCCTGCAAAACAACACAGAATCCTAATCGGCAGGACCAGGTTGATGTGAACACACAGTCCACCTCTTATCACAGCTCCCCACGAAGCCACTGCATGTAAACATGAAGCCCTGCTCCGCTGCTCTGGGATCAGGTCTGAATGAGTCCCTGGTCTCCATGTTTAGGTGCAGTCCTGCTGTTAGAGGAGGGTCAGCAGAGATCACAGCGCTGCTGATGACAGAGGGGAGGAATCAGCGAGACGTGAAGCGTGACAGATGCTTATGGAGGGTTTTGCATACGTGTGAAACATAAAACATACATCATTTGCATCTTTCTACAAAGTGGAGCGTAGAATGAGGATCTACAGAGACTGAGGAGGCTTCTCTACGTGACGAAGCGGCTCGAGCTGCAGCGTGTGCGATCAGCGCTCTGCAGAAAGCTTCGTTTAAAGCAAACGGCGTGTTCCTGGAGAGCAGAACAATGGAGACGAGAGGAATCTGGCTCTTCTTCCAGACTTCGACACCTTGTTAAAATGAGTTTTTGCAGCATCTGACCACGCGGAGCAGCCATCTGCTTCAGAGCGACACAGCCGCCTCACCAACGCCAACCGAACGCCGTCCGCGCGCCAACTTCCAAAAGACGAGAACCCGAAGGAGAACGACGCCAGACAGGCCTCCCCTCCCTTCGCCGACGACTCAGAGGATAAAAAAACAGAAACTTTGACAAAAATAAAATTAAAAATCAGCTTTCGGTTCAGAAACATTCTCTCAGAGCAGCACTTGAGCTGAACTCCCTGCAGGACCCTCTCAGGTCAGTGATTACTGTTTGTCGTACTTCTCCGGCTCGCCGCCTCAAAGCGCCCCACTTCCTTTCGGTGACTCATCGAGGGGTCGAGAGCTGCATTCAGGTTTCTCAAGGCCGACGAAATCAAGGCGAGGTGTTAACGCAGATAAACATCAGCTGCCGAACGGCGAGGAGCTCAGAGTGTGGCTGACGTGCAGCGCACACACCGTCTCCACAACATTCACCTGGTTCGTCCGCTCAGATGCTGATTAGCAGCTGAATCGCTCATAAAACCTGGAATTTAAAGGGCAGGTTCACCCAAAAAGACTTAATGATTTACTTTGAACGCGAACGTGTGTTTTTCAGTGACTGAATGAGTCTGACGTGATTTGGGTGAAATGACCCTTTAAACACTGAGTCTGGGACGACAGCAGGTTTCAGGGTGAAACGCGCCTCGAATCATAAATATCACCGGCTTTCAGTCGAGCGACGTCTTTAACCTTCGATCCGGACGCCTCGCCAGAGCTGAGTTCGCCGTAACGTATCTAAGATCTTCATTAAGTCAGGAGTGGATGGAGCGGAGCGTCGGCTCGCCGCCTGGACGACGACGCCTTTTACAACATTTCTCGTCCAATCAGCGAGCGCGGCGGCCTATTTTCCTCCCGTCACGCTTCTGTGAACGTGATGCTATCATCCGCCGCCAAACACAACCCCGGCAAACTGCCCTGAACGCCTTCTGTCCCCCTCCTCGCTCTCTCTTCCCCCTCTTCCCTGAGCCTCTCTGTGCTGTGTGGGAGTATGAACGGCAGCAGCTTCAGGAGCTCGGAGGAATCGCCGCGGCTCTTTATCAAACCCGTATAGCTGTCTGGGAGGCGCCTCGCAGAAACGAGCGCGTGCTGGCGCCGGCGCCGCGGCCGTAAAGACGAAACGGCGGCTTCGTGCCTCAAAACCGCTCAAATAATCTCTTCCACACACGTCTCAATAGAGGCAGCGGTTGCCGTGGAAACCCATCCACCCTCCTGCCCCTCCTCCTACTCCACCGAAAGGGAAACTTCTCCATCAAACCGAGCAGCTCAAAGCACCAGCCCGCAGCCGATGGTGACCCCGGTTAACAGCAGACCTGTGCCGCCGGGAGGGGTGGGGGTGTTAATGAGGGTGCAGCAGCTCTGCGGTTAGTAGCGTCACACACTGGAGGACCACTTACATGCTTTTTTCACAGGTGGCGCATGATCTGAAAGTAAACATGCCGGGTTACACGGACGCACACTGCAGGAAGTGATGCAACACAGCAGCAACAGTGAAACAGGTGGCTTGAACAAACAGTGAATCAGACGAGACGAGAGAATGACAACATGATGATGATGATGACACGGAGAGAACCCGACGATGACACCGATGACCCGTCATTAGTGACGTGTTCAGATGTGACGGCAAAAAGACAAAAACAGGAAGAGGAAGGAGGGCAAAGTGTTTTTAAACAAACAAATAATCAGACTCCAGTGTCTCAGGACGTCAGAGTACACGCTGATCTGATCTGAGTCCGATTCAGGTGTAAAAATGTGTAAAAACATGAAAAAATTCAGCTGCAAATTTCTGAAATTCACTTTTATATTTTTCATTTTTCAGAAATTAAACTGTTTCCTGAGGTCCAGCTGAAACCTGCTGTGGACAGTCTGTCTCCTCCGTACAGTGACGTATCTGAGTGAAACAGGAAGTGGAGGTGGGGCATAGTGTTTGGAGGAATCTGATTGGTCCGTTTGAAAAGTGGGCGGGGTCAGAACAAACATGGAGCGCTCCAGTGATTCAGAGTTGGATGATGAGCCTCAAGGTTCAGGTGTTCTCCACCTCAACAGGGTTTGAGGTGACCAACACCTGAAGACACACCCACGTAGCATGCTGCTGCTAGCTAGCTAGCTGATGAAGCTTAGCTCTGATGCTAACAGCTGGACTGGAGGCTGGATGGCAGCGTGTGATTGGTCGGTTCATGCTGACCTCAGATGATCTTTCATAATAAGAAACATGGTCAGACTTTGATCAAAGAAACAAAGAACTGTATTTTTTGATTCTACAGGTAAACAGCAGCACCGTGTGAGCACAACTAAGATCTAAAAGGGCAAAAACAAACTGAACTACAGCTTTACGTCCTCTGTGGGGACTCACGGGCCTGGAGCTGACAGTTTGTTGTTGGTTGATGTGTGTTTTTGTTGACATGTAAACATCTGTATGTTCTGCTCCAGGCGGCGGCGATCGCCACGTAACGGCTTTCCTTTGATCTGCGGGATTCATGTGATTATGACGAGTGTGCAGATTCACCCGGCGCCACACATCATGTTTGCCTGTCACCTGCCTTCACACACACACACACACACACACACACACACACACACAAACACACACACACACACACACACATACACGCACACACACACACACAGGCAGGTCAAAGCCGTGACTCTCGTATAGAAGCAGAGGACCGAGGATGCAACTGTGGTCTCGTGTGTGTGTGTATGTGTGTGTGTGTGTGTGTGTGTGTGTGTGTGTGTCCAATCAGCAGTCAGAGCACAATAGACGGCTCAGAATAAGAGCTCTCTGTCGTCATGACAACTCGACGTGTGGCACAAGGAGATGAGGCGATAGCGGCGGAGAGGTGAGAGACGGACTCCTCATGTGTCCCTCGTGTTTAGACGAGGTTACCCTGAATGCACCGTGCAGTCACGTGTGTGTGTGTGTGTGTGTGTGTGTGCGCGCGCACATTAAAAGCCTGATGTCACATGACGTCCATCTCCTGTATGCAAACCACAGATACCAGGAGTGTGTGTGTGTTGTGCTGAAACCTGATATAATAAACACACAAACCTGTGTGTGTGTGTGTGTGTGTGTGTGTGTGTGATGATCAGCAGGAGTGTGTGTGTCTGCTCATCTCTGTCAGATCACCCATCATCTGAGCTGTTTGTCTCAAAATTTACATGATTTCCCATTTTTTTGTCAAATATTCACTAATGTCTGGTTTTTCAAGACTTTTCCAGGATTTTCAAGGACATGAAAAAGAAAAATTAAATAAACATAAATATTTTTTAAACATTCTGCGTCTCATTGTCGCTGAATCAGACAAATATGAAAGATTTGATGAGGAACTGTGAGAGTGAGGCGTCGTACCGTAGTCGGTGACGGACTTCGGCGCTCGCTGCTCCGTCTCCGTGTTGCGTTTCTTGTTCTTTGACTTCCAGGCGTGGTAAACCTTGAGCCGGCGGTGGAACTCCTCCCTGCAGGCGGCCAGCAGCTCGATGTCTGCGGGAGACGAGTCAGCGAGGTCAGTGCGGACACCAAACACCGGGACCGTCGCTGCGAAGCGAAAGGTCGTGGCGTTCACTTCGTTTTTAAAGTCAGACCTTAACAAAGTGTTGCAGTGAGGTTCAGCCGCTGCTCGTCTGTTATAGAACCTGCGACACCTGCTGCTGATGCATCATCTCTGCTTATTAATATCAAAACACTGAAAATCCACTAAATATCAGCGCAACACCAGTCCGTCACCATGTTCGGCTGTTTGTTTATATGCAAACATACATGCAGTAGACTGCGCCTGCTCCACCTACGAGCTGCACACACACCAGACGCTGCAGGAGCAGCACAGACCCAACGATCACAGACACATCACAGGGACGTCACAGGCAGCGGCGTCTCTGTGATCCCCTCGCTCTCCTGCGACCTCTCGCTGCTACTCGCCACTTTGAGCTCAGACTCTTACATGTCCCGTCCGTCCGCTGCGGGCCGGACGCCATGTTTGTGTTTATAGTCTGTCGCCTGCCGCTCGGACACGAAACCGTTGATTCGTCAGGTTTAGATGAAGAGTTTTCGATACAGTAAATCAGGATTTAAGCAGAAACAGCAGGTGTAATCTGTTACTCGGTGTCACTACAGCTCCGCTCCTGGCCGACTGCAGAGGGGCGGTGACACCAACCTCCACCCTGGTCACACCGGGAAGCAGCAGGAGCCTCTGCATACTTTAACGATGAAGCCACGACGACGACGATGAACTCTTCAACCTTCACACAAACGTTATCGACGGAGCGATTAGCTGCAAGCCGCCACCGTTCATTAATAACTTCACACCAATCAATGCAGTGTCTCACACACACAGGCTGACAAAAGACGGCACACACACACACCCCGCAGCATCAAGATAACACGTTTCAGCAGGATGATTCAGAGAGATGACTTCAGTGGGGAGAAAAAGCCACGCTGAATTCATCAGAGAGCGAGCGGCGTGCTAACAGCGAGCAACGAGATGCTTAATGCACACTAAGTGCCCCGCTAACGTCAGACGCACAAAAATACTTCGAGGCAGACGAGCGCTGAGGAAAAACAGCAGCGGCTTCCATCCACCGCAGCCTCTGCAGAGCCAACGGGGACGTGGCAGGTGTCAACAGGCCCTCGTCGCTCCGTGATGCCGGGGCTGTTATCGCCGCCGCTGCAGATCATCGCGAGCGGCCGGACGTGATCGCATCAGTATTCAATCTCGCTCCTCCGTCTGGGAGGCGAGCTGAGCGGCCTGTTAACAGCCGGCCCAGTCGTCTCTGTTTATGCGCCGCCGCCCCCGGGCTCCAGGGTTCTCTGATGCGTTGATCTGCGCGGACGCCGGCAGGTGTCGGCCCCCCGTCCTCGTCCTTCACGCGTCCGGCGGCGGGGATCAGGACCGCCGGGCTCTCAGGTTTAACTCAGGATTGGGAGAAGAAAACATGTTTTCTCTCCTCGGCTGTCGCTGACTCCAAATCAGCCGCAGGAAGCAGAGTCTCGTTCTACCAGGAAGCAGCCGTTCACGACCTTTGACCTCCTTCATGTTAAAATGTAAACAGCTGCACGTATTTACATAATAAGTCAAAGCACCACACTGCTTCCAAAATGTGCGATGGTTTAGACGTCTGCACGTTAAATATACAGCTGCTGGCGGCAGATGGTTAGCGTAGCTTAGCATAATCACTAGAAACAGAGGGAAACAGCTAGCCTGGCTCTAAAGAGGAAAGAAAACTGAAATTAAACTGTGTGTTCGGGTCTAAAACGAAGGATTTAACGTCATTTTGACCTGATGCTCTTCCATCCTGAGGGCAACGGGAGAAACTTCAGTCTGGACCAAAATGGTGGACCAGTCAACCTGAACTGCGATCAGAGCGATCAATGATTGGTCGAACACATGAGCCGAGGCAGCGTGTGATCTGTACAACGTTAGCAACGACAGCTGCTAACTGTCGCCTTAAATCAAACCTTTAAAACATGGACAAATGGACCGACAGTGAAGTCCAGGCTTTACTGTTTGTTGTGCGGAGGAGATGTTGCTATGACAACCGTCTCTGAAGATAACCCGTCTAATCCGTCGCTCTTATTCTCCTGGACAACTCAATTAAACATTAAAATCGTTTCAAACTTTTCATTTTGAAACCCAAACGTTACCGAGCAGCTGCCTCCGATTGGGCCGTCATCTGGCTTTCAAACGTCAGTGCGACGGTTAAGTGGTCGGCCGTGGTTTGATATGGTAATCGTGAGTCGATCTGCCTTTGTCCTGTTTTGTTTGACAGAGCAGCAGATCGGCGGACAACAGCGGTATCACCTCGATGGGTTTTGTTCAAAGGGCCGTTTTCCGTCCTGCTCGACCGGCTCTTCACTCCCACACGAGCCGAGTGCTCGCGAGCCGAGTTTGCAAAAATAAAGGTGGGCGGTGAGGAAAAGTGATCTGTGGCAGAGCTGTCCATCAGGGGGACGAACCAGGTCGAGACTGAGCTTAGAAGGTGCCGTAAGAAGCCATGGGAACATGAAGAAGCAAACTGGTTCATCCTCTGAGGAGCTGGATTCACAGTTCAACACGTTTCACAGTTAGCTTCTGTACAAAAGTCACATTTGCACATAGAAAAAAAAGCTGGAGGACAGTTCACGAGTTAAATAAAGAGGGTTCATCCTCTGGGGAGCATGAATATGCACAGCAGTTTTCAGGAATATTGATGTGTGAAAGAATTAGTTTGTCGGAGGAAAGTCTGAGGGTGAGTTATGCCGTCATAACTTGAAGGTGATGCTACAGTTTATGATAAAATATTCATCCACTGGGGAGCATGAATGAGAAATTGAAATTCAAGTTGTCCATTGCACAGATGCAAATTGTAGCCTGATGGTTGAAACACCAGCACACAGGCAAGGGATTCACCACAGGCTTCATGTCGCGTTCCACAGTGGAGAAGATACAACGTGCTTCATCCTCTGAGGATAAAGAATAGTCATCACAAAAACCTCAAGAAAATCTGCACTTTGTCGTGGATCATTTTGAGCTGGTCAAAACCTCAACAGACAGGCCAAAGGGTTCAACCCCCAGAATGAGCCTGGTTCATCCTCTGGAGAGCAACACAATGCTCGACAATTTTCATGACATACTGTCATTTAAAGACTATTACATACAGATTATAAGTTTACATTTTGACCTAATGCCCA
The DNA here is from genome assembly GCA_008933995.1 of Datnioides undecimradiatus. Lineage (NCBI taxonomy): Eukaryota > Metazoa > Chordata > Actinopteri > Lobotiformes > Datnioididae > Datnioides > Datnioides undecimradiatus. The sequence goes on along the minus strand of WARS01000134.1, from coordinate 102,612 downwards.
GGGCAACAGAAAAGGTTAAGAGGTTATTAATACTGATTCATGCTCTGGTGAGCGTGAATACTCAGGATAAATTCAATAGAAGTTTGGCTGCTAGTTTGAGATAGTGAAGAGACAGACTGAAACTATTTGTCAACAGGACATTTTTGAAAACAGACCAGGATGTCCATAAAAACATTTGTAGTTAACCTCTGGGGAGCATGAACATCTAAAACCTTCATGCTACTTGACTGAAGCAACAGTTAAAACCCTGAAATGCTCTGTACTGCAGCGTTTCCAGTGTCTACACCCATTCCTGATCGCTTTGGGATAAACCCCAGCAGTATGCTGACGTCTCAACACGTCAACAACACGTATGATCTGTGACAAACCAAGCCGTGACACTCACCGCATGACGTGTTGATGGCGTCCCGCAGCTCGGCGTACTTCCACTTGCTCAGCTCGTACTTCTTGGCCCCGGCAGCGGCCTTGGACGCCTGCACCTGTGGACCTCTGATACAGGAAACAAGACAAGACCGGCGCAGGAAGTGAGCAACGGAGACCCACAGCAGGGAATTGTGGGATACCGGCCGGGCGGGGTTATTCGCTTCAATCCAGACTTGGGTGGAGAAGGATTTGCAAGAGTTAAACCGTTTAAGATGAAAACAGGAAGTAGATGGGCGGAGCTTCGATGGTGCAGCAGATTGTTGATTATTGACGATGATTAAAAACAAGTGTTTGTTTTAACAACATAAAACCTGAAAAACACGTTTTTATGAAGACTTTGACCAAAACAGACAGAACAGCGGCTCATTAAAGAGTTTTGGTCGATTTTAAACTTAGCTTCATTGGTTTGTGAATCACTTCCTCTCATGAGTTGATCGCTGAGCTGAAAACAAGGCGCCGTAACGGGACAGGAAGCAGGAAGTGTCTGTAAACTGGGATGAATGTCTGTAACGGACGGGTTAGGTCACTCTCTCCGGCTGCGTTTTCATTTAAAATGTTCAGTTTCATTGATGTCTGGAGAGCAGAGAAGCCAAACTGACTTAACAGATCAGTGTTTGTTTGTTTATTTGTGGTTTGTCATCATGTTGCCAGATCTCAGCGATGAGCTCAGTGATTAAACTGCTGCAAAAGATGAAAAATTAAAGATCATTCAGGTTTGATTTGCAGCTCAGAGGCGACTTTCAACGCATCTCAACTTCCTGAAACACCTTCGGGGTAAACTCCGCCCACCTGACGACCACCAGAGGAACACGACTGACAGATTCATCAGAGCAGGGGCTGCTGGTTTGCTGCAGCTCTACAGGTTCACGAGCAGGTGTTGAGGTGAAAGCGAGGAGCGTCGGGGGAGGAGTCAGATCAGCAGCGTCGACGTTAAAGGGGGAGACGGCAGAACGACAGGAGGTGACGTCGCTACAATGCATGCTGTGTCAGACGCCGGGAAGTCATAACGAGCGCCTGGTGCGACGGCGTGGAAGTTTAGATTATAACTGACAGTGTGAAGCGTGGCGCTCGCCTCCAGCCGCGGGCCGTGCTGCCGGCAGGCTGCTCGCTCCTCGTGGCGCCGCTGACAGGCCTGATTAATCCGTGACCGGGATTTGCCCTTTTTAGAACAGCGGGAAGATGGAGGCGGGACCGCGGCGGTTCTCTAATCCTATTGGGTGGCTGTGAGCTCTCTGATTAGCTGGATCTGGCCTGGGACCCTTGTTCCCAGAAGCACACGGTGGCTTTGGCAGCGAGCTAAGCGGCTGAGCGCTGCTGTCACCTTCTGCTCCTACTTCCCGCCGCGTGGCGAGAGAGGCGGCCTGAGCCAATTAGCCTCGGACAGAGGAACAGAGACGAGCCGCTGGCGTCGCTTCAACTGACATCGCTCATTCACGGCGGCATTAACGCCTGAGAGGAACGCACGTGGGAAAGACCGCTAAGCCTCAGTAATCTGAGGGGAAAGTGCACAGTCACTCACGCCGCAGCCGAGGCGTCGACCTGCGGGGAGCGCCGACTGCTCCAGGTCATTTTTAAGCATGATCAACAAAAACCAAAGAATCGTGGAATGTCTGATTGTTTTCCAGCCTCATTAAATCAGATCAGGTGACGCTGACCTCAACTCTCCTCGCCACTTTGCTCACTTAGAAATAAAAATGTTCATTAGGCGCCGAACTCCACTGAGATGTTGTCTAAAATAAAAACCTGAAGACGTTGCAGCGCCTGGCGGTTCAAAGACTCTTCTCGCTCTGTGAGGAGACAGCGGTCGGGCTGCTCATCCTCGTCATTACAGGAAATAACTTTGTGTATGAAAACAAAATGAACTCAGCTGCAGAAACATCTGCACTGCAGGTAAAACTGCTGTCTGACGAGCCGGGCTGCAGGTCGACACGCGACAAAACAAACGAAACACCGAGCGACAACCCGTGGATCACCTGCTCGCCTCAGACTCACAACGAGTCAAATCAGACGATTTACAAACAACAAACAACCGGCGGCTCTAGTTTTAATCCGGGAACCAAACACAGGAAGCAACAAAGCCCAGAGTTTGGATCTTTGGTGATGATCTTCTCTGTGTTTCCCACCTGATCCAACGAACTGAACACGAGCCTGAACATGACTCATAAGTTCAGTTCGCTGCACCGTGCTGACATCAGAGTAACTGAGGTTTGTCTGTGCACTAGTTCACACGCTGACTGAGCAGCAGCAGCATGGAGGCTCCTGCCACGCAGCGGCTCTGGAAGACGTGCGCTACATCATCGAGCTAAGCTAGCTGCAGCACGGCGGCGTCATGAGCACTTCCTCTCATTCCTCACCTCTGTCTCCATGGCAACACGAAACTTCCTGTTTAACATCTTGTGAATCAAGTTAAATATCAAAATCAAACTCAATCTGGTTTATTTATGTTATGATATTTGATTTTGTTTGTGACCTGAGCATAAAATCAACAGATGAAAAACAAGTTTTCAGTCTTTTGTGTTTGATTCATAAATAAATAATAATTTCATTTTCATCTGATTGTTTTCCCGGCTGACGCCGGCGGATCAGTGAAACGGGATTTTTTAAATTCTCGAGTGAATTAAACCTGTTGATCTGAATTAAAGATTCAGATTCTGATCAACAAAATCAAGCGGCCTCTCACAGAGGACTCCTGCTGTAAATATTCACGTCTTAATTAAAAAACGTGGATAAAGGTGAAGAAGTGATTGATCGTGAAGAGATGTTCTCTGCGGCGGAGACGTGTTCTACCCACCGAGCCAGAAGTTCAGTCATTTCCTTCGCCATTTCTTCCCTAAAAGAAGCGCGGCGGCGCCAGTTTGACAGAGTTAGTGCACTGATGAGATGTTTACTGCGCTGAAATGCTCACAGGAGATAAACAACATGAAGAACGAGGAGGAAACGCAGGAAAAATAAAAATAATCAAAAACTACAAATTTAGTTTGTGAACAACAGAAAACACATGTTGGGGGAAACGTGAGCGAGGCCGAGCCCTTTGCTTCAGTTGCTGTGGAGATTTGGTTTGTTTCAATCATAAAAAATGAAAACTCAAGCTGATCTGTTTAAAATCCTGCCGGTTGTGATGTATTCAGATACAAAAGTAAAAATACTGCATGTAATTACAAAAACTGAACCTATCAACAGGAAAATTCACGCAGAATCCTAAAATGACGCAGGAACGAGCTGTTTCAGAGGTTCATCAATAAGTCATTGATACCGCTTCGTCTTCGTGCCGTAGGTGGAGCTGCGCTGAACTATTTGAAATATTAAAGTTAATTAAAAGTAACTGAAGTGTGATTTAACGTTCCTCAGAAGCAGAGCAGACTATTGAACCTCTGCACGATACAGGAACGAAGCTTTGAGTCTGAAACAACTCGTGATCACGTTTCCCTCGGAACATGTTCCACTAAACACGTTCTGCAGCGTGTCGATCTGGAAGCAGACAGGAGGTGCTGGGTTTGTGAAGGAGAACAGACAGTGATGGAGGAGCAGCAGGAGGAGGAGGTTTCATGTGTGTGTCGATAAACCTTCTTCGTGTCCGACTGAACGCGACTTAACTTTAAAAAGGTTTCAGTGTTTTTCTTCTTCAGCCGTACTCTGATAATCAACTCAAAACGGGCGAGATGTGTGGAAATCAGGGGTTTGTGGAGTTACAGGGAAGTTATCGTCCTCTAAACATTAACAAACAAGGCTGAAACAGCAGAAACTTCAATGGGACGTTGATATTTTGGACTCTGCTTCTGATGTTCAGCTGTTGATCAGCTGTTCACAGGAAACAGATCAGCTGCCCCGTCAGTGTGCGTCCACTGAGAGTGTTTGTGTCTCTGACGGACTCAGGTTGTTGTCGTCCACATGGTGAACCAGAGTCTGTGTGTGTCTCAGCTGTGAGAGCTGCTGTGCTGCAGGAAGACGTCTGTGGAGACGTGAGTGAGCGTTGGAGAGAGGAGCTGTGCAGAGTTTGTTGCTGTGGAGGACAGAAACCGTAGCTCAGCGTCTCTGAAAGATCAGAAACCAAACGGTTCATAGCTGCACATCTCTGACCTGTGGCAGCAACACGTCACACAACACACAGCTCAGCTCTCACAGGCCGCCTCTGTCGGGTCAGGACGCGCTGAAGTCGCAGCTAGCTGCTAACGCTCCCGTCCACATGCTGTCGCTGCTGCCCATCGGCTCTGCAGGGAGCAGTGTAACCGGGATGACTACTGGCAGCCAGAGAAGAGAAGAAACCCTGAACCAAAGCACAACTTCCTGAAGAAACATGCTGCTGCAGACTGGAGAGAGCTGCTGCAGACAGGCTGCAGCTAATGCTATCAGCTAAAGCTACTGTGCTGAGCTGCAGCAGGACACAGAGGAGCAGGTTTCATCATGTGGACAACAACAACCTGAGTCTGTCAGAGACACACACACAGTCAGTGGACGAACAGCTGATCAACACTGGACCGAAACATCAGAAAGTCCAGGGTGAAAAACAGCAAAGTTCCCTTTAAGAAAGTTACGTACTCACAGAAAACCACCAAACCGAGGAGCCCCGCTGCGCTGCAGCGATGCTTTGGTGTTCCACACTAGCTGAATATCTATTAGCATTTAGTCAAAGTCAACTGGATTTCGAGTCTAATCGGTGAGGATGTTTTGCTCCGTGCCTCATCAACACGAGCTGTTTTCAGTTTGTGGAACGTGCAGAAAAAGCAGGTTTTGCAGGAGAAGAGCTCTGCAGATCGGAACCACCTGGTGTATGAAGTGCTCCGCTGCAGCACTCCAGCGTGCTCAGAGCGCCTGTGATGGTGTAACGTGGCCACTACTACGGCTGACTCATGACGTGAAGCATCAATTTCAACTTTCAGAGTGACTTTGTATGTGGGTCGCTTCAGGGTGAGTGCGGAGAGGAGTGCGGGGGAGGCTGCGGGGCCCGAAGCCGCTGAGCAACCCAACGCGGAGCGCGGATGCATCACTGAACCGGTCCGACCTTTCCAAACACGCGTCCGGTTCGCGCTAAACAAACCTCAGAAACAAATGTACGCGGCGCGGCGCTCGGTGTCGAGGAGGTGTTTGGTGCATTAGTGCTGAGAGGAAACCTACATGGTCAAGCTCTTGAGTTTTGTGGCTCCGGCAGCGCTGTAAAAAGAGGATTAGAGGGTTATAAGACGGAGCGGCAGCGAGCAATATGACAAACCAATCAGGAGGAGGAAAGGTGATTCCTTTCCCCCGCGGCTCATCAAGAGGTGATTCTCCTTCGTCTGATCAGAGGACGCACATTCATCAAACTGCTGAGGGACACGTTTCGCCCAAAGAGTCTCATTAAAACGGTTTTACCGTCAGCACACGTCCTGGAGCCGAGATCCTCAAACCGGGAGTTTACGGGAGATCAGCAGTATTATCTCTGTGTTCACAAGCTGCTTGGTCATTTTCATTTTGTGTGAATTCAACCTTTACATTAACATTCTGACACTTCAACTTAACACTAAACCCACTTTTTTAGAACGAGTACCGTTTATGTTTATTTCTGAGTTTTTAAACATCTTTAGGGCGTAAACGTTGTGACTGTTCAGGACAATAATAATAATAATAATAATAATAATAATAATAATAATAATAATAATGCCTAATGACGCACTGTGGGTGAAGAGCGGCCTCTGTGGCCACATGTGGTCACTGCAGGTCAGCTGACGGAAACAAACGTTAACCCTGGCGGGTTTTACTGCAGACTGAATAAGATGGCGACGCATGAAAGCAGACGCTAAAACTGTATAAGCCCCCCTGGAGGCTGCAGAGTGGAACAGAGTCCAGACCTTTGAATGTTTTGATGCTTTTGTTTACCTCTCATTTTGTGGTGCAGACAGGCAGAGTCACCTCCTGGAGGATTTATTAAATCCAAAGCGTCGCTTTTTAAATATTTGTAAAGTTGCATTACTTTTTTAGCGTTAATGTGTTTGTTTTTTCTTCCGTTTCTGCTTCGTTTCCTCTAATTTTATGTCTATTATTATATTTAAAAGCTGCCTGTTTCTTTAATTTTGCCGTTAAATCAGACATTTTACTGAGTTTTACTGAATTAAGGTAAATTTACTACTAAACACACTGTTTTAAAGCCATTAAAGTCACTATAAGTCAACATCAGTTGCAGCTTGTACAGGTCTTTTGTGAATTCTTTCAGCCTGTCTTCTGTCTGGCTGTTGATCTTATCAACAACTTTGTTATCCCTGGCATGAATAAATAAGAGTTGTTGACACACAAAGGCTTCCCTGAAAGAAAAAGGCAAAATTAAAAGCTGCAGCTGACAAGAAGAAACAATAATAATAATAATAATAAAGGAGGAGTGTGTTTAGTAGGTAAGTTTACTGTGCGGACAAATGAAGCTGTATTCCGATTGAACTGATTGTGTGTAACGTCTCTGCTGACCCGGCTGGAGTCAGGCTGCTGGGAACCTGGGGCTGACGGATTAAATGTTCAGGAAAACTCTCGAATTCGTCGTTAGGTTTAGGCGACCTCGGGAGTTTGATAAATGCAGTCACGTCTCTGCTGGATCACAGTCACATGTTGGTGCCGCAGTTAAAACTCTTACTTTGGTCAAATGTGAACAGTAAATGAAAGAATCAAAAGCGCCCTGTGTGGTAAAACTGAATGCGGCTGTTAGTCACGATCAGCGTCTAAGTCTGTGCTCGGCGTGGTTGTTACAGCATGCAGGGGAGTTATGGTTCAAAGGCAGGTGAGGGGTCGGGGGTCGGGGGTCGGGGTGGTAATTAATGAAAAAACAGGGTGAAATGGCCGGATCTTACACTGCTCTCTCTGGGGACGATGGTACTGAGGAGCCGTTACTGGGAGGAAGAAAAAAAAAGAAAACAAAGAAGAAGAAAATGGTTAAAACACGAATCAGACGATGAGACGCTCGCTGCTCCGGGACGCTCCAGAGGCCGGAGAGCTGCAGGAGAAACAGGACTGCTCAACCTGCGGCGCTGCTGACGGCTGTGATGCATGATCAGGGGTCCGTTTGGGATCATGACACATTCGGCGCGGTTCGTCAGTCTGAATGTCGATCAGCTGGTCCGACTTTGTCCCGTCAGTCCTCTGACAGACTGAGGACCTGAGCTGAACCCTTCATGAGGCTGCTACAGCCTGATCGTCTCCGGAGCATCTCACTGAGACGCCTGAGCGTCTGCGCTGAACCAGAAACCAACTTTTTAAATGAAAAACACACAATTTTGTAACAAAAACAATATTTCTAACCCTCATCAATGATGTGTTGTGTTTCCAGTCAAACTCTGGTGCGTCTGCTCCAGAAAACATGGACGCCTGCAGCAAAACTGATTTTCTGAAGTCTTGGGAATCTCAGCTGCTGATTTTTCAGATCAGGACACGTTTCCCAACACAAACGCTGCATGAAGCCACTCATCTTCTTGGTTCGGCTTTAAATTCACATCTAAAGCTAACGATGAGCCTGTGGGGCGGCGATGGCGTGCTGACGTGTTGCTTACCTGCGCAGACCCGAGTCGTTCTGCACCTCCTCGGGGATGAGCTCGGCCTCGCTCTGGGCGATCCTCAGGGCCAGCTCCCGGTCCCTCCTCTCCTGCTCCAGGACGGCCTGCCGGGCCGCCTCCTCCTCCCGCTCCGCCTGCAGCTGCAGCTCCATCTCCATCTGAAGACACCAGGCACAGAGCATTTGGCTTCTGAACCGCCGGACTTTCTGTGCTAATGCTAACGTGTTTATGAGCAGAGCCGCCGACCGCCTGCAGGAGTGAAATATCACCAGACCGTCGACAACATGGCTGCTGCCGCTCCGTGCTGCGTTCAAGTGAAAGGCCTCAGCTCGGGACATTGCAAACTTTCATTTGATCTTTTTCCACTTTAATTTCAAAGTGTCTCTAATGCAGTTTCAGGCCTGTGACGCCTATGTTCACAACATCATTTATCAATTAGGGTACCTTTGTTGCCATGGTAACAATAATAAACATATTGGGTTTGGTTAAGGTCACATTGTTCAACAACAATCGCCTGAAGTTCAATATTGTCTGCAGAGCCGACGCGCTGCTGCACGCAGGCGGTGAAGCGAGAAGACGAAGCACCGGTGGACTCGGTGACTCGTTGGTATTCATGAAAGCAGAAAACTGAATCGATGCAGCGGCGTGAACGAACACCGACGCCCTTCAACCCTCCTACACACCGAGCAGATGAGGAGCTGCCGCCCGAGGGTGGGGGGGGTTTAACCTCATCTCGTCTGCCCTGCTCATTAAAGAAGGAACGAGTGAAGGGTGGAGCTGACCCGGATGATTGATGCCCTCCACCTTTCCTCAGGAAACAACTTTCGGGAGTCAAACGGCTCCTTGACCGACGCAGGCACGAGTACCTGAAGGTGTCGCAGCACTATCCTGTTTGTTTCCCTGCTGTCAGTCCTCAGATCCCTCCCTGGCCGTTCAACACCCGTTCACACCGTAAACCACGTGACCCTAATGACTCACAGGATGGAAGAGTCGGGACTTTCAGCGCCCATTCACACCGTGACTCACGTGACCCTAAACGACCTTTGCAGAATTCGGTTGGGGAAACTCAACATCCATTCACACAACGACTCCCGGGATGGTCAGGTGGGGCCAATCGACACACGTTCACACCATGACTCCAGTCACCCTGTGACTAGAACAATTCATGTGATGAGAAGTTGGGGCAGATGGACACTCATTCACACCGTGACTCTTTCGACCTTAGTGACTCTGGGTCAATGGTCAAGCAGGGTAGCTTAGCGCCCGTTCACACTATCAATAAAGTGACCGGACAGACTTGCAGGATGGCCTGGAGGAGTTTGGACACCTGTTCACACCATGACCTGCAGGATTCGACCTGCAGCCAACCTGAGGCAGGCCGCCATTTGTCGCTTCAGCAGAAATACTGTGACATTTATCAGACCTCGCACCTTCCTCAGCTCCTCAGGACACAGTTCAGACATGCAGAAGACTCACGAGTCAGTCTCCACTCACGTTCACCTCGACGTCTTTCTCTGACAGAATAAACACCACATGTTCCCCCACACGCATGCTATCGCTAATCGCTGTTCAGACTGACAGAATCACTCAGAGGTGGTTACCAACGACGACGAATCATCTGCTTTAGCAGCAGAGTCACGTCTTTGTCCCACATGAAAGCGTGTGAAGTTATGGATATGAACTTTGGTTTTACGCCGGTGATCATTTAATGACAATAAACGTCGCTTGTAAATTCTTTGGATTATAACTGAACGTATGGATAAAGAGAGTGTGGCTGCTGTCGCCTCCTCTCCTTAAATCCTGAGCCCTGCTAAATTCTGCAGAGGGGCTCATGAATATTTAGAGGAGAGCGAACGTGCTGAGAAGACCAACGACTCTGAGCCGGCGGAGGTGCAGGGGATCGGTGGGTAACTCAGCCCGAGGCCTCTGGGCCTCCGGGCCCCCGGCCAGCAGCTGTGATCTGAACGGCCGCCGCTCGCCACTAAAATCCGCACTCGATCTGGGCCGGGTCGCCGCACCGGGGAAACCACGGAAACCAGCCGCGGCGGCAACAGATGGGCCGGACGGACACGCTGGATGATAAACCCCTGAACACACTTCTGCATGTGTAAACATGAGCGATGCATCAGCTGTGGGAAAGCGGATTTCCAACTGCAAACAACAACAACAACAACAACTGCTGATGATTTGCATAAGAAAACAATGAAGCAACAACTACTGATGCACATGTTTACACAAACACTGCTCTGACAGGACCACTACACCTACATCACCCTCATCTCTGCATCTACACAACAAAGGCACGAGACATTTCCAACGTCACTTCCTGTTTGCTGATAACCTTCACATCTACCTTCACCTGCACCAAAACCAAGAAAGTCCAGAGTCACATGACACGTCCTCACTTCCAACAGCACAGCATTTAAAGCGGTCCTCACGATGAGGGCACGAGAGGACGGACACACAGCGGCAGACGGGGTCGTCAGGGTGCGTGATGCAGAGAGATGGAGCGTGGCCACAGCGAGGCGTGGATCGGCGAGCACGGCACAGGGATCGCAGAGCGAAGCACAGCGCTGCAGCAGCTGCTGTGTTTTCACTCAGTGACCCAAAGACCGCTTCTGTTTGAACTGCGCTCATGTTATAATTTACATCCTTCAGCTACAAGCTACAAGCTACAAGCTAAAGTGCATTAAAACCGCACTTAAATAAGAAAAATAAGTATTTTGAGCAAAGATAAATGATTATATGATAATTATAAATGATAAATCCACTCAGAGACAGACTGAGCTCCGACGTTTTAACGCATTCATTAACACTGTTACACACTGTACATATATAAGACTGTTACTTTGTATCTTCTATGATGTTGCTATAACGATACATTGTATGTTATGTAACGACAGTATACCACACTGTATTTAATATATAAAACGTTTTAACCAAACGCTGAGGTGACCGTTCTGTATTTACGCCACATTAACTGCTGTGAGCAGTTTTAATCCTGCGTGTTTTCCTGTCGCTCTCTTCTTCTGCGGCAGCTTTAAAGGCGCGTCGCCACCTCGCGAGGCAGCTCGGTGAGATCGCGTTAGCATTTTCACTGGAACTCTGGAGCTTTACATCATAGCTTTAAGAAGTCACGGCGTGCACCTGAACGCAGCATCCCTCCTGCAGCAGACAGTGTGATGTCGGCTCTTTGCCGCTGGTCGTACGGTTTAAACTGACACATTAAAACATGTTGAACACGTCTGCAGGGGATGTTTCCTGTAAACGACGCATCAGACGTCAGACTTCACCCGGCCCCGTCGCCCCGCCTGTTCATTACTGTGATGACGTCACCTGTTTTCTGTGATGGAGCCGCTCGCTTCACTCGCCCGGAGCCACTTCCTGCGTGTTTCTGTGTTTTCCAACATGTTAAACGAGCGCAACAACAAACCCGAACTGCAATGAATCAAACAAACAAGCAGATTCCTGGAACAGAGACCCCACACCCACCTGAATCCTGCGCTCCTCCTCCTCCCTCCTCTTCCTCTCCTCCTCCTCCTGCTTCCTCTTAGCCTCCATCTCTGCTTTCCTGGGTGAAGGGGAAACAAGACACAAGGGTGAGGAACAGGAGGAGGAAGCAGCAGGAGGATGAAACGACAGAGATGAAAGAAACTCAGAGCGGAGGAATCATTGATGGAGAAGGTGGATGAAGACGGAGACGGGGCTGCACGGAGCGAGACCAGCCGAGTGAATCCACTGTTCCTCCATCAACGCGCTTTATTTCAGCGCTTCAGCCGAATAAATGAGAGTTTGTACAAATGTCAGTAAATCTGAGGCGCTTTCAAAACACGACACAAACCTGGAAACTGTTCAGCAGCTCTCTGCGTAAAAACAATCGATCAAAAAGAAAGAAGCCTAAACTTGGTGCTCGCGCTGTGTAAAGTGTCTTCCTGCAGCCTGCAGCGGCTCTTTCAGTCTGTTTTTGGTCTCCACCAGCTGAAACCATCATCCAATCGGCTGCAGGTTCATTTCCCGTCGGCTCGCCTGAGTCTCACTCCGGTGGATGTGTGTTTGAGTCGCTCCTCAGCTGTTGTTTACACTCCCTGCCTTTTTATTTTGGTCGTACGCTCTCTGAAGAGCACTACAGCTCCCTGACATCTGCACCTCTCGCTGCCGACTGCTCGCATTCCCCGGTCATCCAGATATTGAAGGTTATTCGGCTGCTGTGAATAGAAACGTCGAGCCAAAGGGCCTGAAAGGAAGTGGAAACACGGGGCGCTGCGCTCACAGCGTTTACGGTCCGCTGGGAGACACACGGCCGTGAAAATAAACCTGTTCAAAGCGGCACCGGATCTGCGCCCGAACGAGGAACATCACATGTGTACGAGGCGCAGCGGGGCCGGGCCTGCTGACACTCTGCTGCCTGCCGACCTCCAGTCTGCGACCTTCAGCTGAATCTCCGGAGATCGTAACTTGGCAGCGGAGACGAGTAAAAGGACGTGACAGCGAGCCCATAAAGTGTGGGCCGTCACCTCTAATGTCTTATATTAGCGGGTAGTGGTTTGTGACGAACACAATGGCCCCCATCAGTCCTCCTGAGAGACGGCGCGTACCTCCCGCTGACGGGGGGGGGGTCGGCGGGGGTCTGGTGCGAGTGAGGAATAAGCCTGCCAGGATCCGGGGCGGGGAAATGAAAGTTTGCGTGCAGAGCCTGATGGATTCAGAGCGCTCGCCGGACTCGCCGGCTGAACAAAGACAGAATACAGAGTCTCCATTTCCCTGCAGCACAGGCACAGTCTGCTGCGTACTTTATATATTTCTGTCTATAAAACAGACTGAGCGCACTTTAAAACACTGAGTTATGATGTTTAACAGGAGCAGCTTGTGACCCAGGTTTCACTGCAGAGGCAGATGTCAGCAGGTTTGATTAGGCTGCAGCTTTGGCTTCATCAGACTCCACTCTGTGGCTGTTGGTAACACGTTGCTGCACATCCTCCACAGGGTTAAGGCGCAGTCGCTGTTTTTCTATTAAACCCATTTTGTTCGGTGAATCCTCCTTAATGAAGCTTTAATGTGAGACTTGAAGCTAGGTGTTCCTAATAAACTGGCGGCTGTGTGCTCGGCGCATTCATTTCATTGACTTCCAGGCGTCTCCTCTTCGTTTTCCCACATTAACGCCTGCCTTCATGGCTCCGGCGCTGGTTTCTTGCACAGGAAATGGTAAAACCCAAACCCTAAACCGCCGTCTTCCATGTTTATGGATGAAATCGGGAAAAGACGCTGACTGAACCGCCCAGACTGAGGATGTGGGACGTCGTCGGACCGTGAACCAGCTCCTGCAAATCCTGAATTAAATCAGCTCACACACTTGGTTCAAAGTTGCATCATTCAAGCCTCAAATCTTCACGTCTGACTCGTTTTTCCTCCCAGAGAAACTGATTGCTCAACGTTGTCGTGACCCCCGACACCCTCGCCATTGTTCCCCTGCAGCGATGGACCCTGGGGGATTCGGGGCTTTACGCTGCCGCTGCTGAGCTCGTTGTAATTCACAGCGAGAGAGTCAGCTAAACACAGGAAATATGAAAAAAGCCAAGGCTGAAAAACACTTGGCAGCTTCTATGAGAACGACTCCTTCAGGAGCAGCGAGCTCATTATTAAAAACAGACGCCGAGTGTTCGCGCGACGGCTCGAAACTCCACCACGTCCTCCTCACTTACAGTTTCCGGTCCTCCTCCTCCTGCTTGCAGCGCTGCTCCTCCTCCTCCCTCCTCTTCCTCTCCCTCTCCATCTCCTCCTGGATGCGCCGCAGCCGCTCGCGCTCCTCCTCCTCCTTCTTCTTGTTCTGCATCTCGGTCAGCAGCTGCTCCGACCGCTTCACCAGCGACTTGTACTCGTGGTCGATGTCCAGCCGGGTCATGTTGGTGCTCTGACGGGACAGGAAGTCACAAAGAGCGTTAATTCAAATCATTGACAGTGGTTTTAATGGCTGGGGGGCCTTTATTTGGGACCAGGGGGCGGTTACGGAGATCTGGTGCTAAACTGCTAACGTAGCATCACCAAACATGGCTGCTGTTGGTATTTATGTAACGTTAGTTCATTCAAACACGATCTGGACTCGTGTTCGACTGTAGGAACCCGGTAACACATTGGTATCAGGCTTTTCCTGGTACCTTTACAGACAGTTCAACCTATTCCCAATAGCTACATATGGGAAAATGACAGTCTAATGTCATGGCAACAGCTAGCATAGCATAAATTTGACCTTGGTGCAAGTCGTCCTGACACCCACAGATAAACCGCTTCTCGTGCTTGTTTTAATGCCACATCTTTATTTTTTGCACCGAAACCCAGGAGAGCGGGATCGATGAGTGGTGCTGATAACGTCCTTCATTTGGGACCGGCCTTTATTTCTACTTTCCTCTGCTGCCTTAGTGAAAACAAACCCCAGGACGTAGCCTACGTTCTCTGTTGTCTTAACAAATTCCCCAAAATGTCTGTTTCCCAGACTGAAGCTCAACACTTCCTGCAGGACTTTCACATTAAAAGTCTCATTATTTGAGTTTTTAGCAACAAAACAGAAGACCCCACATAGCAACCACCTAGCAACCGTGAGGATGTAGCTAACGCTTCAGCGCAGACAGTTTATTTCCTGTACCTGCTGCTCCACAGGGAAGCTGCCAGCGTCTGGACGTTAAACGTCTTTCTGTTCCTCACTGTGATTATGGGGACAGTCAGACGGACACTTGGGACGCCTCAGTCGGCGCTCGCCGTTCGCTGTCAGTGTATGTTCGGGCGTGATCTGACGGCTTACACCGACACGCAGGGCGGCGATGTAAAGATGAATATTCATATGCATCTGCTGTCACGGCAACCGTTCCTCCCCTCGAGCTGACTCACAACACGACTGCAGGGTGACAGCAGCGTCTCGCCGCCGAGTCCCTCGACCACAGCGTTTGTCCAATGTTTGCGGCTCTGAGCGCCCGTCAGACTCGACCCGTGAAGAGTGGATGAATATTAAAAATGGATTAAAAACAGCAAAAACCAGAACGACGAGTCAGGAGTCGGGACGATCCGTCAGTTTGAAATCAAACCATCTCCTCATCGACCCGAAGGAAACGACCTGGACGTTATCGTTAAACACCACGGGGGTCCGATCAGAGCGCTCTGATCTCATCAGCTGAGAGTGGGAGGAGCTTTAAATGGAAAACGGTGGGTTTTCATATGAAAACACTGTTCGCGGTCACCAGACGGGGTGAATATCAAACGCACCCGACACCCACCTTGATTTTGACCATCAGGGAGTCGATGGCGGCGTCCAGATCCTGGACCTGCTTGCTCATCTCCTGTTTGCCCTCCTTCAGCCCGGCCACCACCTCGTTGAAACGGTCCATCCTCTTCTTCAGGTTTCGCACCTTGATCAAGCCGTCGATGCTGAAACACACACACAGACACAGAGGATCATGGGTAAACCCAGATGTTCGCCTTCAGGTTTTACATCTCAGGTGTTTAATAAAGTGAATATTGGCGCAGCAAAGGCCGAGATGTCCTGAGTTTTAGCCCCCAGATTTATTTTAAACTGCATATAAATAGGAATAAATACAATACCCATGAGCCTCGGCTGCTGTTGCTATGGAGACGGAGTTAATTTCAAGTCAGAGCGAATGGAAACAACAGAATTCATGATGGAAACACGGCGCCACAGTGAATTCATCCAGAATGAAGCAAAGTACGGCCGGTTATCGTTACTGATCATTGGTGATTGGATGTATCTCGCCGCAATGCACCATGGGAGTTAACTTCTCATTTAAGGGTTATTTCGCCTCTAGAAAGATGGAACAAAACCGAAAAACAACCAGGATGCAGCCCAACAAGAGCAGGAAACAACATGGCGGCAACCTGGAACAGAACATTGATCCATCATCGATCAGCACCGCGCGGTTTGACCGTTTGAGTTTCGACAAAGCTCAGGGGACGATTCAGTCCGAGATACTCCTGATGACATCATCGTGACATCATCAGGGGGAATTTTCCAGCCTTAACCCTTTGATCTCGATATAAAATGAGAAAATGTCGATTATTTTGAAATATCATATTTATCATATTTTGATATTCTTCACTGTCCTGCGTCTGTTTCTGGTCTCGTTTCACCTTCTTTAATTAGACCTCAAACTCCGCCCGGCTCGTTAATGCTCCGCCCGGCTCGTTAATGCTCCGCCCGGCCTGCAATCACACGCTGCACCTCGTTAGCAGCACACCCAAACACAATCACGCAGCCTGTTAGCGCGGAGCAGCGGGTTGCCAGATCAGACTACAAACCCCTGCAGGGAACAGAAGCACACCTCCACCTCCACGCTCCCCCACTGCGTCCCCCCATCACCCCCGCTCTGCTGTTTATCTCAAATACACTGGAGCTGCACAGCTCGCCCGGTGTGTGTGTGTGTGTGTGTCAGACTGACACTGCCGAGCTGTGGAAGTGGCAGATGATGAAGAAGAAGGTGGAGGTGGAGAGAGATGAGGACAAGGGAGCATGGGAGGAACTGCAGGAGGCAAGGAGATGAAACGAGCGAGGAAGGAAGAGGAAGGAGGAAACTGCTGAGGGAGGAGAAGTTAGAAAACTAGTTTGAAGGAGGAGGAGGAGGAGGAGGAGGAGGAGATGGTGATGATGATGAAGAAGAAGCTGCAGGAGGAGGAGGAGGAGGAGGAGACCCACCGAGGTTTGTGCTTCTTCCTGCAGACCCACATCCTGACGGTCTTCTGCATCATGATGCAGGCGTTGGTGCGGTACAGGATCTTGTTCTTCACTGCAGGAAACAAAGAGAAACAGGAAACGACTCGTCAGCTTCCTGCAACCTGAACCTGTGACGCGTCCGGTCGAGGGGCGGACTGAGCTAAAGCTAATGCTAATGCTAATAATAGTAATGACAGATTATTAATACTGACACTGCGACTACACCTACACTTACTAATAATGACAATAATACCTGATAATAACTGATAATAATATAATAATAACAATATTAACAATAATACCTGATCTGTGTTTTACTCAATATTACAAATTCCTTTTCAAGAGATTTGGATTTTTTTAAATAAAGTTTTATGAAAAGATTAAATTCAGTGAATCTGATCTCAGAGCTGCTGTAACGGTTGGTTTAAAGGTTATGTTTCAGCTTTCACTGAGCTGCTGTCGTCTTATTTGACAGTTTGACACTTTGTGATCTCTGGATTCAGACCTGAGTCCAGTTGAGCTGGACCAGGTCTGAGCGGGACCAGGTCTGAGCTGGACCAGGTCTCATTTTGTATTTGACTGATACTGATGATGAGAGAGAGACAGACAGAGGGAGAGACACAGAGAGAGAGAGAGAGACAGAGAGACAGACAGAGAGACAGAGAGAGGGACACAGGCAGAGAGAGAGAGAGAGAGAGAGAGACAGAGAGAGAGGGAGAGAGAGACAGAGAGAGAGAGAGAGAGAGACAGAGAGACAGAGAGAGGGAGACAGGCAGAGAGAGAGAGAGGGAGAGAGACAGAGAGAGAGAGAGAGACAGAGAGAGGGAGAGAGGGAGACAGGCAGAGAGAGAGAGAGACAGAGACAGACAGACAGACAGGTGTCATGGCGGCAGCCTGCAGTCAGTGACATGAAGCCTCCTCAGACTCTGCAGTGATAAACACAGCAGACAGATCCACGACTCCTCCAGGAGCTCAGCCACATTATTAACAGCAGTCTGTCCCTGCCGCAGTCACACACACAGACACACACACAGACACACACACGCCCACGCACGCACGCACGCACACACACACACACACACACACACACAGACACACACACACGCCCACGCACGCACACACACACACACACACACACACACACGCCCACGCACGCACACACACACACACACACACACACACACACACACACACACAGACACACACACACACACCCGCACACACACACACACACACACACACAGACACACACACACGCACGCACACACACGCACACACACACACACAGCCCCTGGTTTGTTTTGCTGTCGCACGGCGCTCCGTCCGCGGGGTCCTGGGGGGATTTCGGCGAGACGTCTGTGCACGCTGATCTGATCGGATTCCCGACGCGCCGATGAGGAGGAGTGACGGCGGGACGAGAGCTTCACCGCCAGCAGAGCTGAGCTGGTGCGACTGACACTGAGAATTCTGGGAAACTGGTCATGATGGCCACCTTCACCTCATATTAAAGCATCAGTATTACAGATGGAGTCTGGGAGACGCTGCTGATTAAAACAGGGACGGTGGAACCAGCGTCAGATGCTGCTGATCACATGACTCACGGGATCCGTGACGTGAGAATCACCTGATATCAGCCTGATAAATAAAGACTGATGCATGAATTATTATGAGTTTCAGTTTCAGTTCAACCAAACTTCTCATAATCTGGCTTTTTAACATGTTTTGTGTGATGAGCTGTCAGGACCTCGTTGCCACGGCAACACCACTGTCGGCGCAGAGGATGCTTACGTTTGATGACGGACAGGGCGCACCACTGGACCTTCTTCCAGCGGCTGTGGATGAGCCACTTGTTGACCTTCTTCACCAGCTCGGCCAGGTGGTCGGGGTCCGACTTCATGATCTGGTCAAACTCTGCAAACTGGACGCAGACGGCGGATTAACGACCCGTTCACACAGCGGACAGGCGCCAAACGGCGAAGACGAGGATGTGAAACAGAATCAAACTCTCAGACTTGCAAACAGATTATTTGTGCTAACATGTGAACCGTTGTTTTTAAAATACAAAACATCTTATTGTTTCCTCAGCTCCTCCCACTCATCAGGCTTTTTCTTTCATTGGCTGAGGAGGTTTTGACTGGTTTTGATTGGCTAACGTTACCAGACTCCTGCAGGATGAATAAAGCTACAAAACGGCTACGTGCTAATTCATGAGGCTAACTGTTGAGGTTAGCAGGAGGCTACGATGTGAAAGCAGCACAGAAATAAAACCTGCCAGGGGGAACCTGTCGATCACATCCTGCCATCCGACCACCAATCAGAGTCCAGCTGTTAGCATCACAGCTAAGCTTCATCAGTTAGCTAGCTAGCAGCAGCATGCTACGTGGGTGTGTCTTCAGGTGTTGGTCTCCTCACTCCTCGCCCACTTTTCAAACGGGCCAATCAGATTCCTCAAAAATGCTACGCCCCACCTGCACTTCCTGTTTCACTCAGAAAACCCCTCAAAATGCTGTTCATGTCATTTTTACAAGGACGTTTGACAAATCGCTGATTTTCTTTGTCCCACAGCTCGAAAATAAACAATGAAACAAATAAAAATCAAAGTTCGTCACCTCACTGATGCAAAACAACACGGTGCAGCCTTATAACAGAACACAGAACACAGATTGGTTCATCCTTTCTGACTGAATCACCTCATTGTCAAAGCTGTTCAAACACTGCTGCAGGTAACATGGATTAATGTCTGCAGGCTGTGAAACACTTCACTGAAGCGCAGACAGAAGCAGAAACTCGTGCATCTGTTTGAGTCAAACCACCCATTCATCGTTCGTCACCGAGTCAAACATCAGCAGCCGGGTCTGCTCGGCTGCTCGGCTGCAGACCCGTCTCCTCGCTGTCAGCTTGATTTCTGACTCGGCTGCTTGTGAGCGCGGCGCCGCAGGGGTCAGCTGACCTTCAGGTGCAGTGTGCTCGCAGCGCTCCGTGCAGCCTGCGTTCGTTATTTATGAGCAGCATTCATCCAGATATGACTCGAGAGCTGAGGCCCGAAACAAAAACATACTTTCCCACCATCTAAAGTTTGCTAAAGCTGCATCTCCACCAACCTCCTCACCTCCTCGGAGGCTTAAACAACTATTTACAAGCACCATGTGATGCCACGTCTGCCTTGGAGGGCATCGTCGCTCCCCGGGCAAACAAGGCTTCCGCCGGGACGTGGAGAATAATGAAAGCGTCCCGAGCTCAGCCGACAGGGGAGTATTTGTTTATTCCTGAATCATCGACGGCGTCGGAGCTACAGTCGGTCCTGCACAGCGTGTACCGGGGTCCTCTGCAGCAAACGTGTACACTTTCACAACCACATGTCAAAACCCAACGTGATGAATTATTCATCCGGAGGAAAAATATAAAAATCCCATCTGCTGGCTCGGGTTCATCCGGAAACCTCAGCAGCCAAAATGACTAATGTGCTTCCCCACTGAATCTATTGTCTTTCTTCAGTCGGACAATACCGGTGTTAGCAAGCATCGGGATGGGGGGCAGGAGAGGGGAACGGGGCAGGTTTTAAACACAGTCTCACCTTCCCGGGCCTGAAAAACACCCTGGTCAGACCGAACTTGTAGTCGTTCTCATCCAGGCCCAGAGCTTTGAACAAAGCCTGCAACACACACGAAGCGCAGTGTAAAACATGGAAACGTGGGTTGTATTAGAACGATAAAGGCTTGGATCGGGGAGGGCAGCGGGCTGCAAAGGCCCCGGACGACTCACCTTGCAGAAGAGCCGTGGGTCGAGGCGGCAGAGCTTCGGAGGCATGTACTTCTGGTACATGTTGTAGAGCTCGTGGAACGGAGCCCTGGACGGGAAGCCACCCTGCATCAGGTCCAGCACTGACACCATCCCTGCAGAGAAGACGCACACAGGAAGTGTCAGTGTCGCCGGACAGGAAGTTCAAGTCGCTTCAGGTGTCAAACCGTCACGTCAACTTCCTCAGAGCGTCTGGCTCAGACTCAAAATCCTGTTTATTTATTCTTTTATCAGCGTGTTAGCATGTTAACATATTAGCATGCTAACACACTGACCCCAACCCTAATGTTTGCCTTTTGCAGACATATCAGCATCATATTAGCCTCGGTGCTGCTGCTCCTGCTGAGTCAGCAGTGTATCTGCTGCTGTGTGAGTCAGAGTCTCTGCTTTAATACAGTGATGTGTTGCTGTGACTCCAGAGTCTCTGCAGAGCATTGAAGCTGAGTCTCTGCTTTAATACAGTGATGTGTTGCTGTGACTCCAGAGTCTCTGCTTTAATACAGTGATGTGTTGCTGTGACTCCAGAGTCTCTGCAGAGCATTGAAGGCGAGTCTCTGCTTTTATGTGTTTCAGAAAGCAGCCTTCAAACTCAGAGCATCACCTGAATCAGTAGGATTCACCCTCTGGGGACAATGAACACGTGTGTTATCTTTAATGCACATCCATCCCAGATATGAGAGTCTGGACCACAGCGGTGGACAGTTGTGCAACAAACATCTCGTACGAGAGCTTCTATGGATCTGATCAATCGTCCATTTAGCTTTAAGCTCTTCCGTCAGGCTCGTCTGTGTGTTTATGTTGTCAGATTCATTTTGTTTACATCGATGCCAGGGTAACACGGATGATTTGGCCTTGTCAGAGCATCATTAGTCACCTGAATTCGCTTTGGAGGTTCACATCAAAGGGCTGATCATCAGCAGGCGGATGTGAATGAGACGTACACGCTCGTATCCGTCATTAACCGGCTCCAGTCGTCCTTTTCCATTAAGTCTTTTAACGCTGTGTTGTCAGACTGAAGGTGGTTATTTATGTGCAGGACATTAACAGAATTATGAGTCCATTAAAGTCACAGAGCGCGAGGTGAGGGTGGCACAGGTTCCTGAACACACCTAAAGCATCTGCTGTGCAGCGTGTTGATGACTCGTGTTGGATTCTGCATGTTTTCTGTTAATGCTGAGGTCAACCAGCAGTCGACACATTGACTTTAGCTAGCATTAACCGCTGTAAGCTAACGGCTTTAGCAGCAGAACCTCTGAGTGAATGTGAGAGTGTTTGAATGGCTTAAAGTCAATATATGCTGCCCATGACTGGTGTACTATATCTCCTCCTAGTGGCAGATGTAGTTTTTATCCATTTGTGCATTTTGCATTTAGCTGCTCATGGTCAATTTTATCTGAATTTGGTTTGACAGCCTTTCACACTCAGCTCAGTCAACGTGCTCAGGGTGCAACCACTTTGACTAATCGATAGCTGAGGTGATTAACAACAATCAAAGAATAATTAATTATTAAAGACATCAAACATTCTCTGACTGTCGCAAAAACCCGTGAAACAGATAATGATGTGGATTAATGTGGATCATTAAATTACAAACTGAATGTAGTTTATAGGAGTAAACGCAGCAGGAGGCTACAAACGTATATTTTAAATCTTAATTCGACAGCAGATTGATTAGTTATCAGATAATCAGTCAAATTCCCAACAATAAGCTGATCGATCATCAATAAATCGTTATCATCATTTTAAAAAGTGCAATTTTTTATGCTAATTTGCATTAGCATGTTAAAGGGAACTCCCATTTTGTGTTAGCGTCAAGCTAACAGACTAGGTGCTTGGGTTTTTTGCAATATCTTTTATATATGATATTATTTTACATACTGTTTAATTCATAATTGAACTATTTGATATTTTCTGTCTGTTTTCAGGTCCATTTAATTTAATCCTGCAGTAACTGAGCGCTGGACCAACCGAGCAACACAAACTCAACGTCTCTGCAGCCACGTTTCTAAATAAAATAATAAAAAAATCAAATCAGTGGAGAGGAAAAGCTCTTCATCCACTGAGCGATACAGCTTCCTCAGTCTTACAGCCATTATAATCTAACTTTCCTCTGGTGTATTCAGATAAAACTGAAACCCTGATTGTGAGCCTGGAGCTGCTCATAGCTCGTATCACACCTCCAGTTGTAATTTCTGTTCAGTTTCCCACAGGATAAAAAAAAACACGTCTTAGCGTCGCCGCTGCTCCAGATCTCCTCCTCAACAATTACATCAAAGCAATTTCACCTCGGAGCCCGTCGGGGGAGGAGACACTTGAACCACATCCTCGTTTCCACCGCGCAGAAATATTCAACCTATTCAAAGCGAGCGGGTCGATTCGAGCCGGAGCCGCTGCACGTTTCATCCCCGGCGTTAGTCTCCCTCCACTGGTTCACTGTGAAATCACTCACTGCTTATTAAGACCCACTTCCAACTTTACAAGGTATTACACAGCTCCAGTGTGTCACTGATTTACTTGAGCTCCATAAGCCTATCTGCGCTTTCTGCTCAGAAGAACAAGCTCAAGGCCGCTCTGGTCCCGGGACCCGCTCTTGTGTCAGGATGGGATTTGATCTACGTTTGTTTTCAGGCGTCCAAACTTTGTTTTGACTGTTTCATTCATCGTCTTTGTATTTGCTTTGTTCTGATTTACAGAATATCTCAGAAAATAATAGTTAAAAATGAAGGTGAAACTGAAAAAACAAAGCAGGGTTTGTGTCATTTGAACGCATCAATGAGGCTGCAACGATTATATTAGGTATTATTAGGTATTATAGTTAGTAATTGATTATTTGTTTGGTTGATAAAATGTGAAAAATGCATCATCACAGCTTCCCCGAGCATTTCAAACAGTCAAAACCCCCAAAAATCCTCATTTACTGGCACAAATGACAAAAAAACAGCAAATTATCAGACATCGCTCGTTAAAATATTAGTGAAATTTCTTTAAAACTGGATAAATTCACTAATTGTTGCAGCTTTATCGCACTTAATTTAATCTTAGATATATACCTAAGCAGTTGTTTGTTGCCCATATAAGGCTAGATGTTTTCTTTTGAGTCAGTAAATTACATAAACTCTGTTTATTATATTATCATTTAATCATGGTCGCAGTCTGCAGTGTTGACTTTGCTAATTTGCTCCTTTTAGGGAAAGAAAAATGCTAAATGCTAACATCGGTGTGCTAACAAGCTCACAATTACAATGCTAACATGTTCATATTTATAAGATATTGTGTTTCTGATGCTGAGGCACAAGTTTCCACAGCTCAGTCTGGGGGAATCAGGAATGTCTGGACCAAGTTTCGTGTCAGTCCATCAAACTGTTGCCAAGATGTTTCATAAATTACGCCGTGGAGCAGCTGGAGGTCATGAATGTTGGTGTTTTACTGGTAGATCTTGAGATATTTCACGGAGGAACAGAAGATTTTGATCTGCTGGTGGCGCCAGATGGTCAAAGTTAGAGGATCACCAAAGCCTTCTGAGATATTTTAGCTCTGAAGCACTAAAAAACCTGCTGAAAGAAACTTCAGAGGATCAACAAAGTCTGTTGGTTTCATCCTCTGGAGAACACGAATATCTGTTTGAAGTTTGAACTTGCTGAGGTACTTCAGCATGGACCAAACATTGGGAACAAACCTGCAGAGTGACTGAGCGTTGATGCTGCTGTGGTTGAGCATCTGTGAAAACTGACGTCTCCTGGTTCTCAGACACCAAAGGAACCTGGGACCTTAGGTTAAACCTTCAAACTTGATTTGATTCAACAAATAATTCTGATCATAACTTGAACGATGGCCCAGAAACCCAAAGATCTTCTGTCTAATATCAAACAAAACTGACAGAAGCAGCAAATAATCTCATTTTTACACAGAGGCTGGAAATAGAGAAGGTTTTAAAGATCATTTTGTGTTTTTTGGCAGGTTTCCAGTCACGTTCCTCCATCGATCAGACAGGAAGTGCACAAGTCAAAACCTTTTCACAGCAGAGTCCTTCAGACTTCGCTGCTCTGATTCTGCTTCTCCACGTGGGAAAAAAGAAACTTCTCATCTGCTGAACAGCAGAAGTATCCCCGTTGGACGGCAGCGCTACGTTTATTATTCAATATCTTTAATAAAACAAAAGATCAAAGTGTTTTCATTTGGCCGACCAACACCAGAGACTACCTGCCGGCCCCTTTACAGTAATTGGTTTTCGTATTGGAGGTCGAGGCCTTTTTGGATGCTGAACATCTATTTTGGAGCAAACGCTGTGGCGTTGGCACGCAGAGGCCTCCCCCGTCTCATCCAAACTATCAACGTTTCCATTCCCAGTCCAATAAAAGTGATGAAGAGCTTGCCGGGGTGCAGTATCTGAGCAGGCTATCGCTCAGTTTGTGTGGATCAAAGCAAAAATCGGACTCTCTGAGGATATTAAAGCCCGGCTCATAATTTCTTTTCTTCCAAACCTGAAGGGAGGGAGTGGAGTATTTTAGCTTTTGGGGGGTTTGGGGAATAAGGAAAGTTTAGGAAAACACTTTAAAAGTCACAAAGCAAGATTACAAGACACGAATGGAGATACAGAGCGCAGGAAACAGGAAGTGAGGGCGGGCCTGGAGCCAAATTCAAGATGTTTTAAAAACCAACAATGACTTAAGGAAGCAAATCACGACAGCTTGGACCTGGACGAGCATCAGAATACAGATGGATGGATTAATCAGACGTGAACAGCAGCCTGCAGAACAACGTGCCACCACAACAACCACACTTACAGTTTAATTACTGAACATCTAACCACTCCCACCAAAAACACAGCACAACAGAGGGAGCATCAGACACTTTGAATACCTTTAAAGGTCTTTTTTTCAGGAGGAAACTTGATTTTAAGACCTTTAAACCCTGGTTGCTTGATGGTTTTTCAGGTTTAGAGCTTCAGGGTTTTCAGGGTTTTTGCGTGTTTGATTGTTGAACTGATGCATTGTTCAGTCAAACATTCCTAAAGACGACGTAACAACGGTTTGAAAACATTTGTGACATTTGTGGGAATTAAACCTCAGCTTTATTGGATTTAAACGTCTGAGAAGCCGTTTAACAGCAGCTGTAACAGAGTTTGTTCAGACTCGGTTTGTTTTGCTGTATATTCTCAGTTTTAGTTTCACTGATGTGATATTTAAACTGTAACCTCTGATTTCAGGCTGCGCTTTAATCTGACGACGACTGTGTGACACAGACCGAAGCTCCAGGACGAGTGGGTGGGCGAGTTATTCGACCTCGAGCTGATTGGGCTGATTTTTTTTTTTCTATTTTCAATTTAACTGAATTTTTTTGTTAAAGTTCAGGACAGGGTTGAAAACTTTCCTTGTTGAAATCAATGTGGGGAAACCGCAGGTGTATTTTAGAAACAAGACGTCTCTGTGCAGAGTTTTGCATTGTGAGTCAGTGCTGATGTGCTCTGCCCCTGCCATCGTCCTTGGTCCTTTATCTCTGTGTTTAATAAACAGGATTCTGGACCCTTTCTCTTCTTCATTCACAGAGAGAAAACTTATTTATTGAAAAATAAACCTAAGAAGCTTTAAGCTGCGGTGCAGGAGACATTTAGGATTTATCGGTTCCTGTCAGGAACATACATACTGTGATGCTGATACGAGGCTCATATGACGCTGACATGATGCATTTTAAAATGCGCAGAGCAGCTGCAGCAGCAGTGCAACAAACGCGTCTACCAGCTGGGATTGTGTTGCACAATAAAGACGTAGCAACAGTTGGATAACAGTCCTGTAATCACCTGCCCAGATTAGCTCATTTAGCTCAATTAGCTTCTAAGCTAACTCCTGCACATGATGTGCATGAGTACTAAAGCGTTGATTAACATGCTTGGTTCCTGGTAAATCAATCAATCAGCAGCAACAGCTGCAGATTAGCTTCAGTTCTACTCTTGGTGAGAGGCTGCATGAAGTTTGAGAAGCTAGTGGACCAGGTGCTAAACAGGAAGTGACATCAGGCTGCCTACGAGGCAAACTTGTAAGTTTGAAAGCGTCACTGACCGGAGCACTGCAGCTGGGAGAGAATCTGAGCTCCTTCAAACTGGTGGCTGATCATCTTCAGGTTGGGCTTGATGCAGCGGATGAAGCTGGAGCCCTGGAGGAAGAGGAAGAGAGAGAAACTGAGCTCGGTTCAGTAACGGCAGGAAGCAGCAGGCCAATCAGAATCATCACACGCATCACATGGTGACCCAGGACGTGATGCTCTGAAGGCTTCACGCCAGCTCAATCACAGGAGGCTGATCTTCACTGCAGCTCCAACATCAAATCAGCACATCTCAAAGGAGAGAAGAAGAAGCAGAAGAAGAAGCAGGAGAAGAAGAAGAAGAAGCAGAAGAAGAAGCAGGAGAAGAAGCAGAAGAAGAAGAAGAAGCAGGAGAAGAAGAAGCAGGAGAAGAAGCAGAAGAAGAAGAAGAAGCAGGAGAAGAAGAAGAAGAAGAAGAAGCAGGAGAAGAAGAAGAACCACTGACCGTGCTGCGGAGCTTGTCCAGGAGAATATTCAGCTGCATCTACAGGAAACAAAACAAAACAACAAAGACGTTTGTTTAACGAATCTGCGCGATCAAAGGATTTCAGATGTCGGTTTGAGCGTCTGAAGTCCCGTTAATGTGGTTTGTTTTATTCCCGGTCATGTCGACCCACAGCTGTGCGACGAGCATGAAGACAACATGTGATTTCCAGGAGCAAACCAAACAGAGACCGAGACCCTGCAGCTCCTACAGAGTCGGGCTGAAACTCAAAGTGAGCCAAAGTCTCCTCATGTTGCTGTTTGACATCAATAGACTGAATGGATTTATTAGTTTATGACTGTGCAGAAGTGGAACAACAATAACCTTCAGCATCTCTGAACTACATCTTTAACCAAATCACACACATTTCGGCTGCTCTGGTGGAAATGATGCTGCTGTATACTGAACCAAAGGAAAGACAGGAGTTGTGAGCTCATGTTTATATATTTATGCATCATCTCTGGAGTCTGGACCTTGAGTGTTGACGCGATTCACAACACTTTCACGTTATTATCACAAACAGATGTTCATTATCACTGTTGACGAGACCTAAAAGGACCTGACATTAGGCTCTTAAAGGGCCGCCGCAGTGGTGACCATGTGACTCAGAAACAGGAAGTGAGCGTAGCTTCTAAACAGTTCCTGATGAAAATCACAATTCAAAGGTTGATAACTGGATTTTCTGTTTGCTCTGTATTGACAGGTTGTCGTCTCACTTTGTGACTGTTGGTCTCAAACTGAAACTGAACGGCTGCGTCTTGACTCCTCGTTGCCACCAGATAAACAGCCTCAGCTCCACTGTTTGGGCCCAGATACAGTGATAATCAAATCACAGTAAACAACCAAACAATCAATAACGATGCGTCTGCTGAGGAACTAAAGCTTCATTTCAGTGTTCTTGATGCAGAACCACCAGTAAAATCATGTAATAATGCTTTTTAATTCGCTGCTTTCAGAGTCTGATCTCCTCCTCTCAGATAATCAACAGTTTGCTCTCGGCTGCAGATCAGACACCAAGTCAAACATATGCGCGATTGACCGGAGGTCGAAGTCTCATCCGTAACGATGCGTAACGGCTGTGGCAGGCAGCGCGGAGCTGCCGGTCGCGCTGGCGGTGGCGGTGCCAGACTTTCAATGGGTTATTGTATTAATGTCTGGAGCGGGAGAGGCAGCGATTAATCTGAGAGCGTGCAGCGCCGCAGTGTGCAGCACGAGAGGTTGCTGAGGTGGACAAGTGAGGGAGGACGGGGACCCTGATGAGCTTTTATAAAGTCTTTCAGTTGCTGCGAATTAGCAAGAACCCTGCCCGCCTGCAGGCCGTCGCAGGTCGGGGATTAATGCTTCACGTCTGATACGAACAAAAGCGCGTTCGAGCGTCTGAGCGGCACAACTTTTACGAATGTGCACCATCAACATCTTTGCTCAGCGCCTGAAACGGAAACAGCAGCAGGAGCGTTTGTTTTACTCAGCTCAGAGGCGCAGTCGGGCGGGTGGGGTTCGTGATAAGGTTTTGTCTTTTGCAAATTTAATTAAGTTAAAAACAAAAAAACCAAACTGGTGCAAATTCTTTTATTATTATCAATCACCATGAGTCCGACAGCTGCCTCAGCTAAGGCCCCGCCTGAGAGTCGATGCATTATTCATGCTGGCAGATCGTTTAAAGCGGCCGTGGACATGACGAGCATCTGCGTTATGCAAATGTGAACGTATGGAAATGTAAATAAACGTACAGTGATTAGTGAGCGCAACAGAGCGACGGCGGGGGGGCGCGGTCGAGACAAACGGCGGTTTAAAAAGCGACAGGCTGCAGAGACGACGTGCGCCGGCTGCTAGCAGCTATTAGCATAACAAGCGTCCCCCATTTGTCCGATGTAATCTGACTACATTAGCATGTCTGTGACCATCGGGTGTTGCCGTAACAGCAACGACTGTACGCCAGCTGACTGCACAGGTCGTGCAGAGCAGGACACATTCAGTGCACATGACGCACGCTGACCAACCAGAAACCCCGATGACATCATGTTTCTGAGCACCAAAAACAGGCTGAAGTCACGTGTTTTCAGTCTGACTTCGATCCAAATCTAGAAGTTCGCTCATTTAACCAAAAACCTGGCAACAGGAAGAGGTTTTGGTTTTGACTCCCACTCAGAAACTTCCCCGGGAGGAGTTACGGCGCCATCTGGTGCATTTAGGTGCTTCTTTAAGTCCTAATTTGCATGTTCACCATAAGTTGACCTCAGTAACAAGGTTGTGATTTTAATTAATGATAATTAATAATTCATTTCAGTGAATGCAGAACAACTGGCAACTTCTACAGACGTGTAAACAGCTCAGTGTTGATGTTGACGGCCGGCCACCAATCGACGTCCAACTGTAATGTTTTCTATAATGTAGGACGTGTTATTTACACTGTGGACTGATCATTAACAGTGTTTATCTACTAATGTTTAAACTAATAACTCTAATTCTAATAAGTCTTTATAAATAATAATAACAGTATTAGAAGAAGGAGACCGATGATGACGTCATCATTATCGTGCACCCATGCAGCTCCTGAACTTTCAGTATCTCTGCAGAGCTGCTTTGGGTTTTAATGGGAGTCATTTTCAGTCTTTGATAGGTTTAAATGTCTCGTGTGGAACTTCTCTGTGTGTCAGCTCTTACATTAAGTCTCATTCAGTTATTCTCCTCGTACGTTTTCTAACTTTATGGCAAATCTTCTCAGAAACAACTACGTTCAGGTGATGCCGCCGATTCGATAAGCTCCACCGGGACGGACTGAGCAGCGAGTGCGGCGCCGCTCGCTGGTTTTGTGTTTCACACTCAGGCTGCAGGACGTCGCGTCTGGATGAGCCTGTTGTAACCCACCCTGAGACGAGCTCCTGGGTTTCCCACGCCGCCCTCATTCATCACGCGCTCACAGACGACGTTCAACTGGTGTCACTTGTTATTTTAGGAGGAGAGGCGTTCTCAGACACCTGGATATACAGAAGACACAGCGCTGCGTTTTCATGCAGGATCTGACACTTCGCTGATCGACGGGCGCGTCACGCAGATAAATCACTCCTCCGCACGAGTGAGAGGATCAAATGTTTGTGCATCAAAGAGCCCAGCGCGGCTGCGAATCCTGTGAAACACTTCCCCCCCGCTGCTCTACTGTACGCCGCCGCTCCCTCGGGTTTGGCGCTGTTTTCTGACTGAGCCGAGCCAAGCGCTGTGGTTTTCGGCTCACCTTGCCTTTGGTTAGGGTGACACGCTGGAGCACAAATCAAGGTGGGAGACGCTGAGCGGGATGAGTCACGGCGGAGGCGAGTTTTAAAAGGAAAATGCCGCTGACAGGAAAGACGCCGCTCAGGATGATCTCGAAACGTGAAATCGGCGAGAGGAAACAGCTCCTTCTGTGCTGACTGAGCGTCCGTGCTCCCCGACTGATCTTTAGATCTCCGTATTTAAGAGTTTAAACACAAATCATCCGATGTTTTAACAGAAACTGTGCTGAGACTCTCTGAAATGTGCTCAGACTATTTATCGGACCTTTGTTAAGGTGAACCTCAGTCTGACAGCTTCATCCGGACCAAAATGGACCAGATCTATATTCTGTAACGCCGCCAAAACCAGAGCGGCCTGTTTCAAGGTGCTTCGGGAAGCGCTTTCTAAGCCTCCGTTAATCATTGTCACATTAACTGCGATGCCTTGATAAGCTGGTGTCATCGGCGCCGTTCCTGGCCCCGGGCAGGGGCGGTCGGTCCGGTGTGACTTTGCAGAATGCAGATTTCGCCTCCTGAGGTTTGGCTTTGTTGCGTATTTGCACAATTAAAAATAGAAGCACTGTTTTGTTTTGACAGAGCAGCAGCAACACGGGGCCTTGGTGAGACCTGGTCTCAGTGCTCCTGGATCTCCTGGATCAGTATTAATCTGTGATGGTTTCAGTTTGTGACTGGAGGTGATTTTGAAAGTGGATCTCTGGATATCAGCAGAACCTGAGGCTCAAGAACAAAGGACAAGGACTTTAGCATTTGACAAACTATTGTTTTCAGGCTCAGCACCTACTTGTGCATGCACGAGCCTGTTGGTGTCGAACTGAGGTGCGTTCAGGTGCATCAACCAACTGAAACCTCCAGTGTTTTCCTGCATCATTCACACCTACAGAAGACTCATGTTCAATGATTATTAAGAGATTAAACACTTTTCACACAGTTTATGAACCATTTCACCAGCTATAGTGGAGATGGACAGACCCTGAAGGCACCACGAGCTTTAGATCTTTTAAATATGACCTTTAAGTGCCGTAGACTGGAGTCAAACCTGACATCGATATTTAAATGCAGCATCCATAACAATGTTTATAAATAGTGAATACGCAGAAGAATCAATGCATCATCACACATTTCCACTGGTCTGGTTCTCTGGTTTGTCTCGACTGACCTTGAACTTGTTGCCGACGCTGATGAAGCTGAGTTTTCCCGCCTTCTGCTTCACGTCCTTGCTGTTGTTGGAGTTTTCGAAGAGCTCGCGGACGAACCGGTCCTTGGACTCGCTGACCAGACACTCCAGAGACATGTGCAGAGCGTCGTTGTTCTTCTCCACGAACTTGGTCTGAGAGCGGAGACATTTTGAATCAGGCTCCGGGGAGAAGCTGCACTGACGGGTTTCTGACTCGGCTTCACCTCAGGACTCAGTTTCAGTTTTAAAATCCTATAATTATCTTTATTCTTTATGATTCATCCCCTTCTCACTGAGCAGGTGGAGAAGAACATTCAAACAAGAAGTAACAGAACATATAAAACATGCAGTGTTCTTATGATTATGAGCCTGTTTATCTGGATATAATCACATTTGAATGGTCACTCGCTCTAAAATCGAGTTTTCTTCAGTCCGGCGATCAAAGAAACTGAAATAAATAATTTAATGTGACTTTATTTTAGCGAACACACCGTCTCATAGCACACGGCTCCTGCAAAGTGTCTGATAATAAATCCTTCATCATCCCTCACGTTCCTGTGGATGGCCAGCTTAGACTTCCTGGGTACCTGAGGGACACACACACACACACAGAGTTAATCACATGTGCACACACACACACACACACACACACAGAATAAAACACTCAGACTCAGCAGAGCTCCTGAGCATTTTCCATTTAAAATGACATGCTAATTCCAATTCCTGTCAATCACTCCGGGCTGGAAATGAAGATTAAGAGTCAGTGTTGGGTAATTTAACTGTCAGCGACACCACATCACTCAGAGCGCGGACATCATTCTGCCCTCAGACTCACTGTACTGGCCTCAACACCACATGACCGCCCAAAAACAGACATAAGGCACCTTTTACGATGTTTGTTTGTAGATTTATAAACTGCTGAAGGGCAGAAAATAACGCTGTTAGCATATTAAACAAATGTGTTATTGCATTTTATATGACAATACAGTCACAATCCGTGAAATGACATTAACAAGCATAAAGTTAGTTGTTTACAAGTAAATATGAAAAGCTTTCTAGACCGTTAGATCTAAAGGGTTAGTTCATATAAATCACAACAAACAAACATTTTCTGTGTGTTTGAGCCATGAATAAACTTTGCTTTTTGATCCAAATGGAAGTAAACAGTAACAGTAACTAAGAGAAGCTGGTTTTAAGCTTTTAACCACTGGTTGATTTGTAATTTTAGTTGTTATAAACAGAATTTCATTTTTATTTCAGCCACATAATGAAAGGTAAAGCCCAACTGATAAATGAGTTAGCTAACATTCGGCTGCTGTGCTGCAGACATATCGGTATCAGACTATCAGAACATCATATTCTGTAATACAGTGATGTGTTTCAGAAAGCAGCTTCTAACCTTTGCACAGTCAAAGGTTTCCACTCACACACTCACTGGATCAGAACAAAGCTGGAGTACAGATGTGGTCAGCCTAGCTTAGCATAAAGGCTAAAGGTAGGCAGGAAGAGCAATTTAGGGCTATTATTTAGCATTTAGACCACACGGTTTACAATATTCAAGTGTAATTCTTAATACATTATTGTAATGAATATCAGTATTATTATACTGATGATAACCTGTAAGTCAACCGTTACGCTGATGACACCCTGCTTTATGGGACCAATCGATGTTTGTTTGGCCGTACTTTGGATGCATGCCTGTAAGATATTTGTGCAAATTAGTTAAATCTGTAATTGTTCTGTTGTTTTATTAGAATAGTACAATTAATTAGTAAAATTAAAAACTGATAAGTGGCATAAAAACATAAATACTCTGCATATTACTGCCTTATTAATGCACTAACCAGCTCAGTAATATGTCTAATTGTATATTTAGAACAATAAAACAGTAAAACTGCCTTGTTGATGTTCAGCAGCATTATTTTATCCTCACAAAATTTAAATCTTTTTATTTGGCAGTCCTGTTTTTCTGGTTGCTCACTGTATCATCGGTCTCCACTCCCTCGTGTCATCTTTAAAATGCGTCTGAGTCACTCACAGTGAGGCGGAAGTGGTCCTTGTGTTTGTTGTGAACAGTGTCGGTAAAGTGCTGGTCGCTGGGTTGAGGTAGTCGGTTCTCTTCGTCCAGGATGTCCAGGATGCCGACCAGCTTCGCCTCCACCAGGTCTGGGGAAGGGAGCACGAGGCGAATGAGAACAGCGGCGGCGTTAATGAAGCCGCCTCGCATTACCCGAGGCCAATTAAATCAAGGAGAGGGTTGATGTAGACGATTAAAAACCTAAATTAAAGTTCAATTGAATGTGAAGAGGCGTGAAGATGGTGGTGGTTTCTCCTTGACCTGATCTGAGTCAGAGGGTGACGGAGGAGCGAGGATAATGTCATAAAACTGTGATTATCATTATTATCGTCACTCCAGTATGGAGCACTTGAAAAGAGCAGAGGTGGTTTATTTTAACACATAATAAGAAGGTGATTTAAAATGCATCTTTTATTTAAAACGGATGTTTTTCATTTATTAATAAACGTAATGATGTTATATCAGGAGTCCATTGACTGTAGCTCTTAATTCAAAAGGGCTTTAACCGTTTGTATTAGCAGCAGCAGCACAAACGGCAGGAAGTAGTTAAGACGGAGGTCAGTGCCACAGTGAGACGACCACGTGCCTGCGAGGAAACTAGAGAAGGTGTCTGAGGCTCAGTGTAAAAGAGCAGCGCTGATGAGAAGATACGCAGGACGATTCACTCGAGTCCTTCGGAGAAACGTCTCCTGAACTGACCCCAGACCAAGAGCGGAGAGGCTGTTTGACTCCCACTCACAGACTCGCTGCAGCCAACCGACCGAGGCCAGAGGAGCCCCGAGCACAGCAGCGATTCAGCCGAGACCAAAAAACCAGAAAACGACGGAAACGTTCCTTCATCCTTTCATCATCACTTCATCCCTTCATCTATCGCCCTCCACCTGCTCCCAGGTGTGCGAAGCAAGACGGAGACAGACGAGAACAAACTGATTCATCGACATCAACTCAATGGACAGACTGTCAGCTGAGAGAGAAGACAGACGGATAAATGAATGAATGAATGAATGAATGGATGGATGAATGGATGAATGAATGGATGGATGGATGGATGATAGAATGAAAGAATTGGATATTATAAATAAGCTGATAAACGAGTATGAATCAGACTTTCATTACAATCTATAAACTCAGAGAAGAGGATGAATGAATGAATGAATGACCAGACAAAAGAATATAACATATAAGCTGATACAAGAGAATGAAAGAGTAAATGAATGAATGAATCTGATCACATGCTATAAACTGTATGAACTGAGCTGAATGAATGAACTATACTCTGTTAGTAGAATGAATGAATGAATGAATGAATGAATGAAACGGCATGAGCCTCATGTTGATGACGGACTGAATGAAACTGTTGAATACAGGAAACTAAGTGAATTGATGTGCTAATTAGTTCTCGTTAAGAGCTGGTGAAATGAAAACATAAATAAATAGTAATAAAACAAAAGCAGGCTCATCTGTGAGGATAAAGAATGAATGAATGAATGAATGGATGGATGCATCAGTACTACCTGTAACGCATTAGAAAATAAACTGCACACTCGTGCTTTGATAAATGTGTTTTGGGAACTTTCCTTTAATTCCTAATGTTTGCTTTAAGTCCTCCTTCGTCTTGCGTGCAGTCGTGTTCGTACAAATCTAATTTTCTGCATCGTCGAGTGTGGTTCTCTGGTTTCGGCGTGGACAGAGTAGCCGCTGCATTCACAAAACACACCGTGAACCCGAGCAAACAAATACATTTTAGTAATTCACGGTCTGGAGCCGACGAACAGAGCTCATTGTAAACAGTGTGTGCGCTGCCTCCCTCCAGCTGACTCTGCTGTGGTTAAGCATCTAATATTGATGCTATTTCACAGAGCCGGACATCAGCAGAAAGCATAATTAACCTCCCTCACCTCTAATCACCTCACATCCATCTCCCTCCCTGTTTATGGAGTAATGAAGACACATTTCAGCCTGGACAGGAGTTCACATGCTCTGGGGCTTCATCACTTTGTCTGTCCACAAAACAGCGCAGAGGCTCCAGGGTCAAACTGTGGAGAGGCAGCTCTCGCAGAAACCGAGGGCTCGCAGCCAGAAGCACATCAAGGCCAATAATGAGCAGCTTGCCGCCGCTCGTGGCTCGTAAACACAACTGCTTCCTCCTCTACAGCTCAAGAAGTTTCTAAATAAACGGCCTCCTGAATGAGAAAGAGCGTTAGAGCTGGTTCGTACAGATATGTAACCAGCCCTGATGCAATGCAGGATCAGAGGTAAGACTAAGTCAGAACTCATGTCTCCTAAGTCGGTACCTACAAGTCCTGAGTCAGAACCAAAATGTCCCAGATGAGCACAGGAAAGTCCTGAGTCACATGCCAAGTTAGGACCTACAAGACCCAAGTCCTCCCATTAAATTCCAGGTAAAGACCAAAAAGTCACGAATCAAAACAAGGAAATCACGAGACACCTTCGAGCTAGGACCTGCAAGACCCACATAAGGACAGGAACGTCTCACGTTTGAAGTCAGGAGACTCAAGTCCAGTCTTAATTAAAGACAAGCAAATCACAAGCTGTGTCCTCCGGTAAGAAGACCCAAGTCAACATCAACAAGTCCCGGGCCAAGACAGGAGACACAGGTCAAGCCAAAAGTTAAAACAAAACAGTGGTACGTCAGGTTTCAAGTCTCAAATATGTACTTCAATCCCAGAACAATCCTGGAAACCTCCAAGTCAGGCCTCATGCTACAGACAGAGGAGTTCAGGTTAAGGTCCTTCATCAAGTCAAAAGACGCAATTCAGTCTCCAGTCAAGACCAACAAGTCCCAGTTAAAGGTCAGGAAAGCTCCAAGACAAGTCACAAGTTAAGATACTCAGGTCCCAAGTCAAGACCTACAGACCCCCGTCAAGTAACGACCTGCCAGTCATGAGTCAAGAGAGGAAAGTATCTCGTTGAGACGACATGTTCGTCCCTGGAGCTGTTTTGCTTCTCAGTCCGTCCAAGAAGAATGAAGTGTTTGTAAATGGAGTCTAATCATCCCTCAAAATGCAAAACTCTCATATCAACAGGTTCTTTTCAGCCACTCTGAGGGTATTTCTGTCTGCACAGACCTCATCTCCAAGGAAACGTGCTTTTCCTTTTTTTGCAGTAGCTGGCAGCCATTTCAGCGCGCGCTCTGAGAGCTGCAGGTGAAAGGTGTCATAATGCATCGTGCACTGCAGGTGCTAAATTCAGGTCTGGGAAAAATACCTCTCGCCAACTGCATGAATGTCTTTTAGTGGGTTCAGAGCGGATGTGTTTTCATTCTAACTGCAGCGAGCTGATTAATTCAATGTTCTGAATGTTTCGAGACAGTCGCCATCTGGATAGCTGAAAGGTGATTTCACCTGTTGGCGCGACGATAAAACATCTGAAACTATTTACAGCCCAGCTTTCTGTGTTCTTTTCTTGCTTTAAGTGCATCACTGTTGTGTACCTTATGTTCTGGAGGTGGGTGAAAGCATCAAATATCAGTTTATGCAAAAGAATAAATAAATATTCAACAGCTTCGTCAGACGGTCGCTGTGAACTCAACGCTACGAGCACAGAAGAGGAGCAACAGCAGGAGGTCTGAGTGCAGGGTGATGAGTGGCGTCTTCATACCTATGCAGTCCTGATTGTCGACATAGTGGACCTCGTTGACGCCGAGCCCCTCCTTCTGGTACAGCTCTTGCTCCTGGAATGCAAACGAGATGTTTTCTAATGAGAATCCATAACGATATTCGCAGCATGCACGGCATCCGTCTAATGAGGACGGGGGGACGCCGCCGCGGTTCCGCCTGAAGGGCATTGCAGCTGCATCACAAATGGCACTTAGACTGGGCGCTCCTCTATCACACTTTAATGCAAAACGAGCATCTTAAGGTTGCGGCTTTAATGCTGGATGGTGCCGACAGATGTTTTGGCGCCAGCATCTCTGCTCGTAAACGGGGAGCTTTAAGGTCAATGGAGACATGGAACATTTGTGATTTGACAGACGTTACTGATTCAAAACTGTCTGCAAATCACACACTTCCACCGGCGTGACGTTGCACATCTCAGCGTCCGTTTCACTGCTTAGTCTTTCTGTGGAAGCTCCAAACCACAATAAACCGTTGGAGATCGACGCTGACTGCTCAGCGTTGGCGGCGCTTTGAGCACTGGAGTGGACCCTGAGTTACAAAAATGATGTATCGAGCATCATTACGCTCAAGAGGCGAAATGTGGTGATTTGGAACATTGTAGACTTGGACAGCATTAGTTTTCATGTCGGCTGTTGCTAATGGTTGTTTGGGTGCTGAAGACGTCTGTAAATGGAGCTTCATCTGGAAATGACTGAGACTTACTGACAGAGTTTGCTGAAAGCAGCGTAAAACTTTCTATATGTCATGTTTCTGCTGCTGCTTGTTATCTGAAAAAGGTATTTTTAACATAAACATGCTCACAGGATGTAATCACGCAGGGGTTTCGTGACATAAACAATAATCTTCATGAAGCGTCTTTCAAAGGCGCAAAAAATCATGTTTCTGAATGAAACCATCGTCTCTGAAGGCGCTCGGAGTTTAGGTTTTATGTTTTGACACGTCTGAGCTTTGGAAAATCCATACTTTAATTCAAAAATGAGACACTCACCATTTGAAAATATGACACCTACTCTCGGAAAATGCGCGCCCACAATGAGAAAAGCACTTATATCAAAGTATGAATCAAAGCCCTGAGCCACTGCGAGATGTTTCGCTTTGAGGTGCTGGTGCTGGTGAGCGCCGGATAATGGATCTGTGCCGGCTGTTTGGGAACACGGAGCCTCTCTCACCTCCTTCAGGATGCGCTCGTTGAAGAACTGCTGCAGCTTCTCGTTACAGTAGTTGATGCAGAACTGCTCGAAGCTGTTGTGTTCAAAGTACTCTGCAGGACAAAGACAGACAGTCGGTTATGGATTCTGCGTCACAATCAAAGGGACTTCGACGAGTTGGTCTATTTTAGGAAATGATGCTGGA
This sequence comes from Datnioides undecimradiatus, assembly GCA_008933995.1. NCBI lineage: Eukaryota > Metazoa > Chordata > Actinopteri > Lobotiformes > Datnioididae > Datnioides > Datnioides undecimradiatus. The sequence goes on along the minus strand of WARS01000134.1, from coordinate 64,100 downwards.
GAGACGCACGAAATGAGTGAACCTCCTGTGTTTTCACAACAACTGCTGCGACACAGACACTTAAGCATCTTTTGTACCTGCAAACCACTTGAATCGTTCCTCCGTCACCTTCTAAGAGTCGGATTTTATATTAATGTCATGCTTTTTCTTTGGCAAAACACTTCCAACGTACGCAAAACAAACAAATGTTTATCCTGAAGATGCTGAAACTGAGACACTGCAGCCTGGATGTTCCGGACACTGATCTTTGCTGCAGAGCCCGAGGAGGTGAGATGTTGTCGAGGGATACTAACCAAAGCCAGCGATGTCCAGGACGCCGATGAAGTTGGCGGAGGAGTCGAAGGGGAAGCACTGGTTGACCCTGGTCACCACGTGGTCGAACAGGCGGCTGTAGACGGCCTTTGCCAGGGCGTCCCGAGCGTTGTTGGCCTGCTCCACTTTGAGCGGCACTCTGGCAAAGACACACAGTAAAGCCAGGCTGAGGAACAACACCCTGCAGATTCAGACTGGTTCTGTTTGGTCCTGCAGTGTGAGATGCACCTTTTGTGTGCGTTTAAAGACCAAAACCGACTCTGCGTTACCCACTGAAGTGTTTTATCATTTACTAAACTATCGAAGTTTCATTTACCACTAAACAAACTTCAGAGCTGAACCTCTTGACTTCAGCTGAAGGGTCAATTAAAGTTAAAGCACTCGTAGGAGTTGAAGCGTCACTCGAAGGTGAAGCATTGCAAGAAGCTGAATTGTCAGCTGGAGTGTAGGCAAATAAAAAACTGTCTGCATGAGAAAATAATCTGACGCTCTGAAGGTCAACTGCGTTTGGGCGAACTGTGACCGAACCTTTGATTATTCTTTATTAATAAAGGTGAGCAAAGTGTTTTCATTCAACATTCACTGGATCCAGAGGTATAAAATGTGATGATCTGCTTGTTTCAAGCTCCCGAGAGTATCTTTGGGTTTTGGAAAGCCTGACAAATCATTTGAAAAGGTCTTTATAAGCTCTTTAGTAGAAAAAGTGGTCACCGGTACATCTGAGGAAAGAAAACAGTTCAAAAAACCGGCACCTGCAGGCAGTCTGGTTGGTCAACGGTAAGTCTTTAGGATCAGTCCAAGGCTTATAAAAAGGGTGAAGCACCTCTGACCTCAGCACTCTGTCTCTGTCCCGTCTCCTCTGCAGTTAAACACAGCGAGCTAATTGCCTGGAATAACAAGCGCGAACATAAATCTGCCTGCGGGGAAGAACCCAGGCGACTTATCCACCTGCAGACGCTCCACGCTCAGTCTGAACAGACGGGGGTTTTCTCCTGACTTTCCAAGCAGATAATTGTGTTATTGACAGACAGACGGAGAGATCGGCGGCGAGGTGGCGCCCATAAAACGGCGACAGAAACCATAACCGGCAGCGAGCTCTGTGGAGGCGTCCGCGGTTCAGTAGCGGCAGACAAAGGGAGTGACCCGATTGCGAGGGGCCAGACAGAGTGTGCCGCATTAATCTGCCGCGAGGTCGAGGTTTCTGCACGGGCGTTACCGCTGGACTCCGCCTCAGCACGACTGCAGTGCACTCAAGGACGCGTCGGGAAATAACTCCACACGAGTGGCACCGGGAGGCTCCCAGAGCGCCGAGTGCCGGCTCCCCAAACCCACCGCCCTCCCTCTCGAATTATCTCCCCTGCACACACCTTTTTAAGCCACATGCGGCATCGCGGGGAACACTGACGCCTGATCCCCGCCGGTGCCTCCGTGGTACTTTTCAAACACATTATGCTGCGATAGGACGACCTGCTGCGCGCAGGGCAGAACCCCTGAAGCTGCAATCTGTGATTTGCTTCTGCATCTGAGTCCAGTCCCATCAGAATTCACCATGCGTGGTGTACTGTATGCATAAATATGTTTCCCATTTAAATCCAAGCATATACACACACACACACACACACACATTAATGTAAACAGGGCTTCAACAGCTGTGTTTACCTGCCACATCTTTAAAGCCATGTGATTTTCACTCTCATCGTGACTTTGGTTTGACCTTGACTTCCGTTCCCATTGGTCCGGTATTGTTGCACCCAACAGGTGATTTGAGGGCAGATGTCACCGCCCCCTCGTTAGCATCACGACCACTGTCAGACTAACATCCCCGCACTGCTGCGGGGACACTGCAGGAGCAAAGAGGAGACACCAAACTGACATCAAACAACCGATGATGGTCGATCGCTCTCCTGTCTGGGCCACAGAGGTGCACTTGAACACACCACGAAGACTTCAACCAGCCAATATTCTTAGACCTCGAACTGCGGATGTACAAGCTATAAACAGAGCAAAGCTGCAAATGGAGCTGCTGTCGACAGGCCTCGGTCTTTTAGTATACGTGAAGAAAGGAAGATGGAGACAAATAATGATAAAAAGCACTAAATCAGAGCTGCAGCTGACTATGACCTCCATTGTTGATTAATCTGTTGATGAGTTTCTCAATAATCGATAAGTTATTGGTCAAGTTGGACTCTGTGACCCCGGTCACTGAAGTATCAGCAGTCTCACTGCGTACTGATGCACTCGTGGAGCTATTCCTCAGACCCTCTGTCAGTTTCATCTTGGATCCATAATATTCTCCATACACTGCAGCCTATGTGATCTTTGGACCACAGCCTCTATTAGGTGTGCAGTGGCTGCAGAGTGAGGATCATAGAGACACACTGCAGCCTGCACTCTTCCTGTAATATTCCTAATTATCTCTATGATCACTCACCTGCAGAGACAAGACAGCAGATACAGTTTATCAGGAACATGATCTGAGCACTGCTGTTTTAAAGACAGTCCTCAAGATGACTTGAAAAACATACAGGATCATACATCAGCTCGTATCTGTTGCATGCTGCATTTTAAATCGTAAGAAAGTTCGTTTTTCACCTTGAATCTTAAAGTGATTGAAACGTTGCTGACTGAGCTGAGCTCCAGCTGCTTCTCAAAGCTCTGGATGCTTACTTCAGGAAGTCGTTGGTTTCCTGAAACAGCCCAGATAACTCGTGAATATCACTCAAAGTTTAACAGCTAAACTGAAAAGCTCAGGTTTAGAAAAGTGTCGACCACACAGCGGACCTTAGAACCCGACTTACCGCCTGTCAACACTCCCACAGCTGCTCACCTTCACCCCTGCCCTCTCTCCACACTACCTGCCATGTTTAATTCATGCCGCCGGCTCGTCGGAGCTGCAGCGCCGCAGCCAGAGGTTTTAATACTGCGGTGAGCTCCTCTCATTTAAAAACCAAGAGGTCTAAATGCCAGGGCGGTATAATGTCAGAACACTAATCGTACAAGTAGTCTAATATGTATTCCCCATGAGCCTCTGCGGCCTGAATGTTTTCCTCTCCCCTGCTCGGTGTAATTACTGATGTCGCTTCGTGTAGAAGATGCCGGCTGGTCTGCAGCTGCTCCACAAAAACGCCACATGGGAATAAAAGTGGAGTTCTCCGCCGTCAGAGACGTTCTGACGCAGAACCGAGAGGAACCCGAGGGTTGTGTTGAAATATTCTGACGCTACAGCAGCAAAACTTAAATCTCTCTTTCCGATTCAGTCCTCCGTCAACAGTAGGAGAGATGTCCTGACACTGCAGACAGGGAAGCTATGAAAACCACTTCCCTCTGCTTTCGAAGGTGCAGCGAGGTCAAAAACCAAACTTTCTGTCAGCTGTAAACCTCTTTCCTGTTGCAGACAAACAACGTGTGGCGTGGTTGTGTGCACGCTGCAAGCAACAAACTTTTGTGTGTCAGTATTCTGCCTCACATCGCAGCCTACATTACATCTGTTTGTTTGGGACCAGCTGCAGGATTTGTGATTTCACCATGACGCTCGATGCTAAACCCGAGCAATACAGGCAGCCTCCAGGACCGGAGAAGGTGCATCAGCTGCGGGGCGTTAACAGGAGCGTGCTCGTTGTCGCCGTCAACAAGTAAAACTCATCCCACCGGATCAACGAAGAGCTCTGTGCACCGTCCTGAGGCCTCTGAGGGAGCAAACTGGCGGGACGAGGCTCTGATTCTCCATCATGGCGACGGCTCCCAGCCCATTGGAAACACAGGCTTCTTCTGGTTGCACCAACTCGCCATCGACTCATCCTACTCTCTGGCTCAGCATACGAGACACTGCGCCAGTTACAAATGGCATGAGGTTTAATAACAAGACTACCAGGGACCCAGAGGTGCAGGACAGCTACTGAAGCTAAACACAGGGACAGCTGCAGCTTGTTTTAGGTGCAGCTGCACAACCTGATTCCCAACCGGAGAGAAGGCAGTGAGGGAGAAGGCAGAGTTAACGAAGAACCCAGTGCAACTCTGCATACCAGCTCCTGTCTGCGGTTAGCTAGCATGGCTGTTAGCCAGCAGTTAGCATTTGATGACATCTCCAGGCTGCAGAAGCTGCAGACCTGCACGCCTGTGATGTGACTTCACATTTCACATAATTTGGTTTATCTTTGTTTTAATTATTTGATCGCAGTGCAAGTCTCTCAGTGAAGCTAATGTCACGGCAGGTGCCTCCAGTCCACCTGAAAACACGCTGTGAGCAGATTAAAGGAAAAGTCACGTTCTTCTCTGTCCACAGGCTGCGTGTCTTCCCAGAGCGGGAGGAGCTCTGAGGCAGAGAGCGATGGCAGACGACTTTTGGCTGAATTCAGAGCAGCTTTCAGGGCGAGACCACAGACGTATTCTGCAGGTTTGTTTAATGGCACGTCTGGCTGCCAGGTTGACGGGCTAATCCCACCCCACCCTCGACGCTCTCAAGCTGTTAACTGCTGACCTCACCCGGCGGGGTCGTCGTGATTGGCATCTCCCATCTTCTCGTCGCCCTCCCACTCGTTCTTTCTCTCGGCCCGTCGCTGTGTTGGAATTACACTCACGTTAGATGTTCCCTGTACCGAGTCAAAGCGCCGTGCGACCCTGCCTGTCTGCGGCTATAATCTGTCCGCCGTCACTCTCTTCCCATCTTTTTGTCTCTTCGTGTTATCTGATGTTCACTCTGCTCCTGTTTTTGAGTCTGAACTTGATTTTCTTTCCGTCATCCCACTCCATCTTTCTCCACTTCACCAAAAAAACACTTTCCTCTTCTTCACTTCAGCTCCACTGTCCTTTAACTCACTTGTCGACATTTAACTTTCTATTTTACCTCCAAAACTACTAAAAAGAACAAACCAGGTCTTTATAATCGACCTCATGATTGTGTTTTCTCATCTGACGCCACAGTCTGCATCCAAAACACCCAAAAAATGAACACTTAAACCTGCAATAAAGTGAAAACACAACACTGATTATGATTCCCAGCAAACTTGTGCACAGTTAGCAGCCTATGAACACATCCAGCACACACGGAGAAGCATCAACATCTCCAGTAATCTGAGGATTGGTGAGTCGATCCCCGGCGTCTCTGGACTGCAAATCAAGACATGAACCACAAACTATTCGCAGGTCCTGATCCACTGGAGTATGAATGAATGATTCCTTCCTGAAGAGCAGCAAACATCTGCCATCAGCGTATGAATGCATGAAAGTTGACATGTAGCATAGAAACATCGGGTCCACCTGAAGGTGACGTCTGAGCTTCACTGTTTTAGCTCTGGTTTTGGTCTCCACCAGCTCCTGAGGGACTCCAGTTTGTCCACCAGCTCACCTCTGACCCCGTCTGTCTGCTGCTTCCTGTTGAGCAGCTCGTGCACATCATCATCACCGTAAATATAAGAATGAATCCAAACGGTAGCTCTGCATCTAAACCAAAACAACGAGCTGAAAGATGCTACAAAGTTCGGTCGAGGTGCAGGAATCTGAAGAGTCGGGTGAGTTTAACCAGAGCAAGAACACGCCTGAAGTTACTTTTACTGTTCGCACCGAGCACAGGGTGGACGAGCCAAAGAAGCAGGACTTTCACCCAGGAGACCACTGTTTGTGTAGCAATTGATTGCGTGTTGCAGCGCTGCAGCCGATGCCCCGGCCGTGTTGCGGCGCTGCAGCCGATGCCCCGGCCGTGTTGCAGCACAACATAGGGAACAATGGCTGTGTTTGTTTATGACTCATCATCCGGACGGGGCTGAAATCATGTTTATAACTGGCCCAACAGTCACATCGTGAGCCGTGGCAGGTTCACCACCGAGTGTTAGCAGTTAGCCGTTAGCGCTCATTAAACTTTTCCCTCAAAGACGCTGCCACGACCCAGGAGCACCGGTTCAGATGAGTCCGCTGTTAATAACAAACTGTGTGTTTGGCTGCAGCAGAGGAAAACAAACGATCCTGTTGATTCGAGCGTCTTCTGACTCCTTCACAGCACAAACTGGGCGACTGAGTCTCATTTATCCTTAAAAGCATCAACGGCGGCGCCGGCGTTGAGTCACTTTGTTGACTTGTAATTAGGAGACTTCAGGTTTGAGTGCTTCTACGACTTCATTATGCATTTAGTGAGCTGTTTGTTTGGATTATCCTGAACTGTGTCATCTCGCAAATTACATTCCTGCAGCCTGAGTCACGATGACCCGGCGTGGCTGCGAGACGCTTCCCATTCATGCAGAAACCCTCAGAATAATGAGCACATCTTCACGCCTGCAGCCGACCCATCGGGATCAGCGGCGTGGAGGAAGTGAGATGGTCTGCGGACTTCAGCAGCGGGAAAACTTTCTGACAACGATCAGCTGTCACTTCCCCCCAAAACTACCATCAACAGCCCAGCCGTATCAGTAATCAGATTACTTTTAATGCCAGCGCTGTCTTATTTCTGCAACCAGTCTGGTGAAGGTTATGGAAAAACACTATTTATGGAAAACAGGCTGTGGTCACAGCTGGTTGGGCCAACATTAGAGCTGCAGAAGGCATCATTTATGATTTGGACACAAAATGCAGAACCCTCAGCAGACATGTTGGGTCTCTTTCCCTCTAAGACCAGTATCTGTCCATAAAGTCCCACATCTATGGGGCTCTGCACACAGATCTCCATGTTCTCATCATCCTCTTTAAGTCTGCAGCGACGCGCATGCACATCCACATGTGTGGAACAGCCAATAGGAACAAGCCGGACTTTCCAAAGCCTGAAAACGGAGCACAGAGACAGCGCAGCATGTCAGGTTCCCTCAGACTGATTCAGCTGCAGCAGCATGTCAGGTTCCCTCAGACTGATTCAGCTGCAGCAGCATGTCAGGTTCCCTCAGACTGATTCAGCTGCAGCAGCATGTCAGGTTCCCTCAGACTGATTCAGCTGCAGCATGTCAGGTTCCCTCAGACTGATTCAGCCAAGGACATGCAGCTACTTTAAAGGACCACATGTCATTTTCCCACCACTAGGGGTCTCTACGTCAAAACAATAACAAAAGACGCAGTCTGGCGGGGTGGTTAGGCAGCATGGGATCATGGGAGTCGCTGCAGAAATGCCTTTGCTTAAAAACAAATGCCATTAAACCTTAAAGAGCTGAACTGAATCAACAGGAATCAAACCCACAGATCAGCGTCTTCAACCAGTCGGACGTCTCCGTCTGCTCTTCTCGACTCCTCGCTCCTTCCTCTGTAATCGCGTTTGCGTGCACACACAGAAACTGGGTTACTCTGAGAAATCGGGTTACACAATAAGATCACACACACACACACACACACACACTTACTGCTTCGATTTGTTTCACTGTCACGGCACATAATTGGATTTCTGCTACCAAAGAGTGTGGAGCAGAAAATAATGCAGGAATAAAGGAAACAAAGAGACAAATATCAGATTTTAATTCTCTGAATGTAATCGCACTCCCACGCTCTCTCTCCTCGTCGCCCCCTCCTCTCTCGGCCCTCACACAGAGCCATCCGCACTCTCGCTTACACAACCCGGACAAATACATAAGCAGCCCAGGTGATGCAGCACGGGGGTCCAACCCGCCGCGTCTCTCAAGTTCACCCACTGCTCTGGTTTTATCCACTTCCATTGGAGCTGTAATCTGTGACACTGTGCACCTTAGTGCAGTAACTGCTTGGATTAGACTCAACCTTCAGCCTGTTCGGCTTCAGCAGCTGCTGCTCTGAGCGGCTGACGGCCTGCCGGGTGTTTACGTGGGAGATGTTCACCCCTAAAGTAAAAGGTTTTAAAGTTTTATTCAGTTTCAGGGCTGTGGAGACAGGAAATAAAGCTTCATTATCACTGTGTCGACGTGTTTCGACAGATGCTAACACTGCTTTCACATCATGTAGCTACAAACCGTAGGCACGAGCCACTGTAACTCCCAGTCGGAGGCGTTTCTGTATTTAAACTAAATCAGACGCAGAACTGGTGAACAAACCGGCGGCGACACGGCAGCAGAGACATCACCACTGATGTCTCACATCCAAGTGTGTTTCCAGGTGACACATCCAGCCAATCAGGTGGTTCCTCAGGTGGTTTGGTGACAGGAAGCAGAGGCTGCAGAGCTTGGTCGACTGAATTGTAGTGAAACGAGTCGACCGGCGTCAAGAAAGCTCGTGTAGATGAAGTAAAGCAGGTGGAGAACGGTGTTTGGGACAAACTCACCAAACACTCTGAGCAGCTTTAATCAGATGTGACTGATTTGTCTTTCTGCACATCCACTGTGACAGATTTAGATCTGGGAGTCTGGCTTCGGGAGCCCTGAAACTGCCCTGGAGCGCTGCCAAGATGGCTGCTGAGTGGCGAGACGTGCCTGTTAGGACTTTGGTTCTGCTACATACGCTTTAAACACTTTTAAGGTAGAATAAGGTGCTTTGTGTCTCCAGAGAAGTCTGATAAATGAAGCGATGAATCAGGAGCTGGAGTCGGCTCCTGCACGTCCAGGCTCTCCGATCGCTCTGAGCTTCTCCTGGAGCAGCTCCATCGTTACGAGGAGATGTTGTGACGTCACCAATCTGGCAGCTTGTAAGTGACATCACTACGAGCTGATTGGCTGTTCAAACACCCAACACGCCCTTTGTTCTTTAAACCAGCTGCAGACGACATCACGTTTGAGGCGTCGTCAATAAAACCAGCTGTTTACCCTATACTTCTGGATTTATGCTAAGCTAAGCGATGATAAGCTAAGCTAACCACCTCCAGCTCCATGCTTATTTGTCTAATAAGCGTTTTCTAAGATTAACTCTTGTGATTCACTGGTATTAGTCTGGTATTTCTATAAAAATGCAGTTGTTTGTGTTGTCGGTGGTTAAAACAGGAAGAAGCCTGATCTGGTGACTGAAAGCTCCCTGCGTCATGCAGACATCAGCTGACTGGATGGACTCTTCGCTCTCCGGGGGCTTATTAATCTCCAGTTCAATCTGGAGACGCATCTTCTCCGAATCCGTCCAACAAAATCTCATTTTGACACAAACGTTCAGTCACGAAGCAGCTGAATCGTGTGTCTTCCAGCTCCAAAGGTCAGACTTTGCTCCTCAGCTGGAGAACGATCCAGTGGGAAGAGTCTGAAACACTTTGTTGTGCTGTGTCTGAATATGAAGGCGGCATTTCCCATAAAACTCACAGTTTTGTTGTGCAGCTTCCCGTCAGTCCTCCTCCACCTCCCTGAAGGGGATGATAAACATGTTGGAGACCTTTTTTTTTTTTTTTACCATCCCTCCAACCATCTGCCGTCACCAGAAAGCCTGCAGCCTCCTCATGCAAAGAGGATCTTTTGCTTTCTCAGTCGAAAGGTTTTTCTTTTTGGCTTTAATGGAGAGAATAAACATGTTGGAAGTGATTTCTCCCATCAGCTCTTCATCCCCTCCACCATCTGCCGCCAGCAGGAACTCTGTCTGCTCTGGAAGAACAGCGCCCTCTTCTGGGGGTCCCGAAATTTCAGGAGGCGGCGTGCGACCGACTGAAGGTCCATCCATCCAAAGTGTCCAAACACTAATTATCTCGGCCTCTATTTACAGTGAAGAGGCTGCACCGGGCCGACTCTTTGTTTGCTGCAGTTGTACCAAATTACTGTGACTGTCGGACTCTGGGAGAAGAAAGCGAACAAAGGCGGCGAGCAGAGGGGATGAAAGCGTCGCCGGGATCTGTCAGACACTCGTCCGTTCACAGAGAGTGTAACTGACAGGCCGGGCGTCGTCAGCTGACACTCAGAGAGACGGACGAGGACGGGAAGCAGCTTTTAATTCGCCTGCCCCGGCTCCTCTCTCCTCTCTCCGCTCTCCGCTCGGATGAAAGAGGGGAAATAAACATTAGCGTGGGAGGTTTGAAATTGAAGCGAGCGGCTTGGCATTCAGACGGTGCGCGCTGGCGCCGAGCTGCCAACAAAGCAATCCCAGGCTTCAGAGCGGCCGGGTTCAGGCTAAATGTGGACAAGCCTGCGCGTCTGTCTGTCAGCGGCGAGGACGCCCAGAGGACGGAGGTGAGCGACGTCTCCACGTGGAGTCAAGACACCAGCGTCCCTGTAAACGCTGAGAAGACAGCGTGGACCTCCCGAACACGAGCTGCTGTCTCAGAACAACGTTTCAATCCGTGCAGACAGCAGCAAAAGTCAGTTTGGCGTCTCCAGCAGCTGAATCGTTCTCGAGGAAAGTGACTCTACTGATTATCGTCCAAATCAGATTTCTGCTGTTAGAGTTACAGCAGACAGGAACACGCCAACATGGCCGCCCTGCCGGCGCTGCATCCTGCACGACAGGAAGTCCAGACTGTTGTTCCCACAGACTGTAAACAGCAGCGATGCTCCTGGTTAATCAGCTGTTTGCACGCCAACGTCTACCTGCTACTGCTGGTAAACACCTGTTACTGCTGTAGAGTCATGTGACGCAGGGTTTGAATCCTGATTGGACACATTCAGACTGAGGGCAGGAGCCAGATGTTGGCATCTGTTTTTGGTGCAGTGGGGATTTAAACTGCAGATATCAGCAGCTTGTCAGCAGCAACAGACACTTGTGCATGAACGAAAACATAATTATCAATATTAACTCCTGCACACGGGACCTTTAGGTGTCAGTGAGGTCACAGTGTCACAGGATTTGCTTTTATTTGCATTTTATTGAATTCATTTAACTCTTTGCGTCTGTTCGGCAGCAGCAGACATTAAATACCTCAACAAATGAGTTAAATGATCTTGCTAATTGGCATTTCCTGCTTATCAGAATGTATTTTAATATTGGTTTAGTTGACGTTTGGTCAGCTTTTATGTGTATTACCTCAGTTAAACTGCTGCGGCGGCTCGGGCTGGCCTCTGAACAGGCTCCTGAGAGGTCTGAATATGAGCCTCGCATCATTTTCTCATCACTGCCTGGCGGCGTGAGGTCGTGTCTCTGCTCTCCCGCCTCATCATCTCCACCGCTCTGAGTATTAAGTTATTAGCTGTGCTGGACCCGCCGTGGAGGAGCGGCGCAGTCTGCTGGTGGGGTTTGTTCAGGGTATCTGTTGACTCCAGCTCCGAGCCCGAGGAACCTTCTAATACCTGAAGCTCTCCCTTGACGTCGAGCACTGAGCCGTAGAAACGGTCTGATGCTCGGCCCAGCTCCCGCTCCTCCTCCGCGACGCTTCACAGCTCCGCATTTATCTCGTTAAGCTGCAGCCGATTGGTAAAGCTGTGCATGGGCCCGGCTGCCCGTCTGTTTGTAGGCGCCTCATTTCTCGCCCTCGAGCTCGTTTAAAGTCTTTACCCACGTCACGCTGGTGTCCACACGCTTTAATCATCATTTTCGTCATCGCTGTCGGGCTGTTAGCATTTAATTCATGAGCCCTCGGTTACAGTTGCTCCACAAAACAGGAGGAAACGCTTCAATCAGGACTTTGAAACATTGCTGGCAGCTCTGTGAGGCTGCGCTAAAGGCTAACGTCTGCAGCCAGACACCAGGGGGCGGGGCTTATGAGCTGTGCTGCAGTCAGACACCAGTCGGCCATCTTTAGGGTCAGGTATAAGGTATGTTACTCCTGCAGCCTGCAATCAGCTGACAAACTTAAATTCATTATTAACCGATTAATGAAGCACTTGCACTAACTTCAGCGACACGACGTGCTGCTGCTGAGCTGAGTCAAACGCTGTGATGTCACATCCACACAAACACACCTCAGTGTGTGTGAAGTTCAGAGCACAGGCGGAGAGGCCATATGTGCTCCAACACGCTAACTGTCACATTTAATTTAGCAGAGTACATGTAAATCAGGCCCGTCGCAGTCGGTGCCTTCAGTGACTACAGAGAATTTCAATGCATGTGCACACGAGGTGCAGCCGCGTGACGGAGAAAACACAGAATCCTGCATAAACCGATACAGAACACACCTCAAAGCTAAGAATCTGAACACAAAGTCGATTCAAACCAGAAACTGCCTCGGCTTCCATCCCACGCCTCCTCGCCCGGACAAACTGTGCTTTTATTCACCTCGCCTCCCTAAAGCCGAGGCCATTAATAACATTAAAGGAGGATGTTTTCTATCAGCATAATGTGTGATCCCTCTCAGGCTGCAGCAGACCATAAAGGTCACCTCCAGTAAGGACAGCCGGCAAACAGGGATCCCCTCGCTCTCAGAGGCTCCGAGGACGAGGCTTCCTGCTGAAATCAGACCACTCGTCGTGTTTTTAGTTTGTTTTGTGTTAGTTTTGTGCGACTACAGGACTCTGCTGAGACCGCAGGGGTATGAGGTGATACAGACAGTGAGTAATAAAGTTTTACAGGAACAAACAGAGAAAATACATCTTTTGGCTTCAGAGGCTCTCGGGGTGTGCAGTGTGTTCTGCAGCAGGTGCAGGTGAGGAACTGTGCATCGGAGTCTGATTTGTTGATGCATTAAGGTGCGTTCAGCAAAAAAAACACGTGTTCAGAAACGTGACTTTAAAGATTTCCATCGTGGCGCTGTGTTCGCACATGGTCACATGTCAAAATGGCCGCTCCAAAAGGTTCCTCCTCTGCACAGACTCGCTGCTCGGCTCCTGCCCTCCTCTCCAAAACAACCAGAGCCGCTGATTCAAACCCAGAGAAACACTGAATAAAGCAGTTCCACCTTAAAAACCACTGTTTCTCCCACGCTGTCGGCCGCACACGGGACGTCCTGGAGGGGCGGCGAGCCGAGCTGCTGCTAACGTTTGCTCAGCTTGTTTCTCTGATAACTTCAGATCCAGACGTCCGACGACTGAAATCCTTCATCTGCTTCAGATACAGAGTTAAAAACAAGCAGCGGCTGAAAAGAGGAGCACAGAAATGTGTCTTACAGCTGATCCAGAGTCAGTTTATCAAGCTGCTGACACACAGACACAACACTGACACATGCACAGAGAGGAGGCGAAGACAGGAAGTGAAGCCGATCACAGAGCTGATCTGGCGAAACACCTGAAACACAGCTCAACATGCAGAACATGTGGACTGCTACAGTTTCAGTAAATGTAAATGCCAAATATCCAAATACTGACGCCACATTCAGTGCAGCTGTCGCAAAGCATTCTGGGAAACGCAGGAGAGCATACACGGCGTCCGTCCAGCAACACTCACTGACCTCTGTGAGACTGATTTCAGCATCCAAACGTTTCTCGGAGCCCAGATGGCTTCGACCACGACGCTCATAATGTTTTGCGACCGTCATTGTGGACAATAAGGCGAGGAGGCGCGGCGTCCAGCTGCCAGAGCGCCGTCGGACTCACTAACCAGCTCTGCGGCCTCGTTTCAGTCCGCTGTGTGTTTGTGATGCGAGCTGGAGGGAGCGAGTCTCTCTCTGGACGGTGATAACAAGGCGAGCGATGCATCAACCATCTGCTCTGCCAGTGTGTGTGTGTGTGTGTGTGTGTGTGTGTGTGTGTGTGTGTGCGTGCTTACTCATGCCTATATGCGCCCCTGCAGATCACTCCTGCAAGCATATTAGCACAAGTGCTAATAAGTCGACGTATAATGTGACTGCGTCGCTCTGCAGTGGTTGCCAACATGAGGGTCGCGGCTCCTCAGAGGGACAGAAACTTTAATCTAAAGGGCCGTTAGATGATTTAAAGTAAACTAAAAACAAACAAACAAATAAATAAGGCTGTGGTTTCGTGTGAATGGTTGAAATGAGATGAATAGTTTGATGTTAGACAGCACAGTCTCATCACAGGGGCCATTTAGCAGCTGTTCCGGAGCTTTCAGCCACATCACACGCTCGACTGAGGATGTGAGAGCAGAGTGCAGCGTGCAGCAGCTGAAGGAGTCGGTGGAGACCAACAACTGGGTGAACTCATCAGGTGGACACAGACTAACTGCAGGGCGTGAGAATAAGCACCTGTGTGCTAACATTTAAGCTACAACGGATCGCCGATGTGTTCAAGTGCTGCCAGAAAAAATCAGTTTTTGCAGGTTGAGGCTCAACGTTTGATGATTCTGCTGTGAAATTATTCAAACTGGCAGTTTAATCACTGCTGAACTATTAACACCTCAACAGACAGACGCTCGTTTGTCATCAGGCCTGGGAACCACTGCTGAACTGTAAACTGTGTGTGTGTGTGTGTGTGTGTGTGTGTGTGTGTGTGCGCAGCGCTGCAACTAACTGATCATTTCGTACTTAAAGATAAACGGTGTGGTCCGTGTGAAAGGTGACGTCAGTGTGAGCATAAGAGCTGCTCTGCAGGGTTGTCTGGAAAATGGCACTTTAATCAGTTATTGTTTATTGATTTCCAGATCAACAACTGATTGATCGGTGTGTCTCAGGTGTGTGTTGTGTGTATTTTAACTTGAGGGAAAGCAGCCGACAGAGCGACGTCATGCAACACGACAAAGCCTCGTTACATATTGATCATAGCTGATAATTAGTTGACACTTCCTGATGAGCCACGAGCCACAGCTTGACCCCATCAGCCAAACATGCACGGAAGATACAGACGCACTAATATAATATACATACACACCTATTGTAGTGCTTACACACTGAAATCTGTATCTGTGTGTGTGTGTGTGTGCAGGCGTCTTACTTGATGACTGTGCCTTTGGCGCCCCCTGCTGTCGTGAGCATGACCCTGGTGGTGAGGCTGACCCTCAGGTCCTCCTCCTCCAGGCCCAGCAGCTCGGCACAGTGCTCCAGCGTCTGGCTCGACTGGTTCTTGATGGCGCAGCCGCCTGGCAGACGAGGAGAAGGGCAGCGTTACAGGCGAGGTTAGGGCGAACAGACGCCGGCGGGTTCACCGTGATCAGATCAAACGCTCAGGTTTCAATAAGCACAGAGAACTGAGGCTTTCTGGGTAACGTAGGAAATCAAGGTCAGGCCGTTTGTTTACCACGGGCACAACAATCAAACTGAAACTGCTGCAGCAAAACAGCACACAAACAACAATCACACATGTAAACAAGAGAATCTCAACATTTGTTGAAGAGAAACCAACTTTTTATTTGACTTCGACTTGTTTTTATTAAAGTCAGATAAGGAAAAACTCTTCAGCAGAGAGGAAACACTGAAGGAACCTCAGGAGACGACGGAGAAGGATCCATCTTCAGGACGCACAGACAGGAAACAGATAAATAAAATGGAAAGGTTGGACTGCAAACACACAAAGATGATGGATTCAGGAGGACGTCGAGGAACCGGGCGGGATTTACCTCATTCAGTCCAATCCAAATGTTTATCTTTGAAAGTCAGTCAGGTTTAATCTGATTCGACGAGAAATAAACAGTTAAACAACAGAAAGAGACAGATGGTAGGACTGATGTGAGGTCAGTTACATGTGCCCCTGCATGAGTTTCTGTCAAAGCTGGATGACGAGATGTTTAAACGTGACGACTGAGAGTTAACGGATCATCAAACTGAACGATTAAATCCTTTTATTGTGGCTCCAGAGGGGGATCTGTTGATACGCTGCATTCATCCTGAAACACCATCCCGATGTTTCAACGTGGACAACCGACAGTCTGTAGCATCAGCTCTCCGGTGTGCGACGTCGAGGTGATTCACGGAGAGTTTGAAAGTCTGTAAATGTCGTCATCTGATGTGTGGGCGTGGTACGAGGTCTGCCGCTCCTTAAGGGGTCAGTTTCCTCCAACGAACCAGGAAACTCGACGAACAGTCTGACCCCAGCCTCCTCTCTCGGAGCTCCGCTGGATCAAACCTCCTCTCGCGGCGTGATAAAGGGCTGAGTGGGCGGGAAATATGAATGAAGGAATCTTTTTAAAATCCCCCGCACTTCCGCAGCAACAAGCACCCCCGTGACGACAAATTGACAAGCCGGCCTACGTGCGCCCTACTTAAAGCTGAGGGCATCACAAGGTGCTCATTATGTGCCGAGCGAGTCGGAGTAACGCCCACGAGCTGTGAGCCGAGCAGGTCCAGGGAGGGATGAACAAAGCCTGGGGAGAAACCGGGTGGGCTGAGAGCAGCAGAGTCCTCCTGAAGGGCTGCAGCTGCCTGACGACGCTGCTGAGAGTCGACGCCACAGATTTGATCAGGACGTGATGATGAACCAGGTTTTTGATGTTCTCATCCTGCAACTGATGATTGTTTTCCATGTTTATTAAAAGAACAAAGACACTTCCTGACTTCCCGAGCCTACCGGTCCCTTCTAAAGACATAAATCATCCTCAGTGAAGTTAAAGTTCAGGTAGGTCCTACAACCAGACCAAAGCGGCCTCTCCAGCTGATGCCTGACGCCCGGCGTCCTCATTGTGTGGCTAACAAATGCAGTCAGATGCTGCTGTTGATGGGACAGAGGCCCCCACACACACTTTAAACAGCGGTGCTACACCCAGATGAGGACACACCTGCTGCACCCAGGTGATGACACACCTGCTGCACCCAGATGATGACACACCTGCTGCACCCAGATGATGACACACCTGCTGCACCCAGGTGATGACACACCTGCTGCACCCAGGTGATGCACCAATTAACCATTAAAAGCAGAGTTTAACCTAAAAGCACCATGAACTTTGGACCATCAGCTGCAGATCATCTGACACGGCTCCAAAGTCTGAAGGTCAAACAACGAGAAAACAAAAGGTAAAAGCCAGAAAAGAAGAAGTGATCAGCCCAATTCTGAAGCAGGGGCTGTGCAGCTCAACCCTCTGGGGTACTTCTCTGATCAATGCCGGCCATCGATAGCTCCGGAAAGCTAAGTGAGCTAATATCAAATCAATGTTCGGACTGAAGGAGGAGCCCGGTGGATTCCTGGTTATTCCTGGTTAATTAAGCTTCATTGTTTCCGGGCCTCTCCTGATAGATGTTTATTTTTAAAGGCCAGCCGAGTCTCGACGAGAATCCAGTTCTCACATTTTCCAGGAGGACGCTGACGACTCTGACGCCGAGATGCATCCAGACCGGTTTGACCTGAGAGCGGACCGTAGGAGTGGCGTTTGTATAACATCCAACCCGCTGCAATGCACAGATCGCACGCTAATTAATCTGCTCATAGCGTTGGCAAAAGGACTGAGCGGTCAGAAAAATGTGCTGCTGAGCTGGACGACACGGCCAGGACCGGGTCTGGGTGCAGAAAGTGGTTTTGCCTCTGCAGACCCTCGATAATCACACACACACATGCAGAACTGAACTCTGTGCACATCGTCTGTGCAGACCCTGAAGATTAGAGCTGAGTCTGTGTAAACTGATGCACGAACCACAGAGGATGTGTCGGTTTGATGCGATAAAGTAAAAGCTGAAGATTTCAGTTTGCAGCAAAACAGATTTTTCATAAATCTGCAGACGACACCATCTTATTCACGCACTTAAGCACTTAAAGTCCCAATAAATATAAACTTTTAATATCCTGAGCTTCCCCTGGTGAGGCAAGGCTTTTCAAACAAAGTCTCGTACATGTGCAAGATGACGAACCTCAGTTATAAACTAAGGGTTTAAAGGATTTGCCTTCATATGAAGTGCTAATGCAAGTCAGCGCTGTTATTAAAGGGGTATTTCACCGCACGACAGATGGTATTTTTCATAAAACTGAGCTGTCGGTGCAGAAAAAAGATACAAAGACTTGTTAAATCGGTGCTGAAGGACCAGAAACAGGAAACCTACGATACCCAGAATGCACCAGGCTGCACCACAGCAGCAAACACACATGACTGGTTTTTAAGTACAGCTGCTGCCTCGTCCCAGGAACAGAACAGTGATTGATCAGTAGCTCTCCCTCCCCGAGAGACTTTAAAATAAAGTTTGAATGAATAAAAGAGTTTTACACCTTTCGAGCTGCGTGTGCAGGAAATATAATCATGCATTTGCACAGATACAGTTGGAAATCTGCAACATTTGCCTTTAAATGGAAACTTGTAAAAATACCTTAAGCTAAAAAACAAACCGTGCATCGTTGCACCAAAAAAAGTTATTGTAGGAAAAATTTGTAAATCTGAGTTTTGTTCTTTTTATGTCCACTGTACAGCCTTTTCCCCTGAGTGTTACTGTAATTTACAGTGTCTAAAACCATAAATAAGCACATTTAACAATGAAATGTCTTGTTAGGATCTAAAATCATCAAAATCAAGATGTGAAACCTTGAATAAGCTGCAGAGAAACAGCAGAACGTCCTGATTTCTTAGCTACAGGTGACAGGAAACCACTAAAACCTCTTAACTTGCACTGGAGGTTACACTTCAAACAGCTGCTGATCTCTGACCAAACACAGAAAAGTGAAAAGAAACCAAATGTCATGGGTGAATACGTCATTTTAGCCCTCGTGGAGCCATGAGCTCATCTTCTTCTCTCTGGATCATCTCCATCTTCTCTTATCTGGTCACGTCTTTCTTCTGGAGCTGTGATCGATCTCCCGCCGCAGGTCGACAGTTTCTGCAGCCATCAGTCTTCGACGAGCTCGGTCGGTTTAGCGATCGCGTCTTTGTTCGACGTCTGCAGCTTTTACCAAACCGAGACAAACACAGGTAAACATTTGTTGTGAGCTCCTCAAACTCTCCCCCGCTCAGGAGACCTCGATCCAAACTGTAGGCCCAGCCGAGTCTCCAAAGCGGGATGATTACCTCCTCTGACTGAACACTCGCTGTAAAACACGCACCACGATGGCCACCCGCTGCGAGAACCAGTCCGTTTAATAGGCGCCCCGCTGCGCCTCCTCCTCTTCCCCGCGGAGGGAGAAAACGACGGGGGAGGAACCGGGAGCCGAGGAGCTTCAAAGTTCAAAGCATCGCTTGATGTTCATGGAAACTGAGCCTCCCTGGAGGCCTTCAGTCAGAAAAATGAGGTGTGAGACGCGAGGTGGAGCGTCCGACGCCACCACGCCGCGGCAACACTGACAGGAACTTAATACTTTTTAATTATTTCATGACTTTTTAATCATATAATTGGTTAATTTCTCCGTCAGCGAGAGAAAAATGATTCAGCACCTGTAGAAGAAACGCCACACATCACGAAACCATTCGTCTTTGACCACGACGAGGCTGAAGAGAGGCGACGGCGAGACGGAGGCTGAATACTGCGGCGATCGATCAAAGCGCAGAGTTCTTGAGGGACGAGATCGAAATGCCGCCAGCCTCTCAGGAACCAAACCGGCGCCGTTTAGGAGGGCGAGAAGCCGGCGAGATGGATGGCTCCTGATGTAATCACAGACCGCCGCAGGCTGAGAACTCATCAGTTATAGACGGTGATGGACCGACCCTCACGGTCCTACCTGTGGCCTCCGCGTCCCAACGATACTGTGAGTACAGGAAGTGTATTCGGATACTTTAGTAAAAGTACGAATGCCTCAATGTAAAACTTACTTTTTTCTCTTTAAAAGTTCACTTTAAGCCACTTTCGTCCACTTTAATCGACGCCGGCTGATTACGAGCAGGCCAGACTCGGACTCTGCTTGCTGCCGAGTCATCCTGCCACTTCCTGCGCCCACTTCCTGTCACCGTGGAATAAACGCGATGCTCTGGCTTTGCTGCAGTTCACCGTTGAGTGGAGCGTCGCCTTAAACCCTCCACTATCGCAGCTTTTCCAGGGTCATTAAAACAGTTGGGTGGGTGTGACGATGGACGCGTCGCAGCTCGTTAGCTAAGAACGTCTCCACCTCTTTACCCGCCAACGATGCCTTCAAGGTTCTGTATCCTCGTTGGAAAGTGCAGTTTTGTTACTTCGCTAATTCTTCTGCTTCACAAAATCAGTTTTTTTGTTTTCTACTGTTTGTCTGTGTGTCGGTTGTTTTCTTGGGTTTCTGACAAAATCTGACACCAGCATGAACCGACCAATCACATGCTGCCATCCAGCCACCAATCAGCATCAGAGCTAAGCTTCATCAGCTAGCTAGCTAGCAGCAGCATGCTACGTGGGTGTGTCTTCAGGTGTTGGTCTCCTCAAACCCTGTTGAGCTGGAGAACACCTGAACCTTGAGGCTCATCATCCAACTCTGAATCACTGGAGCTCTCCATGTTTGTTCTGACCCCGCCCACTTTTCAAACGGACCAATCAGATTCCTCCAAGAAATACATCACCATATGGTGGAACAAGACTCTCTCAGTACCGTTTAATCCGGACTTTAAACCCAGTTTAGACCAGAGATGCACAACATCACGAGTCGAACTTTGCAAACAGTGTGCAACGTTTTGAAAACCTGCACCACGGACACCAAAGCAGCCAAACGTGACGTCATAGCAACGACTCTCTTTGGATGCGTCCAGAGCGCATCCACAGAGCGTCCAGGAGTCCTAAAGCTCCAGTTACCTTCTCTAAGAACTCACCTGAGGTGCTCCCGGCCTCCTCGAAGTCGATGTTTCCGAGGTGCAGCACGCCGGCCACCACCCTGAACAGGTCCAGCTTCTCGGTGTCATCCAGGCCGATCTTCTTCATGGCCACGCACATCCTGTTGAAGTCGCCGTGGTCGTCCAGCAGCGGGTCCTTCAGGGGGCCCGACTTCATGTGCTGAGAGACAAGACCGAGCACAGGCGGTTACTGAGGCTTCCACCATGCTCCACCTTTAAATCACTGTTATTCTCACTCATTTATCCTCTATCTGCTTCACCTTCCATCGCTTTTTCATTTCATCTCTCCCTGCTTCTCTGCCTTTTGTGCTCTGTCGAACAAACTGACCTCAATCCTCCAATCGCCCTTGAGAATCATTTCCCTTTATTTTCAATTTAGCGAATCTTTGGCTTCACTTTGTTCTTCTGCAGCAACTCAAGACTACCTGGGCACAAAACGTCTCTGTTATTCCGTGAACGAGCTGCACAGACGAACTCTAACAAGCAGATCGAGCGGTGCATGAAATACCTCAATGTGCAGCGGAGAGAAGGCAAAGATAAGAAACACACACACACACACACACACACACACCTGGAAAACCCACTCAGGAATGTCACAGTTTGATGATAACCGCAGGCTAAACAACCCCTCAGTGTCCCCTGTGACAGAATTAAGTAGAAAATGAATTTGACTGCTTTGCCGGTTCCACTGTTTAATCAGGTTCTCATTGGATTTTCCCATAGATGCTCATGGAGTCGAATAACATAAATCAGCAGCAGGAAGGTGGCAAACAAGAGCTCAGATGGATCTAATAACAAACACTTTGGGAGACGCAGATGTTAGTTGTGTGTGAAATAAAACAAACTCGAGCTGCTTTTTATGTTTTTATGGTCACAGAAGCTAAAAACCCCCAATAAAGAGTGAAAAGAGCAAAGGTTTATGGGTAAGCGGGACAGCCAGCCAGTGTGTCAGTCATGCTTGGAGAGGCAGACTGACGTGGACTGATGCCCGAATCAGACATCAGACAGGTTTTAGTTGGACTGTCGAGGCTTTGTTTTGCTTTTCTTCCCCGCTTCGTTACCTCGGCTACGAGGCCACGTTTGGTTTTATTTGTTTGTTTGTTTGTTGCACAAAGTCGTTAAAAGTTCTGAATGAAATCTGGCAGAAAAGCAGTTTGTGACAGAGATCGTGTGATTGTTTAAAGGGCGAAAACCTGCATGAATCAGCATTTCCTGCACGTTTTCTGCCCCCTAGTGGCCAAATCTGTAGCCATGCAGCTTTAATAATGCAAATCTGGGTATTTTTCACTACTTTTGGTTGTTGCTCATGAAATGTTGACCTTAAATGAAGTTTTTGATTCATTAGTGTGTTTTGATGTTAACCTAAAGCACAGATTTGAATTAAAACGGGTCTACCTTCTCAACAAAAATGTCAAAATGAAGATTTTTGGCTGTTTAGCGTAGCAGCTGGCCAGCAGGATTGCTCTGCAGTGGGTTCACAGACAAAAAACTGAGCAATTCCACCTTAAATCACCATTAAAACGTGTTTTTTCAGAGCTTATGGACCTCAGGGGAGGCTTGAGAGCAGCAGAAAGTATAAAACAACAACTGGCTCCTGCGCACAGTCCTGCTGTAAACGCACTGATCTGATGACGCTGCTGGTCAGAGCTGCAGACGTGCTAATTAACTGGATTTTACGCTCGTAAACATTATGTCCTACAGTATATACAACAGCATCTTCTTCTGTGCTTTTGCTTGCAACAGAACAGGAAGTGGACACAAGCGGTTACCGCACGGCCGCACTGTGACATTCTGAGATACACAGGAAAGCAAATCACAAGAGATTTCAGGCTGATTGAAAGGCTCTACAGGTTCCACACAGCAGAGGAGAGCAGGAAGCCAAACAGGGCGCTGGAGAGTCTGCATGCATTAACCCCCCCCTCCACCACCACCACCACCACCACCATCCAGACACTCAGACAAGATGTGAACCCAGCGTTCCCAACATTCACATCACTATCAAGATGTAAAAGAGCCGCTGAGGAACCGGGAGGAGGAACATTAAATCACCTTGTCGTCCTTTGAGATACGAGACGGAGCAGTGAGGAGACACACAGCACATCATTTATCAGTGATAAACCTGCGGCTACACCTGGACTGACCTCTGAGCTAACCTCCCCTGAACTTGAGGCTGATGTTGAAAAAGCAGCTGCAGATGCTTTGATTTGATCGGATATGACCCGCAGAGCCTGAAGTGTCCGAACTCCGAACAAAACCCGTCCTGACACACAAAACCAGACTCGACTGCAGCGATCACGCAGGACCAGGCTGCTGTTCGTCTGGTCAGTTATTCCAAAAAGGCTGAATTAAAGTTCTTTCTTTTATTTTCCTGTTTAAACGTTCTGTTACGTCTTCTCTTCTCTGCTTCTCGTGTCCTGATCAACAAAACGTTCAGGACGGTGTTATCAAATCTGGAGGCAGATGTTCGGACGCCGTCACACGGGATGTTCTGGGTTTGTTTATCTCTGCGGGTCGCCGTGAGAAGTTCGTGCAGAAGATGTTCGGCTTGTTTCCCTGCAGCAGGTGAGTGTAGATAAGAGGTGAGGTGCGTCAGCGAGGGGTTGGGTGGAGCAGAAAGACGCGTTTTACAGAAACTGATACGAGAGATTGAATAAATCTGAAGACGCTGATTAAATATCTGGTGAAATTAGTCAAATGTATCAAATTGAAGTGATTTTAAGGTGAAACCAGCGTGACACAGGTGTGATCACAGACTGTTTGACAGGGACGTGAAGTCGACACTTTGATTTCATCGTTTCTACACAATCGTCCAGTGGCGACGCCCCCTGCAGGTCGTTAGAGACAGTGCAGCTTTAATCGGGGCTCTTTAGCTTTATCTTTGAGTTTTCACAGGCGGTGAAACTCAAAAACCACGGCGACGGCTTCTTTTCCTTTTGTTCGACGTGTTCGTTGTCGTTTCAGCTAACCACCGCCTCAGGCACCGACGTGTTTTTTATATTTAAGAATAAAGAAAAACAGGAACAAACGTGCAGCTCCCTCCGCGCCGCTGTGACCGGATGCCACAGCTAACGATGATGGATTGTTTAAGGTTTGACCGAATGCGAACACGTCCTTCCTCCTATGATTCTTCTGCGTTCGAGAGGATGTGTCTGACTTGTTACACGACGGCGTTTCATGAGCCTCGGTGGAATATTCCTGCATTCATCCGGCGTCTTCGGCAGGGACGCCGCAGCGGCCGACTCTTGTCCGTGTTCCCGCTTAATGGCTATAATAATTAATAATGCCGCTCTGCAGGGAACACCATACACATCCACATTAATGGAATACTTGTGCATAATTAATCAGCGGCTGGAGGCAAAGGAAGGAGCTCATTTCACATGATGAGGTTTTCTTATTAATGCAGCGTATTAGATGTCTTTGTGCCGCGCGGAGGCTCTCAGCCCGGCCGCTAATTAAAATGTTTGCCGTATGAATACGAGCATCTGAACTTACTCAGAGAATTATTAGACGACATGAGCGCGGCGAGGAATTTCAGGCTGTGAACGTGAACAACAGGTTCTGGTGAAGGAAGCCTCCACAGTCAGACACAAACCTTAAAACGCAGCTCTGCAAAGGTGTTTTCACGCTTTACTGTCTGGTTTGTGCCTCATGTGACAGCTCGAGTTGAGGTTGGGGCGAGTCGGATGAAGCCAAACGGCGATCGAACGGCGTCTTTAATTAAGGACGGCAGCTGTGAGCTCCGGTCTGAAGGCAAATGTTACAACTGAAAATAAGAGAAAAAAGCCAAATTCTGCCTTCGTTAAGAAACTGCCTGAGGTTTGAATAACTTCCGAGAAACCAGTTTCAGGCTGTTTTGACATTTCCTCAATAATCTGTTGTGTCAGGAGGAACAAACGTGTTAGAATATGAAGTTTGCTTTCAGGTGAGAAGGAAAAGAGCTTGCATTCATTTCAGGACTTGCAGCATCACCAGCTAACGTTTTCATTTCCTAGACAGACAAATGAAATGCCCCCGCTGCAGCGAGGAGTCCTGTCAGTCAGGAGGACGAGCACAGAAACCGATAATCAGAATCACACCTGAGCAGACGAGAGGGAGGAGCCGAGCAAACGGCGGCAGGACGCGAGGCAGCAGAACAAAGAGCGTCAAACGGATTAACAGATAACAGCGAGCGGGGACGCAACGGAGGAGGCGACGGGCCGTAAATCAAAGCTGCAAACTGTCCCGCACGCTGGGAGAAAAACCGAGAGCGGGCGACAGGAGCGGGCGACAGGAGCGGGCGACAGGAGCGGGCGACAGGAGCGGGCTGGAGGCTGTGAATCCAAAGCCAAGGCGCTGAGTCAGCCTTAAGGAGGCACTAATGCGGCGGGTTCCTTTGTTACGACCCGCGGGGGCCGACGAGAGCGTTCTCTGTTCCTGCTCTTAGTTTGCATTGAGCCCGTCGCTAAGACTGAGACTCAGACACCGGGGACACGAACGCACCGCAGCCGCTGTATAACACCGGCTTCATAAACATCGTCTCCGGGCCAAAGAAAAGCAGTTTTAAAGTTCATGAACTCAGAGAAGCAACGACTGCGTTTACACATCTGCAGCGGTGGAGAGCGAACGTGCTGCAGCAGGTCACAGGGATCCACGCTTTGAGTAAGAATTAATATAAAATATAGAATTATCTACAAATAATGAGTTTCTTATTAAAATAATGAGTTTTTATCACAATAACAAGTTAACATCTCCATATTAAAAAAAGATTTATTTTTAAATAGTGACTTCCTGTTTAAAAATGGGTGATATCTGAAGACTCTGAACGTGATCTCAGAGTCTCCACCCTCTGAGCAGCAGCCTCAGCCTCTCAGATCTGAACTCCCCATGTTAATAAGAAAGAAACCGATTGTGCGTCTGATGCATCGGCTAATCATCTTCTCGGTCCAAATCTGCTTTGTTTATTACTGAGCACACACATCAGCACTGAACAACGTGCACACGCTTCATAGCAACGCCGGGTGGAGTCAGGCTGGAGTAACGTACCTCTGGGCTCTTGCGGTTCTGCAGGATCTGCTTGTCTGTGTCTTTGGTAGCAAAGAAGCGAGTGCATCCTCTGTTCAGGTACTGCAACACACACACACACACACACACAGAGGAACATATCAGCCACGAACATGAAAAGGACTTGAATGCAGCATTAGCACAAAGACTCCACTTACTCCCAGTCTTTGTGCTAAGCTAGGCTAACCACATCTGAAACCCTTTATTATCATTGATCTTGGTGTGCATCATAGAAGGTACTGGCTGCAGTACAGCTCATAGGCCCCGCCCCCTGGTGTCTGGCTGCAGTACAGCTCATAAGCCCCGCCCCCTCCATGTCAGCAGATGGTGATGTTTGGTCAACTGTTCAGTTCATCTACATCATCAGTTTGGTTTGAATCAGTTATTGATGATGTGGTGGGGGCGTGGCTTCATGATTGACAGCTAAAGTGGGCGGGACCCTGATACCTGCAGCTCCACGCCCCCGATCTCTTCGGCACAAATGCTGTCACCAGGGCGAGATGGCGCCGCTCGTATCCGAACTTCCTTCATTTTGTTTTTACCTAATTAAACTGTGACTGTTTTACGGCATGAACCCAGTTTTCTTACTTCTCGCCGTAACCTTCCAACCGCCATACGCTCTCAGTCGTTCTGGGAGTCACAGGCGATGTGAAAGTATCAGATCCCAGTACATGTTTCTGTGTTAAAGGGAAAATCCCTCCTGTTCTGCTGATCTCAACCAGCACTCGTCCCAATAATTACATTTGCATTTGCACAAAAGGCCGCGCCGTCCCCTCGGCGATCGATTCAGCGCCCGTTTTAACGGCTCTGCACCAGCTGTCCGCCTCAGATTCAACGTAATGACGACTCTGACGCAAACTTCCCAGGTGTGTGTGTTGTTTGGAGTCACTGGTGACGGCGGCGTCCTTTTCGGTGGAGCAGATGGACGTAAACAAAAACCTTAATTCCAGGTGAAGCTGCAGGGGAACCGCCGGCCTCATTCAGACTGCAGACGGGACACGTTCTCCGTGTTGTTCCTCATCGTAGTTCCTCCTCTGGGAGCGCTGAGGTGGACTAACTGAAGGACTGTACACTAACTCCGCCCGTCGGATGTTTGGAGTTATAACATTTAATATGAGAAAAGCTCCTCGTGCACCACGTTATCCTCCATTCTCCCGTCTTTTTTTACATTTTTAACTGTTTTACTTTTCTTTTCTTCCTCTAATTTCTTTCAATATTCATGTTTTCTTTCCCAACACTGGTTTGTTTATTTACTTCCTTCTGTTCTTTATTTCTCTCCTATCGTCCTTATTTCTCCTTTGTTTCATCCTTGTTTCTTTGTTTTCTGTATTTTTATATATTTATTCCCCTTGTCATCCTTCTCATTTATATTTTTTAATGCCATTAGTTTTTTAGCCTTCCTTATTTCCTCCTCCGGGCCTTTATTTACCCAAACGGAAGGACCCAGGCCTTTATTTAAGGCAGGCTTGTATTAGAGACAGGCCTTTATTTTAAAACCCCTCTGTTTTCTCTAACTACAGAGACTTTATATTATTTTTATGATAATAATCTTCAGATTTCAGTGTGAGGCCTTGTTTGATCTGCTCTCATTTGTCCTGTTGAAGTTACTGCATGACGCCGTTAATATAAACTCATCACTTCCTGCATCGGTTTCAAATTTAAAAGCCCTCCAATGACTCAGTGAACAGAAACATATCATTTCCTAACAAGGCTTTTATTTTGAAATATTTTCAGGGACCTGCTGTGGAAACTTCCTTGATTTGGTTCCTGAACACCACATGAAATGTAGCGTCCGCCATCTTGTGGCGTTTGTACGTCACTACCAAAGGGGCTCAGACTCCGGGACAACAAAACGTGATTATATTGTTGAATTTATCAAATTAAAGCAGTGTGAAGACACATTCTTCAGTTACATCAGCAGATTATATGACAGGTCTTCAGGTCTTGGCCTTTTGTTCGAGACCAGGCTTTTATTTTCTGTTTAAATACAGAAACAACTATGCTTCCTTCCTTCTTTCGTGCCTTTATTCATCATGTTTTATATTTCACGCCTAATTTCTTCCTTTATTGCTTCCATCGTTCCATGTTTACACTCACCTGCCTTATTATTTTTATTTGTCCTTTGTTTCCTTCCTTCTTTCTTTGTCTCCTTCTATACCACCTTATTTCCTTCATTCCGTCCCTTCTTTTCCCACCTTTTCCTCCTTTCCTTCCACCTCATCTCTCCTCTCCTCTCTCCTCGTGTCCGTCCTACCTTCACTTTTCTTTCACACTGTTATATTTTACACTTCTGCTCCTGCAAACTCCCGAGAGCTTCCTCCACCGCTGCAGATACACACACACCTCCACTCACATCTCCAGGTGTTTGAGCTCTTTCAGGTCTTATCTCCACTCTCCGAGTCCTTTTACACCAAAGACGGTTTTCAGAAAACATCTTGAACAACCCAGCGTGCACCTGAACGCACCTCATCCCTCCCTGTGGCCTACAATCCAACCTGAAGGAGCTCATCGCGGCTGCAGAGCTCGTTCCTCGACTGCTGCTACGAGACAACTCGGTAAATCTTTTCTTTTTTACTCCCCCGGCAGCGGAGGGAGGGCTGTAGATATATGAAGCCATTAGGAGCTGCTGAACGGACCGCGGGAGGTGTAATAAGTTGCAGGGGGACACTGGCGGAGACCGGCGAGCGAGCGTCGGCACTTTAAGACCCCAGAATGACGCAGGTGAGAATAGGCGATTGAGTTGAGACGCTGCCAATAAAAGGATGACTGTGTTTAAAAAAACCCATTTCTGTGTCCTCCGTCAGCGGCGGAGGATGACTCAGCTGTTTTCTGAGGAACGGCGCCCGCTCAGGATCCGATTTTAAGGTGAAGGCCAAAGGAAACAAAGGAAGAACCTGTGCTTTTTTGCTTTTTGTTATATTTTATTTGACCTTTTCTTCCACTGATGCTGAATATATGAACATTATTGTGTCTAGTGTTCATCTTTAGGAACTTACAGTCACTTCATGCCCGATAGTTTATCTTTATATTCAGAAATACCTTCATTTGTCATGTGCAGAGCTTCAGCGCCCACTGAGGAGGTCAAAGCTTAACTAATGTATATGTTTCCATTAAAATCAGGTCAGTTCAGGTCGGTTTAGGTTGGGTTGTGTGTGTAACAGCAAGAACACAGGAGTGGGATTCAAAGAGTCTGATTTCAGGCGCCTGAAAACATCAGAGAGGCCTTTCAGACAGGAAGCTGAAGCGTTATATCCGTCCGTGCTCTCCGTGCACCAGACTCCACTGATAAAAACAGCGATTTAAGCTCACAGGGTCGCTGATCTGCAGCTGCATGGATTGACCAGGTTTTTACGTTTATGTGTTTAGATTTAACAGATTTACGAGTGGAATCATCAGTTTTCTGCTTTTCTTTAGTTTATCACAATTCATTTCATGTTTAATTTCATGTGTTTTCCTTGTGCACTGATCTAAACACGTATTTACATCTCTGTGACGTCACCCTGTGGCGAATCTTCAGTGTTTAAGCTGTGACTTCGAAGAAAAGGTTCGGTTTTCACAGATTTCTGCACGTTTAAATCTAAAAAGTGCTGTTTCCTCTCAAAGTTTCAACGGATGAAACATTCGAGCTGCGACGCGGCCGAAGATCGATACCTCCGTGTTGCCCGGGCGACATCATTATCTGTGCATTACTTGGCCATTACGGCAGCCATTACTGCAGATTTCTCTGTTTGGGAGTGGAGGTGAACGCTTTATGTTTAATGGGGGAAACAAACCTGACGGAGAAAACGACCATTTGATCCTGCGCAGAGTGAGGAACGGCGGCCAGATGGGCTCCAGCTTTAATGAAGAGCTGACGCCAAAGGGAGGCGGGCTGGTTGGTGGCTCAGAGCTGCCCCCTGGTGTCCATCACCGACACAACATTTGGGACCAGTTCTCACCGTCCTCTGGCTCCTTTTGGATCAGGTCTTGGATCAGGTCTTGGATCAGGTCTTGGATCAGGTCTTGAATGCATTCATGCTACCTCAGGTCGTTTTAGGAGTGCAGGAGAAGCTGCAGCGAGCTCTCACTCTGAAAACACTTTGATTCAGTTGCGGCTGAAGCTCAGACTGAGGACAGTTCGTCTTTGCTGCAGCGAAGAACTAAATTAAATTAAAACACTGATTTTAAAGCGTTTGGTGCGAGTGTCACTCTCCCGTCACCGAGGCTCCAAATAAACAGCTGAATTCTCTTTTCAGGGCAACTGTTTGCTGATTAGAAGTCAGTGTTTCACGTCATAAAACCAGTTATTAAAACACAGAGACGCAGTTTACGTGACAGGAGGTCAAAGGTCAAACCACTGTCGTTAAAATGATGAGAATTGTTTATAGAAAACAGGAAATCTGAATGTTTTCAATATGAATTTATCAGAGAACTGTTCCTGCCTCCTGCACATTCGCATTAATCTCTGTCAGTCGCTGACGCTGCGTTCACTGCACGCAGCCCGATCGTGTTCCTGTAATCGAGCCAGACGAGCTGCGTGACATCACATCTCCGATCAAACACGCGCGCTGAGACACAACCGTGTCGCGCAGATGCTGCTGAACATCTGCTCGCCGTCAATTAGACTCAAACGCTCACGTTCAGTTTGCTAACATCACTTCAGCTGAATGTCTCAGCACACGTCTGCACAGCGTCCACAGGAAACACCTGCTGAGACGCGCTGACATACAGGCATAATGTTATTATTAATATTATTGTTTTAAACAGCTGCTCGCTGTTTTTCAAAGAAACAAAGAGATAACCTCAAATACATATATTTAATCTGCTTTCTGCAGGGTTAAAGCATTTCCTAATAAGTTCATTATTAAACTACATCTGAAGGTTTAACAAATCTCATAAAAAGCCCCAAATGTTCAGTTTTAATCTTATTTTAAACGACAAACTGCTGCTCACTGTGGTTTTTACTAAAGTGCACGTGTTGGGGACTACTTTCAGCAGCGGATGAATCCACGGTTGGTGCAGCAGTGTGGTGTGTGTGTGTGTGTGTGTGCTGGACAGCATCTTTCCATCAGGTTAGACTCCAAACCCGCAGGTCGGACTGAAGAGACGTACCCTGAACGTGTCCGGGGAGCTGAGGTGGAACTTCTGCCTGATGTCCTCGGGCGCTCCGGCGCACAGGCGGTAGAAGATGTGGTAGTTCCGCTCCTCGGGGCTCTGTCTGCAGATCCTCGACTTCTCCAGCAGGTAGTGCGACACGAAGCCGCCCACGACGGCATTCTGACCATGGAGACAGCGACAGGAAAACGCGATTTAACGTTATCACAAACCAGACCAGACGAAGCTGAACTGTTTGGTCAAACCCACCAGACTCCATTGACAAAAACAGTAATTTTAGCCTGCAGGATACAGGAAATGCTGCTCTGCTGCCGCATCAAATAATTAGTCTGTTTGTGTAACTTTGTTTGTTTGTGCGACTTCAGTGAATCCAAACCAGCCTTTTCAAACACAAACAATCTCATCAAATGAGGCAGCAACAAACCAGCAACTCCCATGTCCCACGAGCTAAAATCACTGATTTTGTCAATGGAGTCTGGTGGATTTGAAAAAGCACAGATATGTAATAATCTAAATATTGCATACAGTTAAAACGTTGTTATATTGCTTAGCTTAGCTTAGCTTAGTGCAGGCATGATGATACAACACTACCTCAAAAAACCCTGAATGTCAATAAAAGATGAGTAATGTTTGATTTGAATGGTTTAAATTGGTTTTCATGGTGGAAACGTGGAGTTATTAAAGTGGGAAACATCGAGGACAACACGAGTGAAACCGCCATAACGCATCAGGTCGTTGAGTTTGCGCGGAAGCTGTGGGGAAATCTGATGATTTATGTCTGCAGACGCACAAACAAAAGAGAGAAGTGATACGAACCGAGGCCGTTGCTGCTTTTTGCTGTGTAGGCCTCTGAGATGATACTGGGAGTAATGTGTTTACTCATAAGTGCGGAGCTATCCATAAATATTCATTATTAAAGATCAATATGAAGCGTTTATGCTAAAGAACTCTCTCTGTTAGGCTTCATATTTAATTCATAACGTTTCATTGTTTGTGAGGCTCGGGAGCCCAACGAGCCGCTCCTCGCTCGGCGGCCGGTACCTTCTCGTTGAAGTGGATCTCCACGAACTTCCCGAAGCGGCTGCTGTTGTTGTTCCGCACGGTTTTAGCGTTTCCGAAGGCCTCCAGTAACGGGTTCGCTGCGGGGCGAGAGACAGGAAGTGATGTCACAAACGAACAAAGTCAACAGAGAAGAAGCTTTGAGGTAAAGTGACGTGAGGAGACTCTGACCTTCGACTATTCTCTCATCGATGTCCTGGCCCGTTCCATACGAGGTGGTCAAGTATCTGTCGGGGGAACAGGTACAGGTCAGGTTGTTACCAATTAACTGTGTGTATTAATTCGCTATAAACGATCTCTACAGAGCAGGATTTCACATGAAAACACAAAAAACCATAAAAAAGTAAAATAAGCAGTTAAATTTAAAAATATCAGATAATAATAAAACATCACT
The DNA here is from genome assembly GCA_008933995.1 of Datnioides undecimradiatus. Classification (NCBI taxonomy): domain Eukaryota; kingdom Metazoa; phylum Chordata; class Actinopteri; order Lobotiformes; family Datnioididae; genus Datnioides; species Datnioides undecimradiatus. The sequence continues at coordinate 31,960 of WARS01000134.1, read as the reverse complement.
TTTCAATAAATGATCACATGACACATGAGGCCTGCCATCGTCGGCCATGTTTCCCACCACTGGCTCGCCTCTAAACATGCGGAGTCACCCTCACCTGAGCACAAACTTGGTGTTTTCGGTCTTCCCGGCGCCGGACTCCCCTGAGACGATGATGGACTGGCTCATCTTCAGGACCTTCATGTCCCTGTACGCCTTATCGGCTGGCGGGGCGACACAGACGGAAGCGGCTGTTAGATTAGACCCTCCTCTGCCTCACGGACACGGGGCCGACCCCAATAACTGAGCAGATATTAAACTCCCCAACTGTCCACAGCACGAGGCCGACAAGTCAGGCTGAGCGCTGACAGAGACTGCTGAGATGTTCAGGGGACTGTGGGAAACCTGAGCGCTGACTGCCACCTGGTGGACACACTGGAAACTACAACAGGAGATTAATAATGACTTGCAGAGAAGACGACATCTGTTGAAACTGCACCTATTCCATCTCATGAGGCGTTCACTGCACAGGTAAAATACATTTATCTCACGAGACGAGGGTTAAAATGAAAACTTATAATAATTCATCATTAAATTAAGAGAACGGCTTCACCTTTTCCCTGAGCAGGCCAGAGACAAACACCTGTTGCATTTGGTTTATCGTATTTTAATGTGTTTCCTTAACTGACCCACCTGTGCAACGTGTTGCTCTGCTCATTACGAGTAATAACTCATAAATTAGGGTTTCTACATATTTAAATGAAATAAAAATTGCATCAACACTGATTTATTATTCTTTTAAGTCAATCTTTCATTTTTATTTTTGCTATTATCAAGTGATGGCCCAATCAAACCTTGTAAAGGACCAAAACTGGCCCGCGGGCCTCGCTTTTTCCAGCTCAGGTCTAAAAAAAACAATTTGCTTGAATCATAAATGAAAATCATAAAACCAGGAAGCAGCTGAAAATGCTCTAAAAAACAGAGGAAAAGCTTCATTTTTATGGCAAAAGTTGACCTAATCTGTCAAACTAAACGGAGCTGCTGCTGACTCATCAGTAATGGCTGCTCTCGGCCCGGCTGTGACTCACAGTTGGTTTATGAGCAGAGAGAGTTCAGCAGCCCGACAAACGGCGAAACAAAACCCAGTAAAACCCCTGAGCTGTTACCCAACGTGTCCACGTTAATCACATCAAGCTCCCACACACCCGGCTCCAGCCCACGCAGCAGGAAACACGCAGCGAACAGCCCGAGGTTCGAGCCCCGACGCCCGCGCGCAGGAAACACCCGGGCCGAGCTGCTTCGCCCGACGCGCTGTGTGCGAGCTCACTCACCGATGGCGTAGACGTGCGGCGGCAGCGTGCCCAGGGACCGGCCCCGGTACTGCTTGATGGTCTCCGCCGAGTAAAGCTTTGGGATGTCATAGTACGGGTTGACTGCGATCAGGATGTTAGCTACAAACGTCTGGATTAGAAGGAGCAGAAGAAGAAAATGCCCAGTATTATCATTATTTTACATTGTAGCGATTATTTTTGTCTTTGCTTTGTCTTCTTTAGCCTAATTTAACTTTTTACATTTCATTTTATATCACTTCAAAGTGGAAATGAACATTTTTGGAGGATTGGACTGGAGGATTTTACAATTTCAAGCTCTTTGTGTTTAAAAACGCATAAAAACAAAACCTTCTTTAATTAATATCCTCACATTATAATAATATGGAACAGTAAACTGTTGTTTTATTGATCACTGCGTTTCACAGGTTTCACAGTCATTACTTCTGCAAAATAAGTTAAAATGATCTGAATGAGACCTGAAAATATCAACTAATACGACATAAAGATGTCCCTGCAGTCCCTGCTGCAGCCACTAGATGTCAGCAGGAGACTGAGTGACAGCCGGCAGCTGACCAATCACAGCAGAGGGTGAAGAACCGCACGTCAGTTCATGTGCGGTCCTGAGTTCCTGTCTCTGTGAAGACCATTTTGTGTAGCTACACAGCACGAGAAAGCTCAAACATCACAGGTACAATCACAGGTGTGTGGATAAAAGGTGTGTGAATGTGTGTTTACCTGCAAACACGATTTCAACATGAGTTCATTTTTATTTTACGTCAAATTAATTCATCATTTCTACGAAACAACACGAGCTGCATCACGCTGCATCGCTGTCCAAATGATTAGACACTGTTATCGCTGCCTGAGGCATGTGGAAGAGTGAGACGTGTGGCTGCAAGTGAGAGTGCATGAAGCCAGAGTGCATGTAAGTACCTGTGTGTGTGTGTGTGTGTGTGTGTGTGTGTGTCTCAGGCAGGTTAAAACACATATTTTGCCTGATACAGCAGCAGGTTCAGTTGGATGTTCAGTCAGCCGTCAGCCATCTTAGTCTGGGTCACTGATCGTCTGATTTACTGCGCACTGATTTAAATTTAATATACAAACTATATTTAATACATTTTATTGATCTCTTCATTTATTTTCTAACATTAACTATTAGCAGCTTCTTTCTCTCATTTAAGTACAGATGCTGACTGCCCGGGTCAAAGATGTGATATCACTGAGTTTCAGAGAAGTGGAAACACTGTTAAAGACATAAAACAATAATTAGCTTCACTTCGTCGCGTCGTCACTTACATAAATTTTGTCTTTGCTGTATCTCACACGAACGTTGTTGAGCAGAGTCGCTTCATTCAAGTACATCAGAGAACCTGAGAGACACGAGAACAGAGAGTCACTGGAGCAATCAAGAGGAGCAATGCTGCTAATGCTAATGCTGCTAATGCTAATGCTGCAAGTGCTAATGCTGCTAACGCTAATGTTGCTACTACTACAGCTACTTCTGCTGCTAATGTTGCAACTATCAATCAATCAATCAATCAGCAGCATGTCTCATACTAACACAGAGCAATAAATGACTAATTAAAGACCTGTGGAGCTGTGGTGACGCTGTCAGGATATTCATCAGCTAACAACGGAAGTAACACCAGAAACTACTGTTGATACAACTGCTACTGCTAATGCTGCCATTACTACTGCTACAGCTAATGCTAATGCTGCTGTGTTACTGCTACTACTGCTAATGCTGCTATTACTACTACTACAGCTAATGCTGCTGTTGCTGTTACTCTTACTACTGCCAATGCTAATGCTGCTGTGTTACTGCTACTACCGCTAATGCTGCTGTGTTACTGCTACTACTGCTAATGCTAATGCCGCTTTTACTGTAACTACTGCTAATGCTGCTATTACTGTTACTGCTGCCAATGCTAATGCTGCTGTTACCGCTACTACCGCTAATGCTGCTGTGTTACTGCTACTACTGCTAATGCCGCTTTTACTGTAACTACGGCTAATGCTGCTATTACTGTTACTGCTGCTAATGCTAATGCTGCTATGACTGTTACTACTGCTAAGGCTGTTATGACTATTACTACTGCTAATGCTAATGCTGCTGTTACTGCTACTGCTGCTAATGCTAATGTTGCTCCTGCCACTTGTCAAATAGACAAGAATCAGACATTTGTTTAAATTAGTTTTAAATATTAAGACGAGGCGAACGTATACTGTGGATTAAAAAAGGAGGTGGAGAGACCAAATCTGTTTCCTCGTTCAGTAAACATACATGTTAAAGATTGTTTCTGCTCGACAAACACATTGAATACTTATATTTATAATTATTTATAAGTGACCGTAACCGTCAGATTTGTACTGACAACAGGAAAAATCCACTCAGCAGGACACAAATGTTTTAATTCAAAGGGTAAAGGAAACCTACAGTTGTCCTCCACATGTTTGTTGACGTCGTCCTCTGCAGGGAAGACCTGGTTTACAGCAGCCAAAAATGTCTGCAAAGAAAAGGGAAGTTTGATTAATTAAGTGAAAGCAACAAGTGTGAATCACCGATGATGAGAATAATAAAACAACAACAACAACTGGTCTGTTTATGCATTACTCCTGTTTATTGGTTTTATCTTTGTTTCTTTGCATCTTTATTAATCTGTTTTGTTCTGTTCTGTCAGTAAAACTTGGATCAGAGACACGACTGCAGCAGCAGCTCCGGCTCAAGGCCTGATGAATAATTTGGGGGCAGCCGGTAACAGGATCCAGCCAACCAGTCATCGGCTCCACAGGCAGACAGAGACACAGCTCTGCATTATTAACCGTCCGATCGAATCCACAGGGGGTCAAACGCATCATAAAAACATTCATACGATGACACAAGTACCTGGTTTGGAAACCGTTCAGATGGTTTTATGGAGTCTGAGCAGAGTCTCAGCTTCGGGTTCAGACTAGATTCCTCTCTCACAGCTGTGCTGAAGTGCAGTTTTGACAGACTGTCTCCATTTTAAGCTACTCTACACTTGAAAACATATGATAAATTAATAAAACTGAATGCATTGTATTGCAAACACTGATCGATGAGTCCCAATAAAAGAAGCTGCACTGAGCAAAGTTACTGGTTCCCTGTTGCTCAGATGAGTGACAGCATAGCTGGGCCATGTATATGCAGGCAGGAGGAGCGGGAAGCTCAGGGAACACACAGCTGGAAACACATGCACGTAAACTCAGGTTTATGTTACACTTTGCAAAGAGCAGCCCAGAAGCACTGAACTGTTGTCAGTGAAACGTTGCAAAGTGAGGTGATGAGAAGAAAACATGTATGACTGATCATCCCATGCTGTTTAACCTTACCCCTCACATGTTGTTGAATGGCCCATTTCTTTCTTAATGAAACCTCAGACAATGTGTTTTCCCTCCACTTGTTACCACGGTGACCTGACGCTGTCATTTTGTTTAGTTTTGGGTTTATTTGTTGTTGTTTTGTTTGTTTTTTCCTCCTTTATCCCCCCCCACACACACACGTCTTTGCAGCTAAAGTCGACCACGTTGAGGTAATACAGCGGGTTTTATGGGAACATGTGACCTCAGTGTTTTGGACGGGGGGGTCTGTGATCTGCAGGCCGGCCGCTGCCAGCTCCTGCAGCTTCGCTCTGCAGCCAGTTAATCCGCCCTGTTAGAGCAGGAGGCGCTGGCGGCCCTCAGAGCGCCGAGGTGACGTACAGTCGATTCATTCTTTCCAGCGGTGGCATGTTCCACATTCTCAGCCCAAACTGGAGCGAGTCCACATCGCTGCACCGCGTGAGGAGAACGGAGAGGAGGGAAGAGGGGCGAGAAAGAGAGGAGGTGGAGGTGGAGGTGGAGGTGACGCCAATAATCTGGGAGAAGGAGCTAAAAACTGTTCCCCCGTCCATCACTGCTGGAGAGACAGACAGATGATACAGTCTGACTCCAGGTGACTGGTATCATCTGGTTTTAGACTTAGATGCAGATTATGCTTTATATTAATGAAATCTATTGACATCTATGCAGCTGATGTGCTCTAAAATGTATTTTCTTCAATTACAACCTTTATTTTAATGGAATTCAGTGACTCGGAGGATTTTAAACACGTGGCCGGATCTGCAGGATCTCCTGCAGGCATGCATTGACGACAAAGAGCTGCAGAAGTGAAATCAGTGACGATCTGTTGTTCACATCCAGCTACGACCCTGTTCAGTCAACATGAACGCAGCTTATAATCACTTTCGACAAGATTTCTGCATTTCTTTGCACGGATTGGTCACGTAGCTCCCCCCTCATGTGTCACATATTGAAAGGGGAATTTTTAAACTCCCAACAGAGCAAGACTAGCCATTTCCCCCAGATTTCAGCCATTATGCTAAGCTAAGCTAACCGCCACCTGGCTCTAGCCCCTTGGTCGCTGCTAGGATGAAGACGCTAGCATGCACAGAAGTTGTTACTGACTTAGTGTACTCTAAGAGAGAGTGCAATGACTAACACAATGCTATTAGCTGAACAAGCTAACAGTATTAATTGTGCTATATGCTATGTAGCACTAGCATCCCACAATAAATGTCCACCAAACAAATGTATATTGTGTTTTATGATTTCTCTCCATCACAGACACTGAGGCCGATCGAACTGTGGACTTCACAGACACTAAAAGAACAAAGAGGCGGCCATTGTGGCCCGACACTATGACGGGGGCGTCACGCTCTCCGTCCCTCTCCTGACGTCCATCGCAGGAGGTCTGCCAGCGAGTGAACTCGTCGTCACACACTGGCACAAACTGGCTGCAGCAGGACAGACCGCACATTGTTCTGACTGTCACAGGCCTGAGCTGCAGCCCGGAAACTGCTCTGAGAGCAGATCTGAGGAGTTTGTACAGTGCAGAAATACTGTTCTCCTCCTCATCAACCTGACACAGATCTCAGGCTCCTTCAGCAAGTCAAAAGGGTGTTTTTGCCCTGAACTGAGCCTCACAGGAAATGTTGCAATGCAGGGTTTGCACTGGCTTCTACACACCAGCTATAAAACACTTAAGGCAGTTAAAGTCGGGGCCTTGGTTGGTTTGTTTCTCACACAGACCAACATAACGGCTGTCAGCATAAAGATCAGTGAAACTTTCATTAGCAGCATTTTCAGCTCAGAACAGACCAGAACACATGTCCAGGATCCAGACTTAAAGCACTTAAAGTCACATTTATGCACAAAAACCTGGTCTGCAGGTCAGAACCGTGAGCCAGAATTCACATCTACTATTCATTTTCTATTGTGCGCCTCTTCTGTCTTTACTGTGTTCAGTCTAAGAAGGAATATTCTGCTAAAAAACTATGTTTTGAGCTTTAAACACCTCTGTTTGCATCCTGCACCTTCACACGCAGAAGGCGGCAGCTCAGCTTGGATTCAGAGCAGCTGCAGAGACGACGCGTCGCAGCTTAAATACACAAAACTGTACAAAAACCTTTTTGAACGTCTCCTCTCCTGCAGCAGCTCCTGTTCACCGTCAGCTGTTAACGCTACTGCAGCAACAAGTGATACACGATGAGCACGCAGCAAAAGAAGCTGTTTGTCAGTTTGTCCACACCGATCATTCAGATGGCAGAGAAGAAGCAAAACACTGCAGTTTGACATGCTGCTGTGAAAAGTTTCAGATTTATTAAATTCCTACTGAACTTAATGGTTTTTTAATCTGCATGTGCACAAGTTGTAATCTTCTTAAACCGAGTTTGTGCAAAAGCCGACGGGCGTGCACAAGTTATCAGGACTTTGGAGCGCCGTAAAGTTCACTGTCACTGTTGTAAATCAGAGATGAGCCTCCCACACAACGGACGTTTGATGCTAAAAACTGCAGAGTCTTCCTTTAAATTGCATAATTAACTTTATACAGCGCCGTTTGTGCACAGAGCAAAGATCAGAGTCCTGTAAACGGGTGGAGTAAATGTTCCTGGACACATGCAGGAGGTGCAGGAGGTGCAGGGGGGGCTGTAAAAACCACAGAACTGTCTGCATCACTGTAAAACGCCGGGGACAGACGGTCGGTTACAAAGTTTTCATGTCATAAGATTTAAGAGCGTAATTCACATCGACGGCGAGTGTTTCACAGGCCGACGCTGCACAGAATTAAAGCCCGGGGCCTTTTAGAGAAAAGGGGTCAGTGTCTGAGGCCTCGTAGGGGGAAAAAAGATTACAGGGACAGACACAAAGCTTTAGGGGTTACCACGGCGACGGGCTCTCAGGGACATTAAAAGCTTTGCAGAGGGCGATACGGCAACTCATCCCGCGGGAAAGTGAATTAACGGCGAACACGGAGGAGCGGGAGGAGGAGGGCGGGTGACATGAAAAGCCTGTTTGTCTCGCTGCGAGGAGCCACTTGACTTCAGATGCCACCTGATCAATCCGCGCGCTCCTCAGAGCTGCAGGCTGTAAAGTGCAGGTGAGTCATTGAGCGGACGGTGCTTTATGACTTCCAGGACCGAAGCCGCTTCATCAGATTAAGCGACGCCTTGAATCATTAACACGCTGTCGGTAAACGCACGTCGTTAAAGAGGTTTGGCAGGAAGCTGAAGTGGCGAGGGATCAACTTCCTGTTTTAATGCACTTTTATCTAAAAACACACAGAGTATTGACAAAAGCCCTCGGTGATCGCTGACTCAGCACTAACATCGTCTGACCCACGCCGTCGGCTCACCTTTCCCTTCTGTTTGAGAGGCTCGATGGTGAGGCTGTCGGCGCCGATGTCCACGATGGTTCCCAGCTGGAACCCGTCCGTCGGGTGTGGCGCCCACACGGGCTTCCCATCCTCCATCGCACCGCTCTGAAGGGCCCCTGGAAAACATGACGCACAGTGCAAAACAGTCAGAGGTGTGCCGTCTGTAACATTCAGCTCATGACGGCCTTTAAAACACACTTTTAATGTCGTTCACGTGAACAAACCCCACAATAACTTCACTGATGCACCAGCATCGTTCAAAAGCAAAGCTACAAAGAGCTTTACAGCAAAGACAAAGAGTTCAAAGCAAATAACATCCTAAACATGGACGATTAATGAACAGACAGAGACACAAAAGAACCGCAAACAGACACACAAGAGCCAGAGAGACATTAAAGAACCACACAACGCTGACACAAAGAGATGCAAAGGTACCACAATGAGTCATCAAACAACCAGAAGACAACCGAGACAAGACACAGGAGGACCGCAGAGACACAGACCCATTAAAGACGTAAAACTAACACAACGAAACAAGAAATGTGTGTTTTTAAGTTTGAACACATTGTTTTTATTTCCAAAGCTGTTTTGTTGAGTGTTGCATTAACTCTCCTGCAGCAGTAAACGTTTGTGTTCACGATCATCAGGCCGTGGACCAAACACGCAATCTGCATCGACTCTCGTGTGTCCAGAGCTCTCTGGGGCTTCGCGAGCGGCCGACAAACCAATTACAGCGTTATTGAGTTGAACCAGCAGCTGATCGTGTTTCTGCGGCAGCGCTGGACCAGAGCGAGGTCTTTCCCCTCGGGGACGACCCCGGACGCCCGCGGCATCGGCTGACGTGAAGGGCAGGAATGTAAACAGAAGCAGAGTGACCCCGGCTCGGGTCACGTTCTGCTGCCTTTAACTGCCCTTTACTTCAAATCAGAGCAGAAACACATTAAATCACTGATGTAAAAGCTGCAGGAGCACGTTATTCACTTACTTTACATCTAAACCGTTCAAACAAAGAGGCTGCATCCTGAACAAAGTGAAAATTTGATCCGTGAAATCAAAATATTTGACGTCACTCTGGGATTTTTAAGTTTTTCTAGCATTAAATGTAATGTGGGATTTATTGGTTAACAATTAAAAACCATCAGGTTAATCAATAACGGAAATGAGCTGCAGCTCCAAACTTAACTACAGCCAAAGCATCAGAGAGGCAGCACTGTGACTTGGATGCTAACGTTAGCATGCTAATATCAGCCCAGTGGCATCAGGGTTGATGTTTAGAGGGTTCATCTCAGTTCAGACTGTCAACAAAGATGGCCGACACATCCCCGCCTCCTCCAGCTGTGCTAAAATTAAATTGAGTCAAAGTATCCTGGATACATGCGCCGCCATCTTGTTCCTGTGACGTCACCTGTGGTCGGTGCATTAGTGATCGGGGTCGTAGAGCCGCTGTGTCGAGGTCCCGCCCACGTTAGCAGGGCGGGGCTTTTGAGCTGTACTGCAGTTAGGACACTGTCCTTCAAACCAGACCCTGTAACTAGTTAAGGTACTGTCGGTCTTTGGCGCCCACCTTTGTTGTCACCTTGAACAGAAGCAGAAACAAAATACAACCACAAGGTATAAAACAGGAAAAACAAGCCTCCACCCTCCTGAACCGGAGTGTTAACATGCAGATGAAGTGTTCAGACTCCACTTGATGCTCCTTTACAGGTCAACGCCTCCTAAAATGATCAGAAATCCAAGGATACTTAAACGCAGCAGAACTTCTGAGTTTTTAATTTTGACCATCTCAAACACTCGAACTCATTCGGCTTCAAGCATCAATCCAAAGCCAACGAACCCAGTTTAGAGCCAAGCTATGCCTCACAGTTTCCATCCACATAACGCTCAGCAGCTCTGTCTCCTTGCACAGTGGCTTCCTGCCAAGCTGCAGACTTAATAAGTCCTCTACAGGAACTTTAAATAATTACCCCAGGGTTCAGAGCGATCTGAGTGGCCCGCTAAGAGGCTATCAAATTCAATTAGTGATATTAAACCATAAACGTCCAAACACAATTGTGTCTTTTATTAGCGTGGCCCTGATAAGAGCCGCAACTGGCTCGATTCCCTCAGTAGCTTCATCTCTGTTTGAATGGAAGAGTTTGAGATTCCTGATACGAAGCACAAACTGGTCCGGTCAGGATGTTACCCTGCTGGGGTGGGAGAATGGTGATATCCTACACTTTCATTATTGTCAGTGAATCCCCAAAAAGACCTGAAAGAGCAGTGAATGTGTGTCCCGACAGGTATTGTTTGTGTATTAACGCCTGAAAGACGATCTCCTCGCTCTCACGGAGCTCCATTGTTGTCCAGGACCTATTAAAAGGGTACAACACGTAATTTTCTGCCATTAGGAGTCAGGTGACGTCCTGCAGCAGTGTGGGATGATGGGAGTTGTTGTCTTCTCCCAGTTGGGACTCCTTCAGTGTTGATTGTTCAGGAGGTTTTAATGGGAGCTGAATTGTATTTAGGTATTTTGAGGTAAACCAGCAGGTAATCGGAGTTTCTGTGGGTAGTTAAGTTGACTCGTACGCAGGTTCAGTGGGTCCCTAAGTCCAGATAAGAAGGTCTGTATGGTTTTTGGTAGATCAGTGTGGATGAATGTGTAGTTGTCTACATCTGGTCGAGGATATAAAGGTCTTTGTGGGGGTGAACAGGCGGTGGTTAGCACCTCGCCTCACAGCAAGAAGGTCCCGGGTTTGGTTCCCGACCGGGTCCTTTCTGTGTTGACTTTGCCCGCTCTCTCTGGGTCCACATGGGTTTTCTCTTCTCACCACCCAAAAACATGCACGATAGGTGCTTTGGGAACTCTAAATTAAACATAGGAGTGAACAAGTTTGACCACTGGGACAGTCTCCAGCACCCTGGGACCCCAAAAAATGGATGGAAACAATGGAAACAAGCTAGAAACGAGGTCCAAAGGTAAAAGGTTTGGGGTTAGTTGGTCGGTATGTTTCTTTGCGAGGCAGGCAACGTCTTTAGGCTGGTAAGTTGTTTGGGTTTTAGCTGGAAAACACAAGTAGGAAGAGAGTTCTTGGTTTTAGGTTGGTTGCTTCGTCTGGTGAGTTACTAGCCTCTTAGCTGCTGCTAGCTAAAATATGTGAAGGAGCCAGTTTATGATTCTCTACACCCTTTATAACATTGTGATAGAAGTAAAATGCATTAATCTCTTTATGTAAATCTGTATGCAGACAGTTTGCTGCTCACAGGACAGCGGGCTGGGACGACGCCGAGGCGTTTCAGAGGTCAGACTGGGACAAGTGGACGATGATGAGTCACACCTGGTGTGGATTTCTGGTTACGGTGACAGTCTACAAACACTAAATGACCCACAGCTCTGCAGTCAGGGACTGTCTGAACGACTGAGGACCAGGAAGAACAACAAACTTATCCCTAAACCCACAGAGACGGGAGTTAAGTACCTGTCCCACCGGACTTCCTGGTAAAAACTGATCTGACTCACTGCTTCAATGATGATGGAGACTAAAAGGAAAGTTTGATTTCAGACTGAAACAAGCGACATGAAGCTATAAGACTTAATAAAATACAACATAACACATGTATATTTAAAGTAAGTCCTCATTAAAAACAGACAAAGGGTTTAGAGAGTTTGACTTCAACACAATCCACAAATGAAAATACTCCATTACAAGTGAAACGCAACCAAAATAATCAAAAGCAGAGCAAATGCAAATGATCAGTGGGTCAATGTTCATCTATGACAAACATCTCAGCCTCGGTGCTACTGCTTCTGCTGAGTCAGCAGTGTATCTGTTGCTGTGTGAGTCAGAGTCAGTGTGTGGTGATGTGTTGCTGTGACTCCAGAGTCTCTGCAGAGCATTGAAGCTGAGCCTCTGCTTTAATACAGTGATGTGTTGCTGTGACTCCAGAGTCTCTGCTTTAATACAGTGATGTGTTGCTGTGACTCCAGAGTCTCTGCAGAGCATTGAAGCTGAGTCTCTGCTTTAATACAGTGATGTGTTGCTGTGACTCCAGAGTCTCTGCTTTAATACAGTGAGGTGTTGCTGTGACTCCAGAGTTCAGTTCACTCACACACTCACTGGATCGGCCTGTTTAAGTCAGGTGCACTAACATGAAGGAAGCAGATATTGTTGAGGTGGAAACAGTTTTATTTTAAAACAATAAATTAATGCTTAAGTACAGCGTTTGAATGAAAGCAGCAGCTGATCTGAGAGCAGTCGTGGCCGGAAGTGTGTGCAGTGCTGCTGCTGCGGGGCGCTGACAGCCTCCTTCACCAGCCTCCGATCAATGAAACCACTTCACATCAGAACCTCGTGCACCTGAAGCTGCTGCTGCATTTCTCAGGAGCAGCCGGGTTAAAGGTTAAACACACTGCACCTGTGATCACCTCCTGAGCTGCGCAGCCAATAGAAACCCTGCATGGATGGCGTGTGATCATGTGGCTGAGTCTAGTTAATGAATGACGCTGCGTTTCAGTAACCTGGGAAATTAGACTATTGGACTTCCGTATGGAGAAATGCAGGTGGCGTTCAGGTGAACATGGTGGACGACAGAACTGCCTTTCCCATTTTAAACATGTCGTGAGCTCAGATCTGCAGATGTCAACATAAACACCGAATCAGCATTTCTATGTCAACAACAGCTAATTTAAAATGTGGATATATGAAATTTAATCAAACAGGAAATAAAAAAACTAAATCTCAATATTGAAGGAGCAGGAAACCGAGGATGATTCAGCACTTTTGCTTCACAGAAGATTCAATTTTTCATTTATTTTCATTGTTGTTGTCAATAACTTCACCGACTGTGCATCGTTGCTGCCTCTGTGCAGATGTATGTCATCCTGACATGATTCAGCTGAGAGATTATTAATTATAATGTGTTAATTAGGGATTTAATAACTACAAAAGCCTTATAACTGGTGTTATGCTTGTGTGCAGTGACCTGCTCCTGCAGCTGAATGTGAACGTGTTCAGCCACACCACAGTGTTTCCTGTGACTGTGCCTTTAACCCGGTGATGTAACGTCTTTATATCACGGCTGTAAAGTCAAATATGAAACACACTGGCCAGCAGATATGCAAATGTCCAGACAGATGACCGAGGACCTGAGCGGCCCACGGAGGCCAGAGGAAGCGACTCACCAGCTCGCCACTTCGCCGTCCCGACGGGCCCGCGCTCACCTCAATGCTAAATTTACCTGCAGCTAAGTTTAGCATCCGAGAGACGTCTCGTCCAGAAATTTCTGGTTTCGTCAACAAAACCAAGCAGAGTCCCAAACTAACGGCAGAGCCTCGACCGCGGCGCATCAGCATGTTCCCACCAAAGCCTTCCACTTAAAAACGCCGCCACCCGTCCACAGCCGCTGCCCTAAATATTAAAACCCTGCCAGCCAACATCATTTCCATTAACATCCTCAGTCAGGTGAAAAATTACAGATGCAAATGGAGCCGAGAGAAAATCTGCTGATGGGTCCCAGAGCAGCGAGCGGGCCGGCACACGAGCTTTATGCTAATAATACATGCTGCAGATAGAGTGGCTGGACAGCCTCGTTTTCCTTTAATAAGACAGTTCGGTGCATTAAAACTCACAACCTCTCAGAAGAGCTGAGGGTGAATATTCGCTGGGATCAGCACGAGCAAACTGACGGCGAGGAGAGGCCGTGAAAAGCCCGAGGCCGCGCAGACCGCCATCGACTGCAGGCACCACCTCAGCATGCACGACGCAGCACGACGCAGCTGAAGTCAAGGTGCAGTCATGCTAGCAGCTCTGCAGGGCTACATGCTAACATGCTAACAGCAGCAATATGCATTACCTTGCTCTGAGGTCATGTGACCACTTTTACACTTGTTTATTCAGCCATAAAAACAAACAGACACGCCTGTCCCTCACGGTGCGTTCACTGCCACCACAGAGAGGTCTGGTATTTGGTCATGAGCTCAAAGTCTGTCTGCGTTTACATATTCAAACACAGCGACGCTACGATAGCTGTGAGCTGTGCGCTCTGCTGAGACCTGCGCCGGGATGATCTCACAGGAGTCGGCCCAGCTACGAGTGGCGGCGGCGGCGGCTCGAGTCGATGATATATCGATATCGATACTGAGATAGTATTCAAGATGATCATATGTTCATTCGAATCACAACAACAACAACATATTTTCTGTTTTTTGTTTACTGTACCAGAGCCACTTCCTGTGCTACAGGAAGTTCAATTGACCCGTTTGTGTGTAAAAGCATCATGAGCAGCTCGTGCTACACCTGTGAACACAACACAGGCCTGTTCTGAAGCTGAGCATTAGCCACTCATGCTGATTAACAACAGTAAGCCACTGATTGGACAGTTCTGGTGATGTCATCCTGCATCACCAGGAAGTGAAGTAACAGCAGGCTGTGCAGAGATTCGAGGCTTCTCTTGACACAGATCAGTGTGTGTGTGTGATCAGTGTGTGTGTGATCAGTGTCAGCTGACCAGTGTGTGACCAGTGTGTGTGTGACCAGTGTGTGTGTGACCAGTGTGTGTGTGATCAGTGTGTGTGGACCGGAGCTGCTGATGCCGTAAACTAACACGGCTCCTTCGGTCGGGTGAGGATGTGCAGGATGTGGTGGAAACGTGAACATGGAGGCCGGCGGGGGAAACAAACCGTGTTCAGTTCGGGCGCCCGAGTCTCAGCAGCAGCTGTTGCTTTGTGTGTTTGAGAGGACGCCACATTGGGCGGAGGGGTGGTGGTGTTGGGGGGGGCTGCAGTTATGTGTGTCGACCCACTCCTCCGCTGACAAACAGCTGATTGTTGGATCCGTGTCGTCGCTCACTGAGAGCTCGCTGTCACGACCGATCAGTCGGGTCACGTGGGGTGGCAGAGGGGGTGAGAGCCTGTGATGCGTTCAGGGACAGAAACCCCAGAAGGCACGTTGACAATAAAAGAGAGGCTGCAGCGATGAAAGTCCCGAGATTAAACTGCTGTTTGTCAAACGTGTGAAACACAAACTGCTGACTTTAAAGGGACAGTTCGCAGTTTTTTGGTGTTTGCACGAGGTTCTTCATAAAAACCGGTGCGTTAGCTTCAGCTACAGGAGCGTAGGACGCAAAGTAATGCACTGCTGTGAACTACATCAGCGGCAAGAACCAATCAAATCAAGTTTAAGTGTTGTTATATTTAGATTATACTTCTCAAATCCACCAGACTCCATTGACAAAAACAGCCATTTTAACCTGCAGAAAACAGGAGCTGCTCCCCACCCACTGCAGCTGTTAGTTGGTTTGTTGTTTGTTTGTTTGTTGGTTTGCGACTTTGGTGAATCTGAACCAAACCGTTAAAACGCCGAAGTCACAGAAAAACACAAACACACTCACAAATCAAAGCAGCAGCAGACGAGCAGCTCCTGTGCTCTGGGAGCTTAAATCGCTGTTTCTGTCAATGGAGTCTGGTGCATATGAAGAGGGATTTGAGAGATCATGAACACTTCCTTTTAAAAAGAGGCAGTCTGGTGATGTTAATTAATCAATTAGCTGACTGGTCGTCAACTAATCATCAAGTCTTTTTCAGTGTTTCTTTGTGTGGAGCTGCTTTTCTTTGCCTTTTTAGCTGTTGGAACAGCTTTGTTGAGGTTTTAATGTGCAGATCAGACCTAAAAAACATTTTTAAGCATTTTAAAACAATTAATGAAGAGAAAAATGCTCGAATGAATCACGTTGTCAGTGTATCGTCTAAAGGGTGAATTAACCTGTTTGCAGCTGCTGAGTTCGATGCATGTGTGATGAACAGATATCGTCCTGCTCCTGACTCGATGGCTGCAGCGAACATGGCGTGCCTGCTCGTCCTTCCGTCCGATGCAGCTGAACTTTGTGCGACTTCATGGCCGACACTTATCTTTGCACCATAATGACTGTGCTCTCCTCTCTCTCTCTCTCCCACACACACACACACACACACACACAACTGCGTCGTGACATTTCAGGAAACCGAGGAGTGGGTGTGGAGCTGAAAATGAGTCTGGAGAAGGATCTTCTCTGAAGCTCGTGCTGTGCATCAACACACCTTCAATCAAACAGACTTTGGCAGGAGTCAGGTGAGCGTCCACGAACAACAGGGTCAACAGGGTCAACAGAGTCTTTATTAAAACACTCACTGAGCTGCACGGCTGTGTGTTAAAGCTCCAGTTTGCAGGATTTAATGGGACCAACAGCCAGAAACAGATTACAATACCAACAATTCTGCTTTCATCCAACAAGAGCCTGAAAGAAGAAGAAGAAACCCTTTGTCCGCCATGTTGCACCTGCCATCTTTCTACAGTAGCCCAGAAGAGACAAACACAAGTTTAACAGCCGCCCTACGTTGCTGCAATATGCAACAAAATCCTGTTAGTTGCTCTTTTCTTTGGGTTGCAGTGCAACAAAAGTCAGCACAGGCAGGTTGGAGCCGTTTGGCGTCTGCTGTGTCGTCACAGTGCTGATCTGATCTCAAGGTTTCCACATTTCTAAAACACGAAAAGTCAAAGTTCCACCTGAGATCGCTCTTTATTTGAATTATCAAGAGTAAAAGTTCACATTATGCAGAATACCCGTGCTCGTTTGCCTTTGCTGGATGATTTTGATGCAGCTCATCTGAACTGTTTCAGATCAGAGCTCATCAGATTTGGGATGTTTCAGACTGAAATCACTCCTGGGAGCATAAATTCACTGACTGCAGCTGAGCATCCCACATCAATATAATAACCTGAAACCTGCTTCTGATTAAAACTGAAACTCTACTGTTCTGAGATGTTTTTAATGAGCAACCGCGGTCTGCACACACTTCCTGTGACGACTTCACAATAAGAGTCACCAGCAGACTTTTATTTTGAAGCAGCAGCAGCAGCTTTGGCTGCGGGAGCATGAAGGCTGAACAGCGATGACGATCTGAGCTTCTCGTTTCAATCCGAGCGCCGGCGTTTGTTTGCAAAGCTCTGCGCTGTGTCACGACCTGTGATTGTTACCCAGCGTTCACTGAGGCGTTCAACCAGCTGCCGCCACGCCCTCCACCCTCAGCACGGCCTCGCCACAGCAGGGCGTGTTACCGGATCAGAAGATTAGCAGGTGATTCCTTTCACTGCAGGAATGAAAATGACACTCCCAACACATAAACACGCTCTCCTCAGCACTGAAACCTGATTCTCATTAATACATCAGCCGCAGATCACGCGACTCGTTTCACGGCTTCAGTTTGCTGATTTCAGCAAAGCCGGGGTGATTTCTGAAGTGCTGATCTTTAAAAAAGCAGCTTAAAGATTGACAGGAGTCATCATCCTGAGCTCTGACGCCAATAAAATGTGTCATGAGCCGCTAAAAGAGTTGAACATTACACAGAGTCCTAAACCAGTGCTGAGACCTTCAGGAGGTCTGCTGTGGTCCTGCCTGGAGCAACCAGGGACGACCTCAACAGGATGAAGGTCAACAACAACAACAACAACAACAACAACAACTGGACAGAAACTGGTTCAGCTGCAGTACTGCAACTCAAAACACTCCAGTGCACGTCCTGCATTCAAACTGTTATTATAAAAATGATGCAACATTAGCATGTTCTATCAGTTTTATTGGATTATTATTATTACTGATGCATTCAAGCAGCGCTTTAATGTCGAGATGAAGCCAACTTTCTGTTTTGCATCAGATCCTGAGAGAGATTATCAACAATTCAGTAAAAACAAAGCGAAATTTCACTTTATTAAGGCTCAAATTCACAATACAGTGAATTAGCATCAGGAGCTAACCCACTGAACCTCATCTCCAACGTGACAGGTGAACATCAGCAGACTAACGCGGGTTGTTGACCAAGCTGCTCTGCGAGGCTCCTCCTCACCACTGTTTTACTGAGAAACACCGTCGATCTCTTGGCTGCAGAGCGTCTCAAACATCGCTCACGCCGTCGGACTGAACCAACAGAAGCACTGATGTCATTGCCGCTGTGTTGAGGCGAACAGGTCAGATGCTCAAAGCAGCTCGTGTTAAAGTTAAGACGCTTCCTGTCCTCGATGAACCTCCTCTCCTGTTTCCTCCTGATCTTGGCGATCCGTCCTCTGTGAGGTCACTTCCTCACCGCCGCTTATTAAGACAGGCCCGACAGTCGGGGGACGCTACACAGAGGCAAAGACAGGAAGCGACCCGGTTGGCGTCGCCTCCGCTGAGACGCTGAAACGCCAGACACCAGACGAACACCGAGGACATCAAGGATCAAAAGACCGGAGCTGCATCCCAACGCTCAGCCAGAGGCATCATGGGATAGAAAACACACACATCCTCTGTTTGGCAAAGAAAACTGACCTGAGAGCTGTTTTCCTCCGACTGTGGAGGACGTTCTGTTGCATAACGAGTCTCATAGCAACCACGTGTGGAGGTCCGGCGGAGGACCAGCGGCGGCTAAATATAACCAGCAGGAAACAGAGGAGATCAGAACGAGGAGACCGCCGCGGCGAGGACGAGACGGCGCCACTGTTGGAAAGTGAATTCAGAGCGTGGATGCAAATCCACGGCAACAAATCAGCTCGGTACCTCAGAGACGCCCAATATGGCTGCCAGAAGACGCAGCGTTTCACACTGTGTGGTTAGTCAATCACTCACGTACTGAGAGGAGTTAAACCTATTGATTGATTGATCTGATCACCAGGACAGTTGCCCACGGCGACAATGAGAGTCAAGTTTGTACGAAGTTGGAAATGACGCCTCTACATCCCAGAGGAACATGGAGGACACGGGTCACAAGATGAAACAGCTAAATAAGTAACAAGAGCTGATTGATCGATTGATCGATTGATCCATCAACAGATCATCACTCAGCATCTGTTCTGATGATGGATTCAGCAATTTTAGTCATTTACGAGCAAAAACGACTGAACTCTGGTGATTCCAGCTGCGTAAAATGAGTTTTTCCTGCTTTTCTTCAGCTTCAGACATTTTATTTAACGATGAACTGACGATTCAGGGCAATGATCAGCAGATTAACTGATAATGAAGCTTTTCATCCAAAACTGCCTCAGTTTGAAGAACGCAAAACTTTTCAAAGCGGCAGCATCGCCAGAGAGCGGCGGGTCGAAGTGCAGAAGGTACAGAGCTGTGAAAAACAAACGCTCCTGCGTCGTTTGAATGCTTCAGAGCAGCGTTTCAGAGAGCCGGATTAACCCCGGGCAAAGTCCAGCCCCGGGAAAGCTGCAGGAACTAATGAGCAATGCGACGACGCAGGGCGAGGACTCTGACGTTTGTCGTCTTCTAGACGCTTCGTTCATCAAACGGACGCGTCTTCACGTTTGAATCGACGGCGTTTCGACCCTCCGGACGGACGAGTCCCAGTTTTTCACAAACCTTTGAATCCAAAACACGA
Organism: Datnioides undecimradiatus; assembly: GCA_008933995.1. NCBI lineage: Eukaryota > Metazoa > Chordata > Actinopteri > Lobotiformes > Datnioididae > Datnioides > Datnioides undecimradiatus. Next base: position 12,570 of record WARS01000134.1, on the reverse strand, counting down.
GAAGCGCCGTCACATCAGGTCTGACTTATCACCCACAATTCAACCTGGGTGACACCAAGGCCTCGCTTTGCACCAGGGTCTCAAAGGTCACCAACACGTGATCAGCCCGCGGACGTGTGGCTGCGCCCTCTGTTGCCACGGCTGCAGCCGCCACCACCACCATAATGACGGGGTTGGGCTCGTTTGCATGTTGGCATGGCGTGACGCGGTGACTCAGAGGCAGCGCAGGTCTGCTGTTCAGGGCGAAACCTGCTGATTAAAGCGGGCGAGACGCCGGCGACGGCGAACGCGTCTGCTGCTGCTAAAAATAAACGTGTCTGTTGAAAACAGCTTCAGAGGACGCGCTCAGGGTTTGACCCGCCTCAGTTCCTGAAGCATTAGAGAGGACACTGAATGTTTAGCACTTGATCTGATTTGACTTCTCGTGAAGTTGTGTCTCTGCAGGTCTCTGTGAACTCTCCGTGTCTGTTTGCAGCGAGACGCTCGGGGTTTGAGGCCTGTTGGGGCAAAACTCTGCCACAGTTAAACTGTTAAAGCACCGGGGCGGGGGCGGCGAGGTGGTGACCCAGGGGCAAACCGAACAGTGTGTCCTCATTAAGTGTCACCGAGCAGGACACAGATACCCTACATGCTCACTGACTGTGAGCTGCACTGTTGGGTAAATGGCTGAAATGTAAACAGATGGTTCATTTGGACAGTTTCCACGATGGAGGAGCAGGAAGCTGATCCTGCAGCTCTGCAGCGGACGGCGCAACACAAACTGCAAATGACGAGCTGGTCTTTATTTTTCTCGTTAAAACAGATCAAACTTGTGTTTGTGCGCCTGAAAAACGACGTGATTTACAAACTTAATCATGTTTTTGATTCTCAACTTCACAGGTTTCTGTGCAAACGTTAAAAACAAGCTGATTTAATGAAAGAATACCCTAATTTAATAAACCTTCAGTCAGCCAATAAGCACGCAGCATTCTTCCACCAACATCTAACACTGCTGGCGATTGGCTGCCTAAAGTTTTGGGTCATAGAGGCGGAGTTCTGTTCAAGAGCCAGCGTCAAAATCCAAATATTATATAAACCTGTGTACAGTTTCACGTCAGCGCTGTTTGATTTGATCAGCTGACGGTCGTCCACTTTACACACAGGACTTCTTTGTTTATGAGCCGTTTAAATAAACAATTCATTTCCTGTATGAAAAAGGAAAGTAAACAAATGTTTTCACTGATTAATTAATAAATAGAATAAAAACAATCAGCGTCTTGATTAAAGGAGTAAACTAATGTTGAAGTCCGTGTAGGTTGGTTCGTCACTTGAGACGACCACAGGAAGCTCCTAAAAGCAAAGGTTTCTGGGTAGAAAGAGACAGATGTTGACATTTGAGAGCCAGGTTGAAGAAGGTAGAGAGGCGGCGGCGGAGGGAAGCGTGTGGTTTGGAGTTCGAGCGTGACGTGAAGTTCGACAGATAGAGCGGAAGCTGCAGAGGTTCGGTCCTGTTTTGTCCCCGCTGAGCCGCCATAATCTGCCAAAACAGACCTACATGTGAGTCCACGTGACGTCTGTTTACAAGCCCGGCTTCGCTTGTAATCCAGCAGCGTGCACGAAACCGCCGCGCTACAACAAAGTCGACTCTTTCCAGGATGTTTCAGCCGCCTGGACCAGGAAACCTCGGCCCCCCCAGCACCCAGGGCGAGGGAGGCCGGCTCGCAGACGCAGTGTAAGTCGACACTCCTCATCGCCGTCAACAAGAGACGGAGGCCTGCCCAGCCTGGCGTGACTGATTCAGCTCACATTCCCCTAATTACAAAGGCTGACGGCTGGGATGGAGGAGCAGGGGGGTGTCCCAGACCCTCCGCTGACACAAGTTCCTCAGAAACGAGATATGCATGAACCCTGCTGCCCCATCGTGACGGGGAGCACAGCGACCACGCTCAGTCCACGGTTCAGTCGCTGCTCTGGAGTTCAGAAAAACAAACTCTGAGCTGCAAACCTGCACCGCCGACAGGGCTGAACTGGAGGAACAAGATGGAGGCAGCTAGCATAGCACCTTAGCTTTGATGCACCATCCAATGATGCAAATACATCTGCTGAACAAACTATGTGAGCGGGCGGCTAGCGAGTCAGCTGTTAGCTCGTTAGCTACAGCAGTTCACCAACAAGACCAATGTTTCAACCATCTGCCGACGATGCACAGATTAATGTCGCTGCACAGCCGTAGAAACTGTAAACGCACTTAAAACAGGAGACGTTAGCATCTCAGCTGAGGAGCCAGCCGACTGGCGTTAGCTTATTACTGCGCCACGGCTCAGAGACACAGATGGACGACGTGTGTCTGAGGTCTTCCAGCGCCAGTGTCTCCATTTACTGGTTTGTTCCCGTTGCACTCGGCTGAAGATGCATCATCAGAAAGTTTGTTTTTATAATTCTGTGTTTGTGCTTTTATATCTTGTGTGTGCAGGTTTTGCAGATTGGTCACTCTGAATCTGGTGTCGTGGCGTTCTCACTGCAATGACTGTGCAGAGGGTAATGGGTCACCTGCAGTGGGAGGAGCTCAGTGACTCAGGGATTGGTCAGTAAATCACAGCAGCCACACCTGGACCACAATGCAAATGTTAATATTACAACAAAAATCATTTAAGGCCCAGAACTGACCACAGGTCTGTTGCAGCTTGATCACAGCTGCAGCTCTCGTTGCTTCATTGTTGTTTCACACTCAAACACATGCACCGACTTCCAGGAGCAACCACACGCTCCGACATACTTCCAGGATATTCCAGGAAATTCCTTGACTTGCTCCCCGTCTCCCTGCTCCAGCTGCTTCCTGCCCCGCGCAGCGCAGCCCGGCTGTTTACAGGCGGGAAGCATCCGACAAACACGAGCGTGTTAATGAGAATGTGATTCATAATGAACACACTTCCTGTCATGTGTGCCGCCGCTATCGTGTAACTGTCTGAATCCTCAGCCTTCTCATGTATGCCCGGGCATCTTAACTGGATGGAGACGCGTATAAACAGATTATCCTGAATGAGACACTTGGACGAAGGCCACCACCCAGCATGCCAAGCGCATTTCACTGGTCCTGCAGCCAAAAGCCAAACAACTTGAGACCTTTTTGCTTAAATACAGTTTACTTTTTATATGCACACCAACAAAAAGCAGCTTCTAAAGGAAGTTAAGTATCATGCAGCTGATCCAACGCCCGCACAGTCACCCAGGACCGTTTCCTGATCAGGACTTTGATCCCTGGAGTTCCTGAACCTCCCAGTCACGGCGGCTTGGTTACAATAAGGGCTGTTGCATCATGGCACAGCATAGCTGCAAGGCTGTAAAAGAAGGTTATGGCGAGGAGGGAGCAAAAGTCAAAGTCCCTGCAGAAGTTTGTGGCTTGTGAGGCCTGAACACAGTAAATTCAGACCCTGAGATATTCGCTCATCACGTGTTTCAGGCGGGTTTTAGCAGCTTTGGGTGAATAAAATGATCCGAACAGTGATTTCAAAGCAGGCTCGGCATAAAAACAAGCTCAGGACAAACACAATAAGCGCCTGGAGCTCTTATGTAATCATGCAACACAGAGGAAAAGCACAGCGGCGGCTCCGCTTGTTTCCTGCATCCACACTTGTGAGGATGCCACATTATCTGTCGGCATCGCTCCGGCAGAAACATCACAATGGCCAAGCCCACCACCCTCAGCTTTGTTTCTAATGCAAAGCATGTCCATTGATTCTGCTTCCCAGGCTCGGCAACGGCAGTGTGTGTGTGTGTGTGTGTGTGTGTGTGTGTGTGTGTGTGTGTGTGCAGGCCGCAGCCGTGCTTGTATTGTGAGCTCTGACATATTGGTGCTTCTGCCGTGCAACAACACAGCCTCTCATGTCATGTACGCGCCAGTGAACCGTGCCAAGCTCTGTCCCTTTTCATCTAATGTAAACGGGGCTTGTGCTAAATGCTCGCTGTAGCCGGCCGGACAGCAATCTGACGCCGAGACGAACCTCGTTCGAAAAGCACCAGATTTTGGAATCGAGTCGATGACCAGCCACGTTTTCACTCTATGAACAATGAATCATCACTTTATTCTGATTCAGTGGATGATTTTCTTTAAATCGGTGCACATATGATCCACAAATCATTATCACATTTAAATAATCCAACTTTTAAACATTGTTTGCTACTGTGTTCTCTCGCCATAGTTCACCCGATGGTGGCATCGGCAGCGCCGTTGATTGTGATGAAAAAGTTGAAGCAGCACTAAAATAAAAGAAGGCACGGTGGAGGGTTTATATGCCGAATTATAAAGTGTGCCCTGCTTGGTCAAAATATCTATTCGCCGATGCTCTTATTGATACATGCCTCTAGTGATGAGCCAAAAACATAAATTTGACATATAGGTCAAGGAAGTCTGGTGCCAACTGCTCTTAACAAAGCTAGACAAATCCAAGCACGACTCAGGCAGGAATGACTTAAACCTGAAGGGATTTGTAGTTTGGACTAAACGGCTGTGAGGTAAAGGTTCTGTGCCGGAGCTCTCAGCTGCGTGTTGACGGTTTTCCTCCTGACAGCAGCGGGGCTCTGCTGCGCGCTGTAGCCCGTAGGCTAGCTAACATCTCCGCCTTATTGTGGGGAATTCTCCCCGGTGCATGCAAACGGCTGCCGGTGTCGCCTACCTCGCTTGTGCGTGAACTCCCGGGCCTCCGCGGCGTGTTTTCAGAGGATTGTGTAGTTTTTAAATAAAAATCCACAGACAGAGAGCGCAGGTCCCAAACACAGCCGCGCCGGGTGTCTCCAGATGAGAGATGTCCGCTCCGGCAGCCTGGGCCACACTCTCCCCGCCCTGTAGCCTCCAACTCCCGCAGCAATCCTGGGAAACTGGCCCCGTGACGTCACGAGCCGGATAAATACTCCCCGGCGAGGCGAGTTCACCTGCGGGGGGCGCTGTCCCGCTCAGGTGGGCTCTGCTAGACAAGCGAGCATCCGAGGTGGGACACACGCACCCGCACGGCTGCAGGTTCACGTGCAGGTGGATGTTACAGGTGCAAATGATGGAGGAGGGTATGATGTCAAATGTAATCAGAGTATTTAGAGTAAAAGTAAGTTTGCAGTCAGGTGTAGTTAGAGTATTTAGAGTAAAAGTAAATGAAGTTAGAGTATTTAGAGTAAAAGTAACTTTGCAGCCAAATGTAATTAGAGTATTTAGGGTAACAGTAACTTTGCAGTCAGGTGTAGCCTGTGGAGGACGCTCCCCGCCAGGTGACTCCTTTCCTTTATTCGTTCCTATTGGACGTTGATCAATCAGTGGATCTTGATCATGTGACCTGCTGCTCTCCCACAGTGTGACATCACCAGGGAAGCTCCCAATCAGAGGTTTGGATGTCTGCATGCTGAGCCTGAAGAGACTCTGAGGCTAAAGTTTATGTGTTAGCATGCTAACATATGATCAGTAACAAAACAGGAAGTAGCAACAAAGTGCAGCCGAGGCTGATGGGAACATCTCCTTCACAGACTCTGTTGGCGTGTGCAGCACTGAGCGGTAACACCTTCAGGAACGCTGGGGATTAACTGGGATAATGTCAAAGACAACAACAATGGTGCTAATCTCTGTCTGCTGCCTCTCACCGCGGCCACATTAACCACTGAAATATTAACAATGCGTCCGTTAAGACGTCACAAACTGTGACAGCGACACGTGGAAAAGTCTGTTTTTAACATTTGGCTGTGTGACGTTTGTGAAATTCACCACCAACCACGTTAAATTAGACATTTGACATTAGTGCACAACTTCGTTTAATGATCTTTATTAGTGAGAAGAGCAGACTGACACACACGCACAGTGAGTCTTACTCGCTCATACGTACGTGATGGACCAATCACAGCGCTCCTTATTATCTTACAGCGATTACGTTGCCATCAACTAATCTTACTCAGATATTCTATGTGAACAGCAACTTAATGTGATCATATAAAATCCCCCAAACTCTCATATCAAGGTTATAGTTCAATGCTGATGGGATAAATGACTGTGAATGGGAAAATAATCCCAATATATTAATAAACTTTACTTATGAAGCACTTTTTAAAACAAAGGTACAAAGTGCTCTGACAGGGTTAAACACAGGATTAACATTTGAAGCCATTAAGATGATCAGCAGAGCGATCACATGATCAGAGAACAAATAAGTTCTGATAAGATTCAAATGTAAACTTCTGTATTGACAAGTTGATCAGGAATATGGGACCAGCTCATCACAGCAGCTACTGATGATGATGTGAGCTGAAAGGATAGATTATTAGGTTTTGAACAGAACATTTACACAGTTGAACGTTACACGACTGAGATCATACTTTCCTGGATTTCCTTCAGGATTAATAAAGTATCTATCTATCGATCCACTTTTCTTTCTTTGTGCTCGGGGACATCAAACTCACTGCCCGGAGACCAGAGACAGCAGACTCATCAGCTGCTGGTTCCAGGTGAGCGCTGAGACGCTGGGCGAGTCACATCACACTCACATAAAGGTGTTGTCGTCAGCGAGTCGCCTGTTGTGTTCAAGTTTAATATTTCAGAGTTTGACACAGTGCAACAGAAACGCTGTCTGTTGCTCTGAGGTCTCTGTCTGTCCTTGGGTTGACTCACTGAAACAGACACTGGTAAAGGGCTGAGAGGAATCAGTCCTGTCAGACCGTGCTGAGGGCTGAGAGGAATCAGTCCTGTCAGACCGTGCTGAGGGCTGGAAGTTGTCTCCCTCCTACAGAGACACTGAGGAACCTGCAGACCAGAATCCAAACCCAGGATAAAGAAGCTGAGTGAAGGTGGTGTTGAAGGTGTGGAGGTGGATCAGTTTGTCAGAGGAGACTCTGTAGAAGGACAGAGAGCCAGCAGGACAGTCCACATACACTGCTACTCTACCAGAGGAGGAGGAGGAGGAGGAGGAGAGATGGAGGACTGGTTCTCTGTTATTGTGCCAGACAGAGTAACGACCATCAGAGCAGCTCAGACTCCAGGACTGATCATTCCATCCAAACACAGAGTCCTTCCTGTCTCCTCTCCTCCTGATTCCTCTGTAAAGTGAAACTCAAAGTCAGCTTTATTGTCAATACCAGCATGTAGCACATACATAGTATTGACATTGCAATCCTCTAAGACCCCACGGTGAACACAAATCAAAAAAATATAGTAAATCTATACAAAAAAAATGTTCAGGGGGTTCAGAGTCCAGAGTTTGTGTGTGCGGGGGTCAGGAGGGGCAGAGCAGGGAGGGAGTTCAGCTTCCTGACAGCCTGGTGGATAAAGCTGTCCCTGAGTCTCCTGGTCCTGGCCCAGAGACTCTGCAGTCTCCTCCCTGTTGGCAGCAGACTGACGAAGCTGTGTGCCGGGTGGGTGGGATCACCCACAATACAGAGGGCTTTGCGATTGAGGTGGGTGTCGTAGATGTCCTGAAGGGAGGGGAGAGAGGCACCAACAATCTTCTCAGCTGCTCTCACTATGCGCTGGAGGGTCCTGAGACAGGAAGCGGTGCAGGCACCCTACCACACAGTGATGCAGCTGGTCAGGATGCTCTCGATGGTGCCTCTGTAAAAGCTGCACACGATGGGGGCTGGGGCAGGAAGTAGAGACGCTGCTGAACCTTCTTGGCCAGTGATGCGGTGTTGTTGGTCCAGGAGAGGTTCTCTGTGACGTGCACACCCAGGAACTTGGTGCTGCTCACTCTCTCCACAGCAGCACTGTTGATGGTCAGAGGAGCATGCTGGGTGTGCGCTCTCCTGAAGGCCACAACAATCTCCTTCGTCTTCTCCACATTCAGAGAGAGATTGTTGTCTCTGCACCACACGGCCAGGCGGCTCACCTCACTCCTGTAGGCTGACTCATCTACGTTGTTGATGAGGCCCACCACAGTTGTGTCGTCCGCAAACTTGATGAGTAGGTTGGAGCTGTGTGTCGGTGTGCAGTGGGTCAGCAGTGTCAAGAGCAGGGGGCTCAGCACACATCCTTTGTGTGTTGACAGGAGGGGGAGGGGTCTTCTGTGCAGGGGTGCTGTTGAGTGCCTCAAAGCGGGCGAAGAAGTCATTTAGCTTGTTCAGCAGAGCAGTGGAGCTGTCGCAGGTCTGCAGTGTGGGTCTGTAGTCCATGATCCTGGTGTACCTCCTGCCAGAGGGCGGAGGTGTGAACAGTTTGTGTCGCGGGTGGGTGAAGTCCTCAACAATAACACGAGCTGGTCTGTGGACTCTGCTGTGACAGACGGCCTTCAGGGAGGGTAACGGTGTCCTGACGATCCTCTCAGCGGGCTTTACCGCTCTCTGCAGACGCTTATGGTCCATTGTGGTGGTGCTCCCAGACCACACAGTGATGCAGCTGCTCAGGATGCTCTCAGGAAGGACTTCCTGCTCCTAGTCAGGAGCTCCTAGTCTTGCACCTTGGTGGGATCAGTCTGTGACTGAAGGTGCTCCACTGAAACACCTTCAGATCGTGCAGTAGCTGTGAGGCATTGCTCAGGATGGAGGCCAGTTTCCTGAGCATCCTCACCTTGGCCACCTGCTGGACTGAGTCCAGCTCAGCCCCGATGGTGGAGCTCGCTCTCTTAATCAGTTTGTTGAGTCTGTTACTGTCCATAGAGCGAGCCCCCTCCCCCCAGCACACAACACCAAAGAACAGTGCACTGGCCACCACAGTCTGGTAGAAGGTGCACAGAAGAGGTCTGCAGATGTTGAAGGATTTAAGCCTCCTCAGGAAATACAGTCTGCTTTGAACCTTCTTGTACGCTGTCTCCATGTGTCTGGACCAGTCCAGCTTGTCATCCAGGTGCACTCCCAGGTACTTGTAGCTGGGGACAACCTCCACCTCTGTGCCTCAGATGGTGACTGGGGCCGGTGAGGGCCTCCTCCTCCAGAAGTCATTCACCATTTCCTTGGTTTTGGAGATGTTCAGCTGGAGTTGGTTGAAGTTGCACCAGTCCACAAAGTCTGCAATCGTGTCCCTGTACTCCTCTTCCCGACCTCCACTGATACAGCCGACGATCACTGAGTCATCAGAAAACTTCTGAAGAAAGCAAGCGTCGGTGTTGTACTGGAAGTCTGATGTGTAGATTGTGAAGAGGAAAGGGGACAACACAGTTCCTTGTGGGGCCCCTGTGCTACTCAGGACTCTGCTGGAGACGCAGTTCTTCAGTCGCACAAACTGTGGCCTGCCAGTCAGGTAGTCCATCGTCCAGTCCACCAGTGCTGGATCCTCATCTTCTCACTCAGCCGTCCTGGCTGAATTGTGTTGAAGGCACTCGAGAAATCGAAGGACGTGATCCTTACAGTCGCATCAGAGGAGTCCAGATGGCCATGGGTCCTCTGCAACAAGTAGATGAGGGCATCATCCACACCGATGTTGGGCTGGTATGCAAACTGTAGTGGATCCGTTTGTGTCCTCACCCTGGGTCTTAGGCAGGAGAGGACCAACCTCTCAAGTGTCTTTATGACGTGAGAAGTAAGGGCTGCAGGCCTGTAGTCACTGGCATCAGCAGGGAGGCTCTTTTTGGGGACTGGAACGATGCAGGACGTTTTCCACAGTGTGGGAACCTTTTGTAGTTCCAGACTCAGGTTGAAGAGGTGTGTGAGGATGTTGCACAGCTGACTGGAGCAGGTCCTAAGACGTCTAAGGCTGATACCATCAGGACCAGCCGCTTTTGTCCAGTTCTCTCTTCACCTGAAATGGCTGGAGTGTTATGGGTGAGTGTGTTGGGGGTGGAGACCAAGCTGGTGAGTGGATGGGGACTGGGAGCAAGGTTTTGGACTCTGACGGGGTGTAGCGAGGGGACAGGCAGCTGATGAAAGCAGGAGGTGGAGTTGTCGACTCTGTTAAAGAAGGCATTCATGACCCAGTCCTGATCTTCGACAGGCAGGGGTCCTCCCTTCCCCCCCAGGCCTGTGATCTTCCTCATGCCTGACCAGACCTGTTTCACACCGTCCTGCTGTAGCTGATGTTCCAGTTTCTGCCTATAGGCTTGTTTCCCCTCCCTGATCTTCACCTTCAGCTCTTTCTGCAGTGCCTTTGCTCTGTCCCTGTCACCCTGCCTGAAGGCCTCTTTCTTTTGGTTTAAAAGGACTTTCAGGCTGCTGGTCACCCATGACTTGTTGTTGGGGATGACTGATTAACTCTGCTTTATGATGTGGGCCCTGCTGGTATCCTTGATACAGCGCAGAAATGATTAGATCTGACCTCCACTTCCTTTAACTTCCTCTCCCATTGCTGTTACCGTTCTATAATGTGTATTTCATTGTTGTTGTGTGCACTTTTCTTTGCACTTAAACATTATTGAGCTGCACAAAACCTTTTAAAACGCTCAAACAGCTTTGCTCTAAATGCAATGTGCAAAGAAGCCAAATGTGTCTCCAGCAGATGCTGTATTTTCTATATTTGTGTTCCTCTCTGCAGCCACAGATTGTGCAGTACTGAGGAATTAGAACATGCTGCCACTTTATCTGCATTCATATAGAGCAGGGGTATTCAACTGAAGGTTAAAGAGGCCCAGTCAGAGAAATTCTGTTTAGTGATATATATTTAAGTAGCCTAGCAGCTGTATCCACGTCTGCATGTAATCAATACCTCAGTCACATCAAATGAATTCAGTACAATTCAAAAACAGTTTTTATTGTCAGGTAACACAGAACTGAACGTGTGACTGCCGCTGTGTATAATGTTCTCATTTACTGAATAAAAGTAGGGCTGCATTTCAAAATAAGAGCAAATGAATCAAATGTGAAAATGTTCAAATACAGTGTTTGACTTCAGAAAAATAAACTAAGCTTGAATTTCCACTTTTCTGTTTCCCCTTTTCAGTCTCAACCAGTTCTACAGACTCTAAATGTCAACACATGTTAACAGCTGAACGGTCTGAGAGGTTCACCTTCTTCCCCTCTTATATTCAGCTCTCCAACCTGGGCTTGAATGGAGTCAGGGCCCTTCTCATACACATGTGGAGGTGCTCCTTGTTGAGTCTGGAGCCATATTTAGTTTGGATGATATTCATTGTGGAGAAAGCTGCCTGGCAGTTGCTCCCAGTGGGACGTGTGAACAGAAATGAGTCTGTCCGTTTGGATTAAATGCTCTATTTTCACTGTCACTTCTCTTTTTTTGGAGAGCGCCATTTGTTCCTTATTGTCTCCGTCTGACTCCGTCTTTCTCTGTCTGCACTGTAAAGTCACAGTGTTCACTGCCTGAAATGCACAGACTTGATTGGCTGAGTAGGATCACATGGTAGGGCTTAACTCACATGTAATAGGTCTGTACGTTTCCTCATCCACTAAACCACTACCATAAAGACTACAAAAGCTGCGCCGCTTAAAACAGAAGCGCCCGTCAGGCTTTGAATCCTAACGCCTCTGTTTTGGCTGTAGGTCTGGGTCTGTACGGGACAGCTTCTGGGTCCGGACCCGGACCGCAGTCGGCCAGTTAGTGACCTCTGATATAGAGCATTGTGCACACTTGTAGTTGAAGTTGTGTTTATGTGATAACAAACATTGACGTTCAGAGGCAACAGTTCAATGAATGTTCAGTCCATGTAACTTAGCGGCTCTACATATTTTCTATCTGCTAACTTGTTTCATACGTGTGGACTCTAAATAAAGTTGTTTGGCTTTGAGAAACATGAACGGTGTAATGTCATCAGTGGTGAAACAAGCGTCTCTCAGCACGTCCAAAGGTGTTTGAAGGCAAACTGATGACAATTCGTCTGTTGCTCAGAGTGTGATTGGTGCACATGGATGGACTGATCAGTCCTTGTACCTTTCCTCTGACTGTGTCTGTAGCTCATGTAGCTGGAGGGAAAGTCTCTGTGTGGCCATCAAACAGTGACAGGTGGTGTTGCTCTGTGAGCTGAGCAGACAAACATATTGTAGTAACTGTGCAGCTACCTGTCAGTTCACCTGCTGAATGGCTCACTTTTGTTATCATCACAACAGTCGCCCCCCTGACAAACTTGTCTGTAGACCAGGAGCTGTGCTGGGACGGATGTTTGGTGACCAGGGGACAGAGGTGATGGAGATGTGTTGGTGTGGTAGACTGTGAGATGTTACATCTGTGCGCCACACCCCGACATGAGTCCTGCTCAGACAGAGTCCAGAGACAGAGACGCTGTTTGTTTGTGTGCTCGGGTCAAGATGTGGTCAGAAGGTCCCGCTCGGCAAAGAAGAGACAGTAGGGCTGCAAACTACGGCGCTCTGCAAACTGCAAGTGGCCTACAGATATAACAGGATGTGAACAGGTCTGGGACTTCCTGCAACCTGAGCTCTGTGAAGCTGCAGGACACTGTCCGACCCGCCTGCTGTTGGAGCCTGGCTGCGGTTGGTGTTGACTGGTCCCTGCTGATCTGTGTTTAAAGCAATACATAGTCTGTCACAAGTTCAAACAGTTCATGGTGGTCGTAATCCTGCAGCTGGAGGTCGATTATTTCCGTCTGCGCCTGCTACCGAGGGGACTCTGCAGTAACTTCCTCATTCGAGTACAGCTCTCAGTGAGGAAACGCCGCTCTCAGCTCTCCCGTGACTATTTCAGGCCTTTCTCAGGTATGTTGTGGAATAAACACGGAGTTAACGTGTCTGTAG